>JADLZN010011805.1:600000-979660 GCA_018155175.1 Sinocyclocheilus anophthalmus
ACAAAATATTCACAACAACTTTATGCTATCTCTTTGAGTATGCTGTAAGATTGATGAGTATTATTCTTACTATTAAAGTAAACATGTCATACTTTCCTGTGTTTTGTTTTGGATATTTCACTTTTTATTTTTTTTTTCCTTTATTTTTAGAGCGGAGCTAGAAAAACACGGATACAAGATGGAAACCTCTTAGCATTGGACTACTTGAGCTGAAAATGGATTTTTCCACGTTTGAATATTGTCAGTTTGTTCTGTCAATAGAAAATGTGACTTCTCTTATTACTTCTGTAAGGAGCCCAGCATTGTATAACGGGTCAGTTGAAACTGATATCAATGTTTTTCCCCCCCTCCCTTACATACAAGTTGTGTTAATAATTGTGATAATAAAGAATTGTTTTCCCTATTCTGTTTGATGTTTATATATATATATAGATATTGATATATATAGATATAGAGGCAATATATATTATGTTTTTTGCGTACGTGAATTTGTAATTGTCTTTTTAATCATGAATGTAAAAAGCACGGTTAAGTCTGGTAAATATTGTTAGTCAGTGAGCAGATTTTCACGTAACCTCCAGTGATGCAGCTGCACACATCCGTGGAGAAACTGCTCGGCTGTGCCCTGACGCTTCCCCCCGAGCTCATGGGGCTTGGCAGGGTCTCTGGTGGGGAGATTATCCAGTGAAGTGTTTGTCAGAGGCATGGAGGTGGTCACAGCGTGAAGCCCCAGCCAGTCCTGCCTGGGCCTGCCCACTCCCGACCGGGCCCTGCTCTTTTGCTCTTCACAGCGAGGGCTCCCACACCGAACCAGAAGCCAAATTGCCCAGCCGCACTCCCCCCCTAGCAAAATGATTTTTCTGGATTTGTGGCTGTGAGTCCCAAGGATATAATGAGCTGAAATCAATGCCAGTAAGGCATCTCCTACCGCAGAGGCATCATTTGCTCATGTTTTAAAGCATCGTGTTGCATATGCTCTCTCCCCAAATTTCAAAATAGAATTAGGAAATGTATGAAATGATCATTTGTTTTAGAACTTCAATTCTTTGTGACAGAAATGTGCATGTTTTGGCTATATGATGTGCATCGCACTGGTTTGTTATCGCTCTAAGCGTACATGTATGAAGGCTGCATCTACTTGCTCAATGTGTTGTTTAATAGATTTTCTGTTGTTGATTCTGACATTAATGACCTGATGTCAAATTTATGATTACATCCTCTTTTTTTCACATCAGGGACACCCACATCTTACAGGCGCGCACAATTCATAACATGTAAATCCACCCATGCCCTTCAAAATAAGTGCTCTGTGCTGGATCATTATTTTAATTGTTGGAGAGTCATTGAGGTGTGAAAATCACTAAGTGAGAGCAACAGTGGAGATTCCAAGGCCATTTTGTTTGTGCCTGAAGGCGGAAGATTGGCCTCTTGTGTTCGAGCCAGGTGGGTCTTTGTGGCTTCCCCTAAAGTCAGTTTCACTGTTCACGAGAATGATTAAGCACGCACAATCTTTAGGCCTGTGTAGAATTTTCCACTATATTATTTCTTTTGACCTGTTTGCAATTGCTTGTGAATTTGGATCCCTTTAAATTTTGTCAATGGGTCACTTGTCCTGACCTGAAATCAATGATGACAAATCAAATTTCAGTTCAAATAGTTTTTAAAATGTATGAATCATTTAGGAAGGACAGATTTCAATGCTATATATATATATGAAAACAGCAATTACTGCTCAAGAGTTTGGGATTGTTAATGTTTTATTTTTGAAAAAAAGCTAAGGCTGCATTTATTTGCTCAAAAACAGTAATAAAAATATTTATTAAAATAATTGTTGTTTTCTGTTTTAATATATTTAAAAATTTAATTTATTCCTGTGATGGTAAAGCTGGATTTTCAGCAGCCATTACTCCTGTCTTCAGCATCACATGATCTTTCAGAAATCCTTATTATATGATAATTGGTGCTAAAGAAACATTTCTTATTATTTTTTATCAGTTGTGCTGCTTAATATTTTTGTGGAAACCGATACTTTATTTTTCATAAATAGAAAAATAGAAAGTTCAAAAGAACAGCATTTATTTGAAATAGAATCTATAACATCTTCAATTTCTTTGATGACAGTTGATCAGTTTAATGCTGCGCCTTCTGAAGAAACGTATAATTTCCTTTTATATATTATAATAATTATATATATATATATATATATATGTGTTGTGGTGTGTGTTCTGTCAATATCAATGTATCTGAGAAAAAGTATAAAGTATCACAATTTGTTTTATTATTATGAAAATTTCATTCACAACCTCACTTAGTTTTATATACTGATAACATATATCCAGTTTATTTTTTTTATTCTGTGGTGTTTCTGTCACACATAGGATGGGTGTTGCGGCTGCACTGGGGTGTATGCGACCACAGCAAGCATCTCCACCATGAGCAATGAGAAGACAGGGGGCTGTCGTGCTGGGAGCGCGCAGCTCGCAATATAGCCTAATTGCACGTTTCTTTTGTGGGTCTGAAATTAGTGGCAGAGCACAGCTACAATGCCCAAACCTTGAGTAAAAAAAAAAAAAGACTCACAGGGGCAACTGTTCAGCAGTGCGGCCCATCACCACCACCCACAACTCCCTGTCCCACACCTGCACTCACCCTCGCTAAAGTAAACACAGATATTAAGGTGTAATTACTTCAAAAAATAATAACGAGAGCCCTCCATGTGACAATGGTTGGCCTGTTTATTGAGGGTGGAAAATAACTTCTGAAGACACAGATGAAGGTTCCCCCATTGAGGGACCCTAAAAGGACATGTATCAGTGTAAGTGAGTGTGTTAACCTCATTTCAGGCCCCTTTTATCTCTATATGTATTTCTCTGTCTCTTTCTTTTTCCACCGTATGCATAGTGGCACTAAAAGAAAAGAGCTGTTACTTTTAATTTTCTCTGCTGTTAATTTTGCTTGTAGGGCTCATTGTGACATTTGGGAATGTTACCATTGCGTAGGTCAGCGGTTTGCTGTGTCACTCTAAAAACAAAGCAGTTGTTTTGTATGTCATTTTGCACTAGAGAGACATTTTAAGAACTTTTACATAGGAAATTATTTCCATTGATGTTGGAAAAGTCCTTGATGTTATAAAAATGTTAAATATAAAATAAAAATATATTTAAAATGTATCTAACATCAATTAAAATATATTAAATATATACTAAAATAGAAAGCATTTATTTTTAATTGTAATAACATTTCACATGATTGTTTTACTGTATTTTGATCAAATAAAGTCTAGCTTTAGTGCACACAGGAGACTTCTTTCAAAAATATATTTTAAAAAACGTACAGATCCCAAACTCTTGAACAGTAAATTGCAGTATATACTGATTCATACATTTTAAAAATGATTAGAACTGAAATGTTGTACAAAAATGAAAATGTGAGCATATATGAAAATAAAAAAACAGCATAACAAATGTTTCTGAGACCTAATTCTAACAACTATATGCTGAAATGCATTCTGGCCTGCTAATATACAAAACTATCAAGGCAGGTTGTTTTATTAAAAGTATTAGTTGTAGGTGTTCTAAATTTTATACAGCTACAAACCAATTTGATTTCTAAATTAAATTATAGTAAAAATTAGTAGAAAAACATTGCAACAGACAGCATGTTTTGACAATTTAACACAACAAGTGACATGACGTGATGTGTAGCCAAGTATGGTGTCCCATACTCAGAATACATGCTCTGCATTTAACCCATCCACGTGCACAGACACAGCAGTGAGTAGTGAACACACACACACACACACACACACACACACACACACACAAAGCAGTGGGCAGCTGTTTTTATTTTTTTGCTGCAGCACCTGGGGAGCAGTTGGGGGGTTCAGTGCCTTGCTCAAGGGTCTTACCTCAGTCATGGTATTAAAAGTGGAAGAGAGCGCTGGTCATTCACTCCCCCATCTACAATCCCTGCCGGACCAGAGACTCGAACCCACAACCTTTGGGTTACAACTCTCTAACCATTAGGCTATGGCTGCCCCCACAAAGTGTAAAATGCACCATGAAAAGCCTTTACAAAGTTCTCTGTTTTATATGAATGTTATTGTTTATGCTAATAATAAAAAAAATACAGTCCAGACTCGTATAGCAAATTGAGACTTGCATATCCAGAAAATCTAGTGCTTTAATAATGGTTAAATAATTCTACCGTCATATTATTATAAAGCTAGAAATTGGCTAAGTGGTTTGTTTAAAATGTGAAAAGGTTTTATTTATTTGTTTATATATGCAGCTCTCCACTGAGCCCCTAAATCATCTTCAAGCTCAGCGATACCCAGCAATTACAGGTAGTTTTTATTCCATCAGTTCTGCAATCATATTTTAAGCATGTCCAACATATCAAGGCAACCCACCGCACTTAATAACCCTGGACAGTCAGGAGGAAACCACATCAAGACTTGTTGGGGCAATTAAGCACTCTTGATGTTATCCTCGCTAGTGAATTATCAGAGCTCTGATAATTGTTATTAATTAATCATCTCATTAGCTCAAACGCTCTCATTTTCACAGTAACTGTAAGATAGACTCCAGATGACCTTTCAGGTGTGGGGTACACCTCATCTTTCTCTAAAACCATTAATGTTTGTCAAACTGCTTTCAAAAGTGAAAGTACTTCAAATGCTGTGCCTTAGTGGATAACAAAAATTCAATTTGAATTGAATTTCAAATCCATCTCTATGTGAATGAGAGTATACACAGAAGGTTAACACATATGTTACCAGTCAAAATTTTGGACACACTTACTAATTATTACATTAATAAATTTTAGAATATAATAATAAAGTTATCAAAACACACACTGACGGTATGGGAATTATAAAACAAATAAAAATATGAAATTATGGTAAGTTTAAATATCATATATAAATACTAAGCTAGGATTTGTTAACCAATCTTGACTTTTGAATGGTATTATAGTGTATTTCAAATAATCATAGTAAAGCTGCATATATATATATATTAATAATAATATATGTTGTGTGTGTGTGTGTTGTGTGTGTGTTTGGACCCTGGACCACCAAACCAGTCTTAAGTCGCTGGGGTAGATTTGTAGCAATAGCCAAAATTACATTGTATGGGTCAAAATTATAGATTTTTTTATGCCAAAAATCGTTAGGATATTAATTAAAGATCATGTTTCATGAATATATTTTGTTAATTTCCTACTGTAAATAGATCAAAACTTAATTTAAAAAAGGCTATTTTCTCAATATTCAGATTTTTTTTTGCACCCTCAGATTCCAGATTTCAATAGTGGTATCTCGGCCAAATATTGTCCTATCCTAACAAACCACACATCTATGGAAAGCTTATTTATTCAGCTTTTCAGAAGAAAATTGACACTTAAGACTGGTTTTGTGGTCAAGGGTCACACAAACACACACACACACACACAACACACATAAACATATGATATAATATATTATAGATATAAATATATATATATATATATATTATATATATATATATATCTGGTGCCAAGTTTGTCCACACTTTTACTAATGTTAAGCTAAAATGATACAGCTATTGCGGTTAATCTCCACTAAAATAATATAATGTGTTTGATATTTTTTTTCCAAGTTTTTTAAATTGCTTCCATAGCTGAGTTTAGACAACTAAATAAGGATAAACTAGAAGCTGCGCTGAGGCCAATAGATTCATGAGCAAATGAAATATGGAGTGAAACTGTAAAATACGGAAAAATGCAGCTTTGGGGGTTTGAGAGCCTGGGAGGCCTGGCGGAGG
This sequence comes from Sinocyclocheilus anophthalmus, assembly GCA_018155175.1. NCBI lineage: Eukaryota > Metazoa > Chordata > Actinopteri > Cypriniformes > Cyprinidae > Sinocyclocheilus > Sinocyclocheilus anophthalmus. Next base: position 605,805 of record JADLZN010011805.1, read on the forward strand.
CACAGACTTATAGTATGAGCTCAACACGGAAACAATTTATCATGTGTGAGCGGCTGTCTTCTCACAAGACAACAACAATGTTCTAAATCTCACCCTCAGGCAGGACACAAATCCAGCAAAGGCATGTGGACCCTTTCTATCTCTCTTTTTCTCTCACTGTCTTACACACACAGACACACAGGTGGTTTGCATGCTATCATGCTCATCTGATTCCTTACTATACATCTTAATAGGAACTTGCAGCAAAAACACCCCCTCCTTTTTCAGGATTCAATAATTAAGTCCTTTCACTGGTAATTTTTTCATACACGGCAAATTAATGACCCATTCACGTTGCTTTTTCTCCTTCTAAATACAGGATGTGAAAACCAAAATCTTACATTTGTCAACCTCATTTCAAAAGCAAACTCAAGCTGTTTTATTCAGTGTTGGGAAATTTAGTCATCATTTAGTCATCTTTAATTTAACCGTTTGTCCTTTGAGTGGCAAACTTCCTTAAAATGAGCCAAAGCAGGCAACGCCTACTGAAATGGAAAATGTGCAGCTTATTTCATACCGCTGTGTTTGGGATTGGGAAATGAAAGAAACACATAGCAAAAGAAAAGAAAGAACTGGTGTGTGTTTCTTGATGGAGTGTCTGGTGGCCATCATGCAGCTCGTCGAAATTAGAAGTGACACATGTTACTGAAGGGCTCCCTGCTAAGGAACGCTGTTCTGTCGTGGAGGGAGAGAGTGAGCTTTGATTCATTGCTTATTGTGCCGGTTTACATGCTCTGATTAAGGGAAGCAGAGTGTGTGGAATCTCACTCATTTTTCTGGTTGGCTCAGAATACAAGAGTCCACATATGGCAGTGCGTCATTTAAACCTTGTATATACAGGGATATTGTACTCATAGATTATGCTATAATGATATTACATCAGAACACATTTCCATTATGATGTCTATGGGTTTTTATTTGACTTTAGATTTTTCTCTAAAAAATAATAGATTTTCTCTCTCTTTTTGGAAAGGCTCATCTCTTCAATCCACGTATGAGAACACTTTTTGTCCTCTCATCTTACAGGTTCCTGTCAGTTCTGACGGAACAGTGAACAGGATTGTTCGTTTTTGCTTGAAATGGATTGAGTGACATGTAACATGATGCATCCTTGGTGATTTTTGTTTTGTATTTTGCATGGGCCACTCTGTAGCCACGAGAACCGCTCTATGCAGTGTCTTTGTTCCTCATCCAAAATGCAGATGTCAAAATAAAAAGAAAAGAGCCATCTATTAATGCACATCTATTCATCCCTGACATGTGCTTTTCATGTTGTCCATGTTTTGACTAGGGATGCGCGATATATATACCATATCAGTACTAATATTCATTAATACCTATACTTTTATACATAATATTGTGATGTCTAAATTCACTTGTAGCGTTTAAAATGATTTCTTTAATTTATTTATTTATGTTTTTGAAACAAGTCTCTTATATTCACCAAGGCTGCATTTATTTGATCACAAATCTCTCTCTCTCTCTCTCTCTCTCTCTCTCTCTCTCTCTCTCTCTTCTCTCTCTCTATATATATATATATATATAGACTTGATATAATTGTCCGGTATTTTACCATCCTCTATAATTTTTTCTAATGCAATTCAACAACTTTCCAGAATTCCAGCACGGCCTGTGTATCTAGATTTGTGTCCAGGTGGTATGTCCTCAGGAGGAAGAAAAGGAAAAGGAAAAGACTTAAAGATTTTCTGGTGTTCTTGTTTTGTTCAAAGACGAACGAGGCTGATAATTTCCCTCCCACAATGCTGTTGAACAGCCCCTATGATCAGCAGCTATGCAAAAGAACAGGAATCTGAGGTCCAAGTGTGCAGCCCAGAGCCTTTGACTCGCTCTGCAGTGTTTGTGGGCAGCATCTGGATTCACTTAGGTGGAGAGGTACCCTCATCCTCTCAGGTTGCGGGTCTGAGTGTGGGCTCTTGTTTTTCGAAATGGCTAAAGCCTGTTTGCCTGGACCTTCTCAAACTGCCCCGGCGCATCCGCCCGTCCCTCCAGAGGGGCAATTTCAGCCCATCCCATATGCCCCAAAGCATGTTTAGTGTAGTCACTCATTTGAACTGAAAGATGTTAAACAGATTCATTCAGGAGCCGGGCTTCATGGGGCTTTTGCAAAGTGGAGTGAGTAGGTTCAGGTGACTGTAGTGTACAGATGTGTTGTGTACAAGTGTAAATGCTGGGGAAGTAGGCAAATAAATAGTGAACAGCTTGTAATGTTGATCTCCACATCATCACCTTACTCCATAAAAATAAACAGATCAGTTAAGCTTTTCCAAGGTGAGGCTTAAAGTCTAGTTGGGAACAAAAGTTACATACTGCTCATTTGTCTATATTCTATCACTGGACTACTGTCAGAGCTTTTTATACTTTTGCACATTGAATTGAACCAGACATACTAAGTTATGTATGTTTGAAGAAAGTCTGTTTTTGTCAGGGGAATTATATATATTGTATCTGATTCCCTACTAATTAAGTTTGACATATTTCCAAGACAAAGTTAAAACAGATATTAGAGATAGAGAGTGAAAAACAGTACAAAAGAATGCAGTAAACATAACTTCTGAATACTGACAAAGATTTTTAAAAGGGAAAAAGCATACAGTGAATTTGAATGTGAATGCTTATATTTAAAATGTCTTAGTGAAGTTAGTGGTGCTTAAAGACAGTAGCTGTTAACATTAAATGTGTTGTTTGTGGGCTGCTACTTACTATTTACAATATGCTTACATACACATAACTACCTGGATTTGTAGTACATTTGCAGCAAAGGGACTGTTGTAAAATGTAAAACTGACACAAGATTTGATTATTGAATTTTATATACCTGACCAGATAGAGAACTTAAAGGAGGCAAGCTCAAGGAGAAGTTAAATCATGTCAGTCATCTTCATCAGCACTTGAAAGACTATAATTAAACTGTCAACATCTCAAATAGACACAACTTTGTAAACCACATCTCAATGCCTCTGTTACTTAAAACAGAAGGTATTTAACCTTAGAGACCTCTGGAGTCCCCAGTCGCTGACCATTATTAGAGACGTTCCAGTGGTAAAGAGCAACAAAGTGGTTCAATCATTTGTTTATAAGTAGTTCTATTTTTAAACCTCAGTTTAGACAACTGAAAATAGGGGAATTTTGCCCCAAGATGTCCGTTTACCCTTTCAGTCTTTTTCTTCAAAGATGTGTTTGCCCCAAGAGAGGCAGAAGGCGACCCTGGCCAAGATGTGTCAAAGGTCTTCAGGTTTGGCAAAATAATCCAACCACTGGGAAGTCGAAGCACAGAGAAGTTTTCTTCTTTAATATGTTCTATTAGTATATATAACATATACTATTAATATTAATATATATATATATATATTATATATAGATAGTATTATATATATATATATATATATATTATATATTTAGAATGATACTTATAATGTTTTTCTAGAAATCATGTAAACTGTTTGGTTATTAACATTCTTCAAAATGTCTGGAATGATGTAAGGGGGAGTACATATATAGAATTTTTTCCTTTTAGTTGAACTATCCCTTTAATATAACAATACACTTTACACTCTCAGAAATGCAAACAGAATGTTAACAGAATGCATCACTATATAGCATATATATATATATATATATCTGAATAGAGAATAGAGCAGGTGCCAAGGATATTTGGGGGAAGAGAATTTTTCCCTATGAGGTCCATTTGAGTAATGGAGAAAGCCTGCTGTGAAAAATACTGTGGTTCCTACTGGTTCTCCAAGAATCCCAGAAGCCACCAGAAAAACACTTTGAAATATTTTGAGCTCAAAATGCATTTTATTTCTGAAGTCCATCCCCCGTCAGAGACCTTTTCCTCCTTTAAATTGTCGTTGTTGTTTTTTATACCAAGGAAAATGATAACTGTTCCTTCTTTGCTCAGTCGACGGCTGAATACAAAAGCTTATGAAGATAGAATGGGGAAGACTTGTTACATTTCTAAGGCGAAATAAATGTTTAAGTATTTACGTTCTTCAGTTTTTCTTAATTTGGAATTTGTGTTAACGTCATCCAGCTCTCAATTTATTTTATTTAATATATTCTTTGTTTGTCTGTTTCTATACTTACACCTTATTAAAATTCAAAAGAGTGCACATCATATAGTTCGTTTGTTTTAATCATTAGATTGCATGACCCCAGTTCTTCGCCATTGCTGCAGTTATGCTCTTAACATGACTTCATTCCACATCATGAGCACATCCTGTTTAACTGTAGAGATAAAGAACCTGGCTTTGTTTACTGGCTTTTTGTTTAAGTCAAAGATAAACAAAAAAAAAAAGAATGGTATTTCATAGACGGCCTAAAATGATACCCACGCTGGATGTTTTGTTTGAAATACTTCGATTAGAGATAGGAAATAAATACCCAGAATATTTATTTTCTTGTGAAATGTTAGCGCATATCACACAGGATAATGACACATATTATAACATTTGCTCAAACCAAACCAATGGCTTCACCCCTGATATTGTGATAACTAACTAATACGAATAACATGCTTAAAAAAATACAACTGATATTTTAGACAGTATTTGAACATATTTATGATGGGGACATGACAGTCCTACAACAGCCGCTTCTGTGCCGCACGTGATCTCCATGGAAACGTCATCAAGCTCGAGAAGTGTTGTGCGCGAGCTGAGCATGGCAGCGAAGGTAAGCGCAATTCTCGCACAGGAACAGCTAGGCTTTCTGCAGATGAAGGGAGCTCAGAGTTAGTTTGATCGTGAAACATCCGTATATATCCAGAAAACGTCATTGCAGCATACTGGAGAAACGCGGGGGAGATTAACTGATAACCTTCAGTACATAGTAGCCGGTGTGATAGAGCTAGTTAGTTAGCCTGCTAATGTCCTGGGTGAATGTTAGCGTCTCTCAATGACATTGAGACATAAGAGCACTCCAGAGAGCTCGGATGAAGCATCAAACTCCTGCAGACAGGCTGTCCAGCATCTGCTTGAGTGCTTGAATGGGTGTCATGGGGTTTATAGGATGCTAAACATTCTTGAAGTGAGCTGAAGTTGAGCTCGACATTACAAGTGCTTGCCTGGGTTCCTTAGATATAAGATGCTTTTAATAATAATTCCAATAATTAACTGTGATATGATCATCATTACCACTGGAATGTAATTGTAAAAAAAAACCTTTATTCTAAAATAATGTTCAAACAGAGCACAAGGCCTAATGTATATATATATATATGTATATGTATGTTGATTCATTATGAATGTAGATCATAGTGTGTTTGTCTCTACAGGTAATGATAAAGAGGGCTGATCCAGCAGAGCTCAAGTCCATTTTTTTGAAGGTACGTCACTGCTTATCTCCCTTGAAACTAAAGTCTGGAAATGAAGGAACGGGAGCCGTAGTCCAACATCTAAGCACTCGTGTCAATGACGTATACCTCTATCTGATGTAACTATTTAATAAATTTCTCATGACAGAAAGAAAACCTGAGGATTAATTTAAAAATGCATCGAGCACTGTGTGGAACTCATAGTAAGTTCACATGAATATACGAAGTGGAGTTCCTTAAAAGCACAAGAAAAAACTTTGCACGAATAACGTATTTTAAGTAGCATCTTAAATTAATCTAACAGCAATGATCAGCAAACTAACACATGCTTAATTCATATTCCTTTCAATAATCAACCTTTTTCTTTCCTTCTGATATCTGCTTTTAAGTGTAGAAAGTACCTTCTGTATGATTGTAAAATGTTTTGCTCATGTTGTCTTTAACTATGAAGATAATGTTTCTTTGATTATATTGTCCTGGGCTTTTAATACTAAAATATATATGACTACCATTTTGATGCAATATGTGATTTTAACTGAGATGTATTTTGCCATACTAATAATCTTCTTGAAATACTGCATTGTACAATCACTGTATTAAGTGACTGTTTCATTGACTGCTTTGAGTTTGCTGTTTTTTTGTATAAAATACATATTTTATGTAAATCAGATTGCTGATATTTTGTTTACAAACACTTAATGAAGTATTGTATTCACAATATCTATTCTGTACTGCAGTGGAATCAACATTATATATATATATGATATTAACCCAGGTTTTCTTTCCATTCACAGTATGCCAGTGTGGAGAAGAATGGAGAGTACTACATGTCCCCAGAGGACTTTGCGTCCAGGTTCCTTCATGCACAAACAGACATAAAGCTTTCTAAGGAGGCCACTGTTTTACTGGCAGGTGTTGTGGACCAGACCAAAGATGGGTTAGTATTTATTTCTATTGCTGCTTTAAAATTTTTATGTTCCACTTGAACCTTTAGTAGGTAATAGTTTGGAAACAAATCAAACGGTGCTTCCAAACACAAAATAAAAATGCCCCCTAAATAATACTGTTGAATTTTCAGTTTTTAAATGACAATGACCAACACACAGCGTGAATTTGTGTTTTTCATTAATAATTCACGACTTGTGTAAATTACAGTTTATAGTTCATTTGATTCATAAACAAAGCCTTTGCTGTGAAATGGATGTGGTTTATGCTGTGGGATCTTCCGCTTTTAATCCTGCATTAGGATGAAGGGTCAGGCATCTTAACACGCCACACTTTGTTCAGGTGCTGCTCTATTCAGGCAGCATGGCTCAACCCCTTTTTGCATTAATATGTATGCTTTTAATGATACATAATGATGGCCAATGATACACAAGCGTAAGTCCAAAATGATTGTGCGTTACTATGGCAACCAGCCGTGCTGCGTTCTGCGCCGAGTGCATGTGGTCATGCGGCACACATTATTAGGGCTGCCATAGACCGGGAGAGGTACACATGCACTGTAATTGCCTGTGCCATTCAGCTCTCATGCTTTGTGCGACTTTGAGGATGGATAAATTGCTGCATCTCAGCTATTAACGGATAACTATTAGGGAATCATGGCTTGAGCTCTCTTTCTCAACATAATTTTTTATTTATTTGTAAGGCTTTGAGTAAAAAAAAAATAGGAGGATTGTTTGATTTAATCAACTTTATGGAAAAATATTCATAGAGGGTATGTTGGTAAGCATTGTCTTTTCGGTTTGTCTTTGGATTTATCATGTTTTTTTGCACAATGCATGTAGGTTCCTGAGCTAGTTAAATAAAGATCTGGTTGTATATAGATTTCTGTGGTTTGGTCGTAGTGGCGGCTGTGGTCAGGACCTTCATGCCGTCAGAACTGTGGAATTTTGCAAATGAAGAAACGTTCATTTTGAGGCCTTCGGCCCAGAATTATGATGGAATGAAGTCCTGACAGCAGTTCATTTTTGTTTTTATATAAATTTATGTACAAATGAAGCTCGTTCTAATATTGAAATGTATTCAGAATCATAAAATTTCAAGAGCTAAAAGCTCTTATCCATCTCTAGTTAAATCTGTTTGTGTGGGTGCTGATGTTTTTGCTGAACACGATATGTTTTACAACCGAGGTAGGTTTTCATCTGATTGAGATGATTCACAGGTTATCTGTTTCATGAGATGGATACAAACAGCATGATGCATTTTCTACCTCCTCCTGAGCTGGAATAAATCAAGTGATATGGTGACATCCATCAGGCACTGAATCACTTCTCCTTTATTCACTCAGCCCTGTTTGAGCGGCATCCTGCCAACGGTTCTGAATCATTCATTCAACACATGTAGACTTCCCTGCTGATTCAAAGATCTGCCAGACATTCTCTCCTTCTCTCGCTCTATCTTTTCTCCCCTCTCCATTTTTGATGGAAAAACTCCTCAAGTGTGAAACACTGTAGGCTCTTGGGGGTTAAAACTTTGTAAAGAGCGCATGCTGAGAAAATGGCAGTCCGTGCCCATGTGGTTTCAGGCTGGTCTGAGGTATGCACTCAGGGAACGCTAAACCAGCCTGCGTCCCTCCGCATCCACGCTTGTCAGTGACAATGACAGAGCCAGAGCTTATTGAAGGTGCTCTCTCTTCACCCGTCACGGATAAAAGCTACTACGCTAAACCACTGAAATAATAAGTCTGTAAATAGTGTTTCTGCTAAGGACAGTGTTTACCAGCACCTTTCTGTTTTAGAAACAACACAATTTAAAGGTGCATGGCACCCACTGGGAGATAAAGGGAAATGCTTTGTACAACATGTATATGCCTGTTGTGATTAGCATAACACATTGAAAATTGACAGCATCATAATATTACAATTCTATGAAAAATAAATGTATTGATTTATATAGGATGTCTCTCTCCTGAGTTTTGATGATTGCGACATAAGATCAAGAATTTAAAGGTTTTTGAAACGTTTCTTTTAAGCCCACGAAGTCTGCATTTATTTAATCAAAATACAGTAAAAACTGTAATATTGTGAAATATTATTACAATTTAAAATAACAGTTTTCTATATTAATATATTTTAAAATGAAATTTATTCCTGTGATGGCAAAGCTGAATTTTCAGCGACCATTATCCCAAGATTTGGTGCTTTCTTATTATTATCAGTGTTTAAAACAGTTGTGCTGCTTAATATTTTTGTGGAAAATGTGATGCATTTTTTCAGGATTTTGTTTTTGAAGAATAGAAAGTTAAACTGAACATTTATTTGGAAAAACTCTTTTGTAAGATTATAAATGTCTTTACTGTCACTTTTGATCAATTTAATGTGTCCTTGCTAAATAAAAGTACTTATTTCTTAAAAAACAAACAAACTACTGACTACTGACCCCAAACTGAATGGTGGTGTATTTTATAAGATTTTCCAGTTTTTGTGTGTTTAGAAAAACAAAGTTCCACATGAACTGCCCATATTATTAAACCATTTCAGTATCATATTTGAGAAAAGTTTTTGCATTCCCCATGTTACCCTTCTGGTTCTGTGCCATTTTAGTTGATGGTTGGAAGATGTTTTGCATTGGCCTTATTACTCGAGCTTCAGTTTAGTTTGTTTTTCATGGCGACGGCATCTTAGTGTGTCTGTTTATCAGCGTAATTGTTCTCTAGTAGTCAAGGAACTGCTAATCAACCATCATAAGCCTCATGTCTGGAATGGCACTGGGGAAACTACACGCACAACTCATTTTTGTGTATGTTGATAGGAGGGTATTTAATGCAGATACGCTCCCAAAATCAATTACAGTGACCATCAAGCTGATCTGATATGAAAGCAATACCATCTGGTGATTAGAAGTCCATCGTTTCTTTCCAATGGTTTCTCGTGTTGGTGATGCATTTTAATCACTTGCTGAGTTTTGGTAAACTTTTTTTTTTTTGTAAAAGCAGCAGCATCTGTATCATTTCTCATTGCTTTTTGTTTTTAATCATCGATGCCTGGGCCCAGCGGATCGCCTTTGTAGCTCTCCACCCACTCTGAAACAGCAGGCTCCTGTTCTACTGTCAGCTTAGTTAATAAAACAATTACTCTTGACTCCACAATGTGGCTGATTTGGCATGCTGGAAGCGCACAAATTCTCAGTTCCTTTAAATTTCATCAGTAACAAAATTAATTAGAGTGGCCACGAAAATGTAATCATTGCTCCCTGGAAATTGAAATAAATTAGAGATGCATGCATTGGGACTGCTCGTTAGCAGTGACCTCGAGTAATTGCTGTATCCATTTGTGAAATTCATAATGGAGTTGAGGCAACTTTGAACTGCGCTTAAATAAAGACTAGATTGCATGGTCCCCAGGGTTTCCTATGAATGCTGAAATTGCTTATTTGATGAGGTAGATACATGTGTGTTTGTGTGCATGTTTATGTGTTTTCTGATGTTTGGCAAATGTCATGCTCTCCATTATGATTCAAACTTTTAGTCATTTGCAGAAGTAGAGCCGTTCCCCTTTTATTAATATCAATTTAAAAAAATCTTTCTGCTGGTTTACTTGATTATTTTCTGAACAATAGCACCCATTCATCCTCAGTGTAAAGTGAGCACACATATAGGAACTAATTAAATAATCTTAAAATTGTTATATTTAATAATAGTGTCAAATATAAGAAGGCTTCCTATCTGTTTCTCAAAATGTGCGCTAGCAGTCAAAAGTTTGGGCACACCTAATCAATAGCAAGCCTTTTTCCTTTACTATATCTGGTTCAACTCCTACATTAAAAAACAACTAAATTAATATTTTAGTTTTGTAAAGAAATTCATACGGAGGTGCAATATCTGTTGCATTCATATCATTGTTATATAAATATATTTATATAAAAAATACATACATACAATACATATTTTTTAACTATATATATTTTAGTTTATATATTCATTTATTTTGAACATTTTTAGTATAAGCCTATACATGAAGTTTTTTAAGACCATAAAAAAACACTGTGTCTCCTTTTGACTGGTAGTGTATGTGTATTCTAGCAATTCCTGAGCATTTCCTTACTGTACTGCAGCATGACTTGTTGGTTCTCTTGTAATCACGTTATTTACGGAGTTCCCATCCTGGGGGCTTTATATGAACTGGTCCCATTTTCAGTAAGGTAATGACATTTGACAGTCAAATTGGAAGCACTTCAATCAAGATTGGGATCATTGAATAGCCTGTTATGTCAAATTGTTTTGTCATTCACTTAATCTCTGGGCCTAGAATCGAAGCTGGACTGTGTGTTTAGATGTTTTGTACATCATAATTTTAGGCTGATAATTACAGTTGAACAAATCACTCAAGTGTCAAGTGTTCACAATGAAAATATGTGCTACCTTTTTTTGTTTGGCGATGAGAAGCTGTAATCAGTGAGTGATACCCTCTCATCATTCAATAATGCAATGCCATGCTGGTGAAGTGAAGTGTCCACAATATGTAGGCTGTAAGTCTGTTTGTCTCCAGGTTGATCTCCTTCCAGGAGTTTCTGGCTTTTGAGGCAGTGCTGTGTGCTCCGGATGCTCTCTTCATGGTTGCCTTCCAGCTCTTCGACAAAGCTGGAAACGGAATTGCCACTTTTGGTAAGTGTACAACACTCTTCATAAAACAGAGTTTCAGCTCAAAATTCTGATTGTATGATCTACCTTTGAATCGGTTGTAAAATGTTCATAAAAGTTCACCTGTGATCGCACACATTCTGTGTAAATGGGCCTAGTTGCTGTGCTGTTTGGCAACATCAAACAGGCTACAGTTACGAGAATTAACTATATTACTTGGCAGAAAAGCTGCTTAATAGTACATGTAAATGTTTTTTGAACATTGGAGTCTTGTATTAATCTAAAGTTGCCATGATTTATAAAGGTCAAATATATCTTTTATTTAGTCACTCAAAGCCTTGCTAGTCACTTCACTTTCTGTAAAAACAACCCTGTTTTGTTGAGCTTTTTTTTGGTTTTGTTTAGTGGTTTGGTTTGGTTTGGTTTGTTAATTTTTATTACGTGAATATCCTTGTTTTGGCCTAAACTGTATTTATATCAGCTGAATGTCTAAATCAGTGAGGTTATCGAGTATAATTCCAAGGCACCTTATGTTCAGTCACCGGCCTCAAAACAAAGGGCTAATGCTAAGTAGTCTAATCTGAATGCTTGCTTAGACCGACAGATTCCTGTCACTTAAAGTACTACAGGATCAGTAAAGGTAAAACTCTTAATCGGGTTTATTCATCCACTGCTAGAGATCTTCAAAAGGCAGATTGATTTCAAACAGTCGCTATAGTGGACATCAGTATAACCTTCCGCTTTACATTCATTGCGGTTATTTGATTCCAGATAAGAATAAGAACCAAGGATAGTAATGCACAAATAAGATGAGAAGTTGCTTTTGCAGTTATATTCATGTTGCAAAAGAACTTGGCACAGGAAGAATGCATGTGTGTATCTCATGCGTTAAATTTCCCTAATTGATTTAAATAGTCTAATTTGCCTTTTGTAGGTGAGACCTGTCAGATCAGCTCATTTCAAACGCACTACCCAAAGTGCCTAGGCAGAGAGAAAGAGACTTTCATCAATCTGTTTTAGTCAATAGGGAATAAGATCAGATAATACATGCACATGTGCATATTTCGTATTGAAATGACTCGGTTATTTAGAAGTGATGTTTCTGTGCCGTTCAAAGGTCTCTTGTTGTTCATGTCGTCAGTAGTATGTCTGGGTTGAGCTGTAATGAGAACGTATAGGCAGTAGTTGTCTCATACACCTGTTTTTCTACTGCTGCAATCACGTCAACATAAATAGCAAATAACTTCTGACTAAGATTATGGTCTTGTCAAAATCACTTTATTGTGATGCACTACAGAGGGTAGGAAAATGAAATGCCGCTCTGTGTTAAAGCAAACAGGAGACTCCCGTTTATAACCCTCTTAATGTCATTAAAAGCATTAAAGGTCTCTTGCTGTTACATTAAACAGTCTTTTTTCGCCATTTAATAAACCCTGTCATTGCAAGTCATATTATGAAGGGGTATTTTTTAATGGTTTGGAAAATTTAGGTTTTAATTAATGAATGACTAGGGTATTTTTTTCCCTCTTTTTCTCCCCCCTTCAACTTCAATTAGGAGAATTAGAGGTATTAAACTTGCAGGCTGCCATGCGACTCCAAAGCGATATAAAGAAAGAAGGACAGAGAAGTGTTGACAGGTTCATAAACACTGATAAAATAAAGGTCTGGAGTAGCTCCACAGTGGAACCGCCTGGTGTAAGGCAATAAGAAAATGCCTCTGCTAAATGACTGCTTACTGATATATAATATATATATATATCTAGTAGATATACTAATATTATCTATCTATATTATTGCATCCAATGGAAAAACCTTTTGGACCTGCAGGGCTCCATGAGAACATGCTCTTGTCGGAAAAAACCGCCAACACCCAGATTTCTTTGCTTGTTATTGTCATCTTCTTTGCAAAGACTGATTTGTTGTTCCCACTGTGCTGTGTAGTGCCGGGGGTTACTTTTGCTAATGTACATATATATCATCACAAGAGTTAATGGGTTGAATTGGAAAAATGAAACTGAAGATTCAAAATAGTCTTTTTTTTTTTTTTTTTATGTTCGATGAATTGCCCGGTTTGTGATACAGACTCCTTGATCTTGTTCGTCCAGCATGATATTTTGAGATGATCCAAGAGCAAGATCAGCTGTATTTCTGTGGATCAATAGTCAGTTCAGTGTCTTTAAATTTACATGATTTATGCCTACAAGATAGTGCCGAAATCTGGAAACCTTCTTGTTTGTTATTAGTATTGTGTTCAAAATGTTTTTCATGTATTTTTTCAGTCATTACAATCTAACAATGCATAGTTTTGTAACTCAATCCTCAATAATGACATTTCTGACGCAAAGGCCTTACTCTCAGGATGTCAGAGATGTGACACAATTTTTGGTCGTGTCAGACCACTAGTCACCACACATCCTTTTAACTGGAACTCGGATCGGAATTTGTTCCGCTTTCCTTGGCGCTGAGAGAAAAGAAACACCGTACACTCAGTGGGTGATTCAAACTCATATTTCTGCTGGTGGGTATACTACTGTCTAATCTCCCTCTAGTATCCGCATATGCACCCCACCTTCCACGCCGGCCACGACTCCCAAACACTGTTTCAACTTCATACTGTTCCCTGTCCATAGCTTCGTTTAGTACCGCACGACAGAGATCATGAATCGATGTAAAGATGGTCTGGTTTGGTAATATCCTTGGTGCCTGTCCAAGTCGCCAATAGCTTTAAACATCTGGGTTCCTGTCACCGTTCCCTGAGCACAACGAGTCCAATGAGCCCGAGTTAGTCATTATGAAGAACACTGGATAAGATTCCTATTGCTCGTGTTGTTGCTCTTAGGGACTACCTCAGGCAGTCGTGCGATTGCCCGCTAAAACAGTTAAAGGTTATTCTCCCCAATATCTAATACTATCCTTGTATTGTGTAGTGGGAAACATTTGAAGTAATCCAATATAACGTCTAGACCTGAGAGTGGGCAGAGGGAGTGTGAGGGGTCGGCTGTGCCAAGTTCGCATCTACACTCACTATATCTGAATGAGCTTTTTATATTAAACTTAACTGGGTCCAGATGGGTTTTTGGGGAACTGCGAGAAACACGCCGATATTGTGTTTGTGGCCAAGACGGGATTGATTTTGTTTTTGGAACTTGAAAACGATGAAAAAGCACATTTCCTGTTTCATTTATTTCATTTTCTTTGAATTGGCAACTTTTTTTATGGTTGTTTGGAGTGATTTGAAAATCCGGTCGGTGTTAACTGTTAGATTTGATCCACTACAGCACTGATACAATATCACGCAGCACTGTAAAAATGAACCAGCAGCTTCACGTATGAGAAAAAATGTTGCAGATTCAGATTTACTCTCAATGAAATCCACAAATTCTCTGAATTATTTTCCTTTCCTTTATGAATGGATGCTTTCCAACACTGACTTCATGTCAATATGACCACCTACAAATATGACATGTCGGAAATCTGGCTCTGCTGTCAGAAATGGTATTACTGACATAGCCAAAGGTCTTAACATCCTGCAATTTCTTTAACCTGAACATTGATGATGAGATCTTTAAGACTTCTCAGATATTTTTTAGCGGCTGTTTCGCTGTTTTAATGCCAGCGCTTGAATTACAATAATTGACCCAAACAGAGGTGGCTCCTCAAATGTTGTTATTTGAATCCAAAGACAATTAAAGGCACAATAAATGCCATGGTGGTTTCAATATTGGCTTTCGTAGGTTCAGTTCTTCTCCTCTCTAAATAAAAAGCATGCTTTTGAAATACTGAGTTGCAGTAATTTAAGGTTTTTAAGAAGCTAACTAAACTGTAAGGTTTAGATCCACAATTATAAAGCAATTCCACATGCTTGTGGCTGGAGCAGCACAATGCAAGACAGGAAAAATCTGTAGCCAGATAATATTTTGCTCTAACTGCCCTTGTTTTATTTATTTACACTGCTACTGGCATTTCCTCCTTGTTTAAAACATTGTTTGTGTGTTTTTGAAAGGCACAGGAGCATGTACAGTATAAGATGTAAAGTCAAGAAGGTGTCTGTGTATTTGCGGGCATTTGCTTGGAAATGGATTTGCAAAGTAGGAAAAGAATATATGAAATGTGAACAAATAGTTAGATTGAAATTAACCGCGGGCAACCAATCTTGTAACGTATAAAAGCTGTATGATTTTAGTTAGACAGTGGACAATTTCGAATAATATCAGTAAATAGGTTCGCATGGGTCCGGACATTCACAAGCAATTTGGACATTTTCGCTAACATGTGTTGTGTGCTCCGAGAAAAAAGAGGGACGTTTCTTCTATACGAAGGCGCGTCTATTCGCACAGCAGACCTATATTTCTAGGATTTTGGAGCGGTAGCTCAATTATGTGGGAAGAAAGAAAAACAACGTTCTTTAAAAGCCTGAGATGTGTAAGAACGTCATTCTCGTCTCCTGATGTGATACTGCAGCCGTTTCAAATGAGTTGCGCAATCAACAAAATGAGAGTTCCCTCTCCAAATGTCTTTCTAGCATATGTCTCCAAGCAAATAAATTAATTGAAAATAATAAACACATAAAATAGTTATTTAATTGGAACATCATGGGCGACATGTTGTATGGACTGATACTTTTTGAAATAAATATTTTTACAAATATTTTTTTTACTTTTTAATATACCTATATATATAAATATTATTATTTATCATCTTTTTTTTTATTTAAAAAAAATCTATGATGTTATTTTTAATTTTGATTGGCTTGTTCTTTTTTGGGGGGCCTTGTCATTCTTTTTTTAGCCCATGTAATAACATAAATAATATTGTAAATAAAATAGCATTTATGATTAAGTAAAATAAATAGTATTATAATTGATAAATATAAATCTTTATTATGGTTTAGACTAAACATTATGACATATTTTGATTTAGATCGATGCACAGGGTTCCTTTAATCATTACATTTATTATATTTACTTATAGTCTTTATATTTCATATTTATATATCATCTGGAGCTGCTTTTACCATTCAAAGATTGATTTACATTGACATTTTTTGCATAATTAAGGATAATTTCTTAATTTTGCACATGCATAAAATCACAAGCATGTAATATATCCTTCTTTTTTTTTTTTGCAATACAAATCACTCCAATTCAGCATAGTGTAAACTACCAGCATGCACAGACTGATTGACATGAATTGTGTTGCAGGAGATGCAGCTTGAACATGCCAGACAGGCTTTTATGCAAAGAGACAAGGCCAAGACCGGCACCATCACTGCTCTGGACTTCAGGGACATCATGGTGACCATCAGACCCCACATGCTCACACAATTTGTGGAGGAATGCTTAGTTGCAGTGAGTTTGTTTATTTTTATTTATGTTTTAGCTATTTCAGCCAGTGGTTGTATTGTATGACAGTTTTGTGATAGACTTTTGTTTCACGTAAACCACTGGGAGATATTTATTTGCTAGGTGTATATGTGTAAGCAGTCTGTTTTATACACACTCAGTGAAGTCTGTCATTTTCTCCACGGTTTGTGCCTCACAAACCTTGGGATTCTAGGAGATGTTTGTAAACACACAATTTTGAGGCTATTAGAAATAAATTAAAGACAATACGCTCGTCAGACCCAGTCTATACACTCAATCCTCTAATTTAGATGCCTTGCAAAACAAGACAGGAGGTGTAAACATTTTATCCCATCTACAAAAAGGTTTATACTTTTTGTGGGCAGGTATATGCAGGGATTTTACAAATGACATCCTGGTTAAGGAAACTTCAGAGCAGGTATGATTTTTGTGGCTTCAGGTAGACAGCACCATTTCTGCAAAGCACACAGCGCCATCTAGTGAGAGACAATCTGCGCTCGCTTTTCTTTCCCAGCCCTTCTTAAGCCTGAAGAAAACTATACAAGCACTATTTTAGCCAAACTACACTTCGTCTTGTCTCTAAAAAAATCATCAAATACATTCTCTAAATGTTACATTTCATAAATACTAAATATTGCAGTTTAAATGAAATTGGTCTCTGGCTAGTTTTCTTTTTCTTTTGCTATCAGAGTGGCAAAGGGAGTTTTTACACCAAGCATTCTGTCAGATGCTATTTAAAGATTTACCTCATGTTAGTTTTCCACTTTATATGGCCCTCTTCTCATAAAACAGCTTAATTAAAAATGGCCCTCAAGCTTCAATCCCTCTGAAATTACCAGTGTGCCTCTCTGTGAAACACATGTATTTATTTAGCGCTCTGTGGGGTGGAAGTGCTAAAGATGTCGCCGCACTGTAGCTTGATTAATGTTTGGCACTCCATAGA
This sequence comes from Sinocyclocheilus anophthalmus, assembly GCA_018155175.1. Taxonomy (NCBI): domain Eukaryota; kingdom Metazoa; phylum Chordata; class Actinopteri; order Cypriniformes; family Cyprinidae; genus Sinocyclocheilus; species Sinocyclocheilus anophthalmus. The sequence continues at coordinate 623,066 of JADLZN010011805.1, forward strand.
ATTCTCAGCTATTTATCACCTCTGTCCCTCATAAAAGGATGTCTTCATTCAAGAAAGAGGAGAGATGTTCTGCCATTTTGCAGGCGTCCGGTGGAATACGTCCACATAAAAGAAATTCGTTCAGCTTTTCCTACTTTAATGCTTCAACTCTCTGCTAAACAACATGGTAGCATTAGAAGATCTACCCCCCCTGCAGGCAACCGACGGGGAAGAGATGTGGAAGTTACTAAAGGTTAGTAGGGTTTTTTTTAAGCTTGTTTTGACTTTGTCCTGTCTCCCCTGATTAAGCTGACTTTATTGCGCCCACACACCAAAAAATTACCCACACTGCATTGCTGGAGATATCAGAGTTAGCTTTTCATGTGTATGTGTTTGTTGGGGCAATATAATTATTTGTATTATATAATATTTAATTTATTACACACGTACTGTGTGCGTGTTGTGGTGTGTGGTGTGTGTGTATGTGTGTGGTTTTATCTATATATTATATATATAAAGTCCTAGATGTAGGACAGTGTACATTTAACTTTTTTGTTACTGAAATCGTCAAAGGGGTCTTATTCAATGGTTGTTTGTACCGACACAAATGTATGATTTCTTAACAATATGTTGTAATGTGCACATAGTGAAAGGTAATGGTGTTAATGTTTGAGATAAGAAATCGTAATTGTAAACTAATAAATAGGCAGTACAGGTTTACTTACGCATTCGGTTTCATTTTTTGAAAAAAAAAATGTTTGTTTGTTTTACATTGGTTTAACTATTCTTACATATGGTTTTGGACTTAATATATATTTATAAATATGTTTACAATAACTACATCTTGCTCTAAACCATTTCATTTTCTGAAAAAAAGTTTACAATCTCACAATTCTTTACATTGTTTTATGCACTTACATTTTTTTTTTCTTTTAAATAATTGAGCTGATTTTTTTTCTCCCTCAAACTTTCTAATTATTATCGGTTTAATTTTAATTATTTATATATATATTTAACAACTTGTAATATTACATAATACATAGTGTATAATACAAGTGTAATATTACTGTTGTGATAAGTCACGTTGAGCTCATTAAAGGATGATAAATAACTTTAAAAAACCTGTCAATAGCCCATCAAGGAGGACTTTTAAAACAAAGCCCCCAAAACCTTAAAAAACCCTTGGTCTGTGTCTCCTTGGCCAACTGGTGACCTGTGAAACAGCCCTCATAGTCTGGCTGCAATGGAGCTCTGCGTCTTGGACACACACTCTTGCTGTACACACCCAGCCTGCGATGCTATCAGCCCTGTGGAGACCGGGGCCAGGGGTGGGGAGGCTACATTTACCGCTGCTGTTCCCACAGAGGCTGTAGGCCGCCATCGGGCTCCGCTGGGACCTGTGCGTGCGAATTTCCATGTCTACTTCTCTTGTTGACCCACAGCTGATTGGTTCCGTATGTTTTGAGCGGTACGCCGAAGCATAGTTTCGTCATTGCAACAGCCATTGTTTGCCACCTGGGGAAAATAGGGAACACATCACCCCGCACAAAGGCCGCAGATAGAAAAAAGAGCTTGCAAATGTATAAAAACATTTAATGTGGATCATCTTACTGCTTTTCTGCCCATTCTAAAGCAGAAATTAATCTCACTTATTTCATTGCTTTCGATCACGACCGCATGATTTCAGAATTACTTTTCCGCTCTGATACTTGAAAGTCCATTTAAAAGTTTTGTAGAATTAAATATGATTTTTGGCAGGCCGAATGCTCTTTGCGGCATGTTCCTCACACTTTATCAGTAGCCGGTGTTTGTTTTTGGAGGGAGCTGAAGAGACAGATGCCCTGCGTGTTCTTTGATTGGAGCGTTCTTCACACTTCACAGCGTGTTTAAGGCTGGGGTAAGCTGAGCTGGCCTTGATTCAATAGGGCTCTGTGTAAGAACACTTGCTGCCTTTTTCAGGCTAGTCACTCTATACCAGTGCAGTGGGAATCCCACTGTTAACCGGCCTGTGTTCATTCTGCTCATTACCACTCTGCACTTAACCTACACAACCACCTGATATCCAATACAAGCCCAGACTCAACGATTTGCTAAATATTTGAATTAATTATTTACTACATGATCAGGTAGGGATGCGTTCATGTAAAACACATAGTTCTTAATAGAACAGCGAGCAATACAGTGACACTGAAATGTATTTGGACAGCTTAAACATTGTAATACTCTGTGCACAAAACTGCTTTTTATTTATTTTTTATTTTTAAGAAATTAATACTTTTATTCAACAAGAATGCATTAAATTGATTAAAAGTGACAGTAAAGACTTTCACATTGCTATAAAAATTTCTATTTTAAATAAACGCTGTTCTTTTGAACTTTCCATTCAATAAAGACTGTTTTCAACTGATAATAAAAAGAAATGTTTTTTGAGCATCAAATCAGCATATTAGAATGACTTCTAAAGGATCATGTGACACTGAGCTTTGCCATCAAGGAATAAATTACACTTTAAAATATGTTAAAATGGAAAACTTATTTTAGTAAGCATGAATGACAAAAATGTTTTTGAAAAAAAACTTATTTAAAACTTTGAAATAGTTTTTAATAATTTAATAATAAGCCACTGTATCTTTTGAAAATTGTATTTGATTAGTATAAAAACTTTTTTAGCAGTAATTAAATAATTCTGTATTTTCTGCACTCTATTTCCCTGTTTTGCAGAGGAGTTCATCATTGCTGCCCAAAGGTTTGGCCAGGTGACCCCTATGGAAGTGGACATCCTGTTCCAGCTGGCTGACCTGTCTGAGCCGAGAGGGTGAGTCACCATGGCAACAGGGCCTTGCTGAATCATCATCTGAGATCCTCTGCTCATCAAGAGGAGGGTTCGAGGCTAAGCCATAACATACTTCAGCTCAGCCTGTGTTTCAGAGCCCTCTAGCCACTCTCGCCGTCTAAAAACAGCATTGTTTGGACTCTTCTGTAATTATATGAGAAAAGTTTTCTGGTCTCGCTATTCTGAGTCTTGTTCTGGCAGTTGCATAGTCGATGATACATGACTCTTCCTATTATTGTACAGCGGGAGGTTTTGAACACGGTCCAGCTTGTTCTAACTTTCCTGCAGCATGTAGCGGCACACATGTTTCCCCACTACTGTAACTGCTGCAAAGTTCTTACCAGTACAGTAATGAGCTTGGAAGTATATTTACTAAATATCTGCTCTGAGCCATAGAGCGGTGTAATCATGGTGAGTTAAACCCCTCTTTCCAAAACCTAAGATATCACATGAAAATTTTTGAAGAGTCAGATATTATGACCTATGAACTGACTCATGACACTACTGGGTAGGTCTCAAATGGAGCAAATGGTGATCAGGAGTTGGTTTTTGGACATTATTATTTCTTTGCAATGTGATACTGTAATTACCCACCTCACTTTGAGTAAAGATTTTGGAGGTTGTTATTTGTGTTACTTGTATACCACGTTTCCTCCAACATCTTTGAGATGTTGTGCTCTGAAAAGGCAGAAAAAAGGAATCCGTTTAACTGTTTAATTATGTCTGCCCATGTTTTTGCTTTTTACAGACGTGTTGGTTTATTTGACATTGAGATGATTGCACCTCTGGAGGAGGGAGCTCTTCCTTACAATCTTGCTGAGATTCAAAGACGGGTAACTCTCAGAACCTCAGTGTATAAACTTGTCTTAAAAGATTATAGTGATCGGAATAAACTGGGCCTTGGTCCACTAACTTTTGGGACACTATGACTCAGTTATGAGGTTGTGCATTAAAACCATTATGCCATTGTGCTACTTCATTGTAATTGGTAAAAAGTGCAGTGCCATTTTATAATATTCACTTTTCCTGCATTTTTAAAAGACAAACAGATAATACATGCATAATGACATTCAGTCATGAACCAAATGCAATAAATCAAAGCCACAAAATGCACTATAAAAATGATATGTTGAACATACACTGTCATCCAAAGGGGGGGGGGTTAGTTGTATGATTCTCTGATGGTATTGTAATTGACGTGGGAGTTGTGTTTTGATATTGATCTTGCCAAAAAAACTGGTTTATTTTTTTTTTTTTTTTTTTTTTTTTGTTTTTTTTTTGATTTTTTTTGTTTTTTTTTTTTTGATTTTTTTTTTTTTTTTTTTTTTTTTTTTTTTTTTTTTTTGTTTTTTTTTTTTGGTTTTATAGTTTTTTTTTTGTGTTTTTTTTTTTTTTTTTTTTTTTTTTTTTTTGTTTTTTTTTTTTTTTAATGTCACAGATACAGAATGTTGGTACACTTGTTGTTTTTAAATGTGTTTTATAAATAAACGTGAACTTGAACTTAAAGTAATAATAAAAAAAACTTGCTGACAGAAAACTTTTAAACGAGTGTATAAATTAATAAATAATAGCTAAATGAGATACGTAAAAGATAATTACAAACAAAATCTCTTTTAAAAACAGAAATAAGGCATTTTCTTCATGCATTTATTCTTGTACTCATTCTCTGGGAATTTGAGATACTTAGTAAGACATGACAGAATTTCCAGTAAAAGAATATAGTGGCATTTATTATGAGATCTGGGAATGTTTCATGTATTTGAACAATTTTGACAGTGATTGAACGATTTTGACTCTCTGGTCAGCACACTTGTTTGTAATTGAAATAGGGAGCGGATTTGGACACACCCAGAGTGTATTGTTCTATATTTTTCTTTGTTCTGTCATTGCAGAAATGTGACTTATATATCCTTAGATATTCTATCAAATCACTTTAACAAGTTATAGTTAACTAAATGTGATACTTTTACTCATATCGATGGTATTGGTTCATTAATTCTTTAATTTCATGTTTGCTGAAGTTAAAGATATATTTTGAGAACTTGTGTTTATAAGTGCTTCTGATCAACGCATCATTTCCAGCCCCTCTGGATTTTTCCGTCCGCTACTGCTGAGCTCTCGTCTTCGCTTTGACCAGAGCAGTGAAAGAAGAGAATATCTGAATCTGTCATCAGCACACAGATCACACATATAAAAAGCTGTAAATGAAACGCAAGCCCAGCAGCCGAGGAAACTTATCAACGTCTGATGGTGAGATGAGGGGAAATGAAAACAGACAGAAAGGCTTGAAGACTCTACAGGGGAAAGAAAGAGTCTGTGCCTAGATATTCCCTCTTTATTTTATCAGAAGTTCTGCCTCCAAACACATTGAGGGCTGAGTTATTCCTTCGTGTAGGGCCATACGAAGTGGGGGCTCGGGACAGAGACGCCAGTCCCACCACAATGAGCTGCTTTGGGCTGTGGTCTGGCCTTATGGGCTGCTAGCCAGCTCTCCCTCACCGCTCCCCCCCCCAACACAGTTCATCCCACACCCTTAACCCTTCAGTGAGTCTGGGAGGAGGGGGTGCACAGTGGCTGTCTGGGCAGTTACCTTGAGGTTCCCGACAGGTGGTCTTGGGTAGGCAGGGCGACTGTATCTCCAGTGTGGAATGCAGCATGGGACGCATGGATGGTTCTGGCTGGCCTTATTTCTTGTGCTCTCTCTAATTGTGGGTCTACGGCCGTGGCTGGGGCACTGATTGAACCCACTTGATTGTGGTTTCTGCTTGTCTCAACTAACACTGATAAAAGTAGCATTTCTAATTATCTAGAGATTTTGGATCAAACTAAATTATTTTATGATGTTGTAAAATCCGAATAAAATTATGTCAGTTTTTAGTCAAAAGTTTTAACATACGCATAATATATGTTTTAACATATAACATAATTTCTTCTATTTTCCATGTTCATTTTAGAATAATAGTAAATTCATGTTGCTTTTGATAACAACTTTTTTATTTATAAGTGATTATTTTATATAAGCGGATAATTCTAATTATATTTGTCTTATATTAAAATGTTCTATTTTTAAGCATTCTATATGCTGCTTGTGTGGTCAAAAACATTTCTTATTAGCAGTGTGAAACTGTAGTGATATATTAGATTTATTAAAATTATATAGTTTATAGTTTCTCTCTCCACAAGCAGTTGGTGGGCAGGCATCCGCTCGGTTGCTGCGTCAGGCGCTGCGTCGGGCCATACAGGTTCACTCGGGTCCGTGGATGGAGGTTTGAGGGATAGTACAGATCATGTGCACCAACCTTTACCTGATCCTCGCACCAGCCCCAGCAGCCCTTCCTCACCGAGAGATAGCAGGATGGACAAAAAGAAAACAAAGCTTGCCCTTGGCCTCATAGGGGGGCTATTCTACGTAGTGAAATTGATGGATGCACATGGGGGAACCTACTGGGTAGATTCTTTGTACAACGGTGGGTCGAGTGATCAGAGGGGTCGTGTGTGACTGTGAGTGGAATGTAAGGACTAGTGGGTGCTGGCATGTGTTGGGATCCAGTCGGCAGTCGCGGAGGGACAAGGTAATGAAGGAAAGCGGTAGTGCAGGGACGACTACACTCTTAAGTAAGCTGGTCGTGCAGGTGATCAATGTGGGCCAACCCCAAAGTGGGTCAGATACAGAATTGACTGTGAGGTTCTTCCAAAATATCCTGAATTTCACGTTCGTTCTTTTTGTGGTGGCATCAGCCAGGCATATCTATTTAAGGAATAGTTCACACCAAAATATGAACATTGCTGAAAATGATACTCCTTCAGGGTTATCAGAAGATATAACGCTTGTTTCGTCATCGGAAGAGATTTGGAGAAATAGAAGTCAGTACCAATGGATACTCTGCGTGTGGGTGAACAGGTGCCAGTCAAAAATGAGCGTCGCACAACTAGCTGATAAAAAACAGTACGTAGGTTAGCCGAGGAATCATGATCATGTAAGTGCGCAATGGTAAACATGGAATATGTTAAGGTAAAATGAAAGCAAGCTCCACATCACAAAGCGTTTTAAAATTTAAAACCCATTGCGTTGGGTAAAAATACCTGTCTTAATAATTAATATAAAAAGAATCGCGATAATAAGTTTCTCCAAGTGATAAACTCCTGTTTCCTGTTGTCCTCTTACATCATCATATTTGTTTAGAACTGTTTTGGACCGTTTTCGCTTGTATATGGTGCCATTCCCTGCAGAGGATTCATTGGTGAGCAAGTGATGTAATGCAACATTTTTTCAAATCCGTTCTTAAGAAACAAACTTATCTACATCTTGGTTGGCCTGAGAGTGAATACATTTCAGATGAACTATTGAACTAATTAACTATTCCTTGAACAGTCGTACTATTCCATATCGTACATAGTTTGAAACTAATTTCCTCTCATGACAGCCGTGGGTGCCACTGCCGTGTACCCCGTCGACCTGGTGAAGACCCGCATGCAGAACCAACGTTCTTCAGGTTCCTTCGTGGACGAGCTGATGTACAAGAACAGCATTGACTGTTTCAAGAAGGTCGTACGCTACGAGGGCTTCTTTGGCCTCTACAGAGGTCAGTGGTTTTGTGGAGCCAGGCCATCAGGGACGCACCAACAAAAAGAGTTTTCATGAAAGCCAGGGGCAGGTCATCTTCCCTCTGACCTTACCTGCTTTGAAGAGATTAAGTCTACCTTTGCTGCTCGAGGGGACAATGTGCAGAGCATGAAAGGGCACATACCAGCACAGGAACTTAACAATGAAGAACATGAATGCTCTATATGAATGGCGCTCAGATAATGAGTATCTGCTCTGCTTTTAGAGCTGGAACATGAGTTTTTAAAGCATTCTGAGGTCACAGATTCAAATTGTGATTGCAAGGTGCAATTGCCATGCGACCTCCATTGAGAACACTAACTACTGGTATTTGTCAATCATAAAGCTGACAAAAGAGAGGCTGAGATCTTCATCACCTGTGCAGAATTGTAACGGGGATGGTACAGAAAGTCTGTGCTCGTTTTAGCAGAGCATATCAGTGCTTTATGACAGAGAGCACTATATTTGAAGTGAGCACTAAGTGCTTTTTTTTTTACATATGGATAGTTTAGTTTTTAAACAAGGAAGTGAGCAGTCCAGGCTTTTAGCAAATGCATAAAAATATACTTTAAAGACCAACACAAAGTTTAGTGTACATTTAGTACAGAAGTATCCTTCTCATTCTAGCTTAATGTGAAATGGCAGATTTTTGAACCACATGATTTTGAATGCATCTTTAATTAGGTTAAACAATTATTGTAGCTAAAAATAATTTTATTTTATTTGAAATAATCTTTAGCATATTTTTTCAGCTTTTCCTATCAGGTCCCTTAATGCAGGACAGTATTAAACATACTTACTATTATTCGAGACACAAATTTGCTCAGGCAAAGTCACGCTGATTGTTTATTGACAAAGTAGATGCTCAGAAATTGGTAAAGACAGCAGCCGATGATGTCACTATCCTGGCAAACACAAAACAAGCAGCAGCATGCATGAACAATAACTGTTTATGGGGAATTGCAATGGATGATTAAGTTTAAAAAATATTATTTTCTAATTCATCTGCTTGTATATAAATACAAATGCACTCCGTAGGCCATGCATGCAGGAGATTTTTGTGTTTGTATTCTTCTAACTGTGTGGCCTATTTACACTTGTATACTATGCCCACATTACTGCGCTTGTTTGTTACTGCCCCCAGCAGTGGGACATCACTTTTAAATCAGATTATTTAGTTTTGTTTTTGTCTAAGCCAGAAATCTGCGTTGTAATTGAGGGCTGTGTAAACTTTGGTTAAGGAAAAAGAGTTTGTAGTACTGTTAAGTTTCCAATATTTAAACACTCCACATCAATAGTGTTCATTAGTGTGTAGATGATATGAAATTGGAGGCAGCACGGCAGCTTTTATATTGAGGAAAGTCGTGCTTCCCTCACCCTTGTCTTTTTTAATCAACTTGTTTTCTAATTATAGGCCTTGTACCGCAGCTTCTGGGCGTGGCTCCCGAGAAAGCCATAAAGCTTACAGTAAGTGCTCTGCCTTCACCACATCAGCGTGGCCTCTTAAAACCAAAGCCCTTAACTCCTCAGAAATACACCCCTCTGTTTCTCCCGCCGCCTGCTTCAGTGCCCCGCCTTAGCCCCTTGAAAAAGAAGTGAATTTGTTTTCTGTTTGATCCCCTGTCAAAGCGGCATACATTCTTGCATTCTTGATTTGGGCATCAGCAGGCTCACTTATACTTTATATCCTAAATTGTGGTTTTTAATCTCACAATCATGGCTTTGTATCTCACAGTATGGCTTCATTGTGTCACATTTACAGCTTTATATCACAAATGCGATTTATTTTTCTTAGAATTATGCATTTATATTTTACACTTACCATATCTCACAATTGTGGCTTTTTATCCAAAATTCTAACTTGTTCTCAAAATGTTGACTTTTTAATTCTCAGAATTTCCACTTTATATGTCAACATTTCAACTTAATATATCTCAAAATTGCAACTTAATATATACCAGAATTGACTTTATATGTCACAATTGCCACTTTATATTCCAAAATTTCAACTTTAAATCTAACTGCAACTAGACTTGATATCTCACCGTTGACTTCCTCAAAGTTGCAATTTCATATTTTATTTTTCACAATTGGGAACGTTCGCGCCCGTCTTGTTCGCTGTTCTATTCCTCAACATAGCCACTTCGCTTATTCATCTATAAACATGCTTGAAAGGGTCTAGTTGCACAGATGCCATTTCTCTACTATCGAATCTACCTATGATAGTAGATGGACGATATTGCTTCTCGTTCCTTCGTGGTCCACCCCTGGCTCCCCCCTCTACACCCCCCCGACCAGTTGTTTGTTCTCTTTTTCCTCGCAGAGTAGTGATGCCATGATCACACCAACCAGGCGCAACTCTCCGGCTAAAATCAGCTCTAAGCGATACTACAAGGCGCACAAGAATGCCCAATACCTTGCAAGCAGTCTCTTTATCATTGTGCCCTAGTCACTGCAGCTTAATCCCCTGATTTGTTTTAAACTAGGGTGCCTTATATATTCTTATGATACTCGCCAGACGTGGCTTTGTGTTATTGTTAGTCGTTGTGTCCCCATTTCCCGATTCGCATACATCTATGCTGTCCCCTGCCACTTCCCGCGTTAAACAAGTGCCACCCCACCCCCTCCCCTGTGCCGCCGGCTGCACGCTAAGGCCCGTGCGCGTGATAGCATGGGGGTGCCAGCCAGGGAGCTGGAAATGAAGTCCAACACGCGCTCCGCCAGCTCCCTGCCAGACAATCCACACAATCTATTAACAGCGAAGACCACCACATCTACTGTAAGGAATAGTGGGAGCATCAGTATGGGGACATAAGCTAGTTGCCCATTCAATATTACGTATACGTTTTTGGACATTTAGTGAAGGAACCTTGGTGCTAAAAATTCCCAGTAATATAGTAGGAGCAATGAATTCTGGAAAAAAAAAAAAAAAAAAAAAAAAAAAAAAAAAGTTTTTTTATGTGCGCAGCAATGACGGGATTGGGCTTGTACGACCTGCAAGTTCTCTTAATCCTAAGAAACTTCTAGAATATCTGATGCTCACATTGTTTCTTTGACACAGTCATGCAGTGGAGACGCCGTGAAGAATGACTTTGCTGAGAGGAGTCTCGTCTTCTGGGAGAGACTGATGAAAAAAAGACGACCTGTTTTTAGGGGTCAAGCGATTTCTTATAACCTGCTGAAATCTTGGCTGGCGGATGTGTGAGTAGCTTTATGCTTGTTTGAATATGCAAACGCATATAACCATACATAAACGCGAGTGCCGACGTACACTGACCAATAGGAGTTGTAGTTGAACATGCAGTGGGCTTTGAGGTCTAAGCTTGGCCCTGTCGCGGAACACTTCTCTCCTTTTGTGACGGTGATTGAAGAAAGAGCTGTCAGCCCCATCACTGTTTAAAAACATGTATAAAGCAGTTCTCCTCTGTCATCTCACCTCTAAATCATAGTCTGCCGCCTCACGGCTGTGATTCTCAACTGCCATTCACGAAAGCAGTGGCAACACTGAGACAGGGCGACGCCTTACCACTCTTTGTCCTAGTGGGAAAAAGCGGTCAAAAAAAAGGTGAATGTTACTGACCATAATAATAGGTAAGTGGTTACATGTGTTAGTTCATTCTTGTCTGATCTGTGTGAAAGCGAATGCCTTCAGTTCAGATTTCAGAGAGCAGTAGCCTTCCTGTTTGTGTCGTACCTGAGACCTGTCAAAACCAGTCCCTGCTTCTTCATGTCTGCCCTGACCTAGGATGCTGAAAGACCCTCTTTCATATGACAGTCATCACTAAAACATTTCTACACGTGTGGGTTTCTATTTAAAAGTGTCACAGACTCTTAGATGATTGCGAGTCTCAATTATACCGACATGAGTGCATTTAACCCACGAGATCTCTGCTCTGAGATTTGAAAAGAGTTGGCTACGGAAACATCAGGTTGGTTGCAGATGAAGTCAGCTGAGAAAGGGAGCTTGTGCCACGGAGATGTTTTTCCTCTTCTGATTTCTCTGACAGCTCCTTTCATCTCAGCCAGAATCCCCGGTGTTTGACCTGGCAGGATCTGCTCCCTTTCTCACGCCTGTACACACGCCGCTCGCTCAAAGCCGTGTTTATTGACACTACAACCACAGCAAATCAAATCTATTTATTTGGTTTGAGAGGGAAAAGACTAGACTGCTGATTTACACACCGTGAATGTTCCTGTCTGAGGGAGGAGAGTAAAAATCACAGAAAACGATCGACAGAGGAGGGGGGGGAAAAAAGCAAATTGGGGATGGCAGATTGGGGAAGTGTTGTGCGAACTGCGGGGCATGGGGTGGATTAAAATTTCAAGCTCCTCTCTTCTCACATTGCAAACTCTGAATTAGGCCCTTGACAGTTGCCAAGAGTTGATCATTTGGTAGAAGGCAAGCAGCAACGCTTCGCTGGACCGTGAGCAGTTAGCAAGCCGACCCGAGATTGTTCGCTATCTGCCGTTGTGGGGGAGGGATGGACTCTTTCTTATGGTCGTTGAGGCTGGGTCTTTATCAAAAAGTAATACTCGCTTAGCCCAAACGTAAAGTGCGATAGGTTTAGGTTTTCTGCCGAGGGAGGGGTGGTGGGGAAAACCGTGGCGTGCATACAGTGACGCTTTGTTCGTTTGCAGTGCTAGTTTTAAAGCTATGTAATTTAGCTTGTCCGTTGTTTATCAGCATTCGTGAAGGTTTGTTAGTCTGTTGCGAAACTTTTTTTTTATTGCAGTGCCCCCATTTCTACATAAACGCTTGTGTAATCCCGTTTAAGTGTGTGGAATGTGAGCGAGTATTGATGAAGGGAAGCTAATATTTGTGTCTGGCGCTGAACTATTGTTTTTAGTAGGCTGTAGTGTTTTGTGTTTGTGATGCTTATGTGCTTGGTGTGTGTAAGTATTTGTCTTCAGTTGCGCTCATCTTGCCAGTAAAGTGTGTATTAGACCCCCCCCACCTCAGACACGCACACATGCTCTCAGTGCCTCTGGGGATTACCTTGCCTTGTAATTACCACCGAATTATCGAGCCGACGCTGGCTCACTCTTCACTCAAATCGCATTTCTTGCAGTCACGTTGCAGCGCATGCTTCCCGCTCTTTAAACTGCCTCTCCGCCAGAGGTGATTGATCTGTTGTCTCCTAACCGATGTTCTTGTTTGCTTTTTGGTTGTTCTCTTTGTGTAACTTTTTAAATATCCAATTAGTACCCAATTAATGCGGCTAATAGCCTGGCCCTCTCCTTAGTGCATTATTCCTTGCCAAAACAAGGGGAAAAAAGATTGCTTTTGGCCCTGATGCCATAATTAACCATAAAAGATTACTTTCCACATAAATAAGTGGCATTTTCCATGAATAGGGTACAAAATAGGATGCGAAACTCGTAACTACTTTAAAAAAAATAATTGGTCAGTGAAAGGAAGTGCTTAACCTTCAAAAAATGTTGATTTGTGTCTTGTGTAATTCTTCTAGCAATAAAATTAATTAAAAATTAAATGGACAACTTTTGCTTTTGAGAACTATTTCCCATAATTAAACAAAATTTTTCCTACATAATTTGAGTATCGGTTTAAGAGTGAGCTTTATGCAATCAACACTACAATTTGTTTAAAAATTTATAATATGAGATGTGATTATTTATCAATTTAATCTGCTTGCCAGAAAAGATACAAATAATGTTACCATTTGGGTGTCACAAATTAAAGGAATATTATATAAATGTTTTAATGGGTGATTTTTTTTCTGTCACAGGGTTTTGTGCAAGTTGTGGTACTCCGCTAAACATTAAGTTTTTATTTTATGAAATTCAAACTGTTTTTCATGACCATGAATTGAATGTATTTTCATTCAGTTATGAAAATGAATTTGTTTTCAAAGATTTTAATAGATTCAATACAGAAGGTTAATTTTATAGATAATTATAGATAGTTCATCTAACATTTCTAAACCCATGGTATTTGTGCCTCCAATACTTAAAAAACATTTATAAATGTAGACCAAAATAAACCAAATTCATGAAATGTGCCAACTATTAATGTACACCAAAATAAACCAAATTCATGAAATGTGGTAGGAACCCCTTTCTGCATGTCTGAGCTGTAATTTCCTCTGGAAGGAAAGTGCGGGTCATTCTGGTCCATCCTATTTAAAGTGCACCTTCAATGAGATGATAATGATCTTTATTTTTAAATATGCTGCCTCACATTCAATGGGATTTTTGAATGTGCACACTTGTGAGATTCGAGACCAATTTACCAGATTCCCGTAAGATGCACCATACGTTAATATCTCTGAAAGAATAGAGGAATAAAATCAACAACAAACAAACAGTAAGGCCCTTCTGTATTCAAAAGGAGGGCTGAGGGAAGGAGAAGAAATCCATGGAAACTGATTTCCATCTAATTACTCTGCTCTGTTTTTCTGCGTGTAGCCTCAGTAACTAGGAGCAACAGGAAAGATAGGGCACGGAGGCGGCAAGCGGCCAGCCTCGGTGGTAGTGGTGTGTGGGGTGGGGCTCGAGTACATGTGGGTTTAAATGCCTTCTGTTGCAGCGTGGGTCGTGGTCAGATGGGCTGCCTTCACGTCCAAAGCCGAACGCGTTTGTCAAAAGAGCTCAGAGGAACCAGTTTCAACCTGTGGATGTAGGGGCCGGTGGTGGGTTTGGTTTGGTGTTTTTCGTGGTTGCCGTCACAAGTACATGTTGGAGACATAGTGGTGTTTGTTTGTGTAGTAGGCCCGGGCGCAGGGGCCTGTGTTCTGTGTGATGTTTCAGGCACCGTCTGTGTTTGGCAGGTATAACCTCCTCCTCCTCCTTCAAAGAGTGACAATAGCACAGTCATTCTTAGGTCCCGGTTTAAAGCATTGTCCTCTTGTAATGTGAATATCACATTACTGCCCTCTTGTCAAATTTTTTTTTTTTTTTTTTTACTGGGGTTCATGCAGAACGTATTTACAACTGTAACATCAACCTAACCTCAGATGATCTGTACATACGTTCAGCAATCATTTTTTCCTCATTTACCCTTCTCAATCACAAACATGAATTTTAATGAAGCTCTGTGAAAACTTTTATGTTTGTGTTGTTGATCTTCAGGCTGGGGGATCTCAGGTGATCTTCACAAACCCTCTGGAGATCGTGAAGATCCGACTGCAGGTAGCAGGAGAAATCACCACAGGGCCACGCGTCAGCGCTCTCTCTGTCATCCGTGACCTGGGTTTCTTCGGCCTGTACAAGGTATGTCACATTCACACAAAAAAAAACCTGAAACCTAATTCGCATATGTCAGATATATCTGCTATGTGCTTAAAGTACGATGTGTACTTCACTGGTACATATTTTTGCTTATGTAATAAAACATTAAAAGAGTATTGGGAAATATTACCCCATATAAAACTGTTGCAGAAGTGTTTTCATGCAAATTGTCAGCATTTAGCGAAATTCAGTGTTCATTGCATTGATTACCTATTTATATTTATATTAAGAATTTAAGAAAAAAAGTTTAGAAATGAATACTTTTATTCAGCAAGGATGCATCAAATTGATCAAAAGTGACAATGACAACATGTATAATGTTATTCAATATATAATGCTATTTCAAATAAATGCTGTTTTTTAAACTTTCTATTCATCACAGAATCCTGAAAGAAATGGAACACATTTTCCACAAAAATATTAAGCAGCCCAACTGTTTTTAACATTGATAATAAGAAATGTTTCTTGATATTTAATCATATTTAAAAGATTTCTGGAGGATCGTTTGACACTAAAGACTGGATGGCAGCTAAAAATTCAGCTCATTTTAAAATATATTGAAACAAAACAGCTTTTTTTTTATATTACATAGTAATACTATATATTCACATTACTTTTACTGTATTTTTGATCAAATAAATGTAGCCTTCGTGAGCATAAGAAAAATAGTTTAAAAAACATTTATAAATGCACAATTTTATATTTATATTGATGTTTGTTTATTTTCATATTTTTCTCTATAAATATTAAGTGAGGGGTCGTAAGCAATAAATACCAAAATAGCATGCATGCTTAATCTTAATATCTATCTGCATACTACCTATCCTAAAAATATGCAGAATTAAGCCTTTTTATTACATTTAGAATAGTGTTTTGTGTGTGTGTGTATTTTTGTATGTAACTGTTTATATATTTAACACCTCTTCCAATAGCCTTCCAAAATACAGTGATCCACCTTGTACCACATGACCTAGACGAGCATCCTAAGCTCTCTAGCGCCTCCCACCTGTGGATTGACTCCCTGGACTCCCTCTTATATCCCTGAGTGCCTCAGTCATGCTCCACATTCTCCAGCAAGTCTCATACACACCCACCCACACACACACACCATCAGGCCTCAATCCACCCCCTGCGGTCTGCTGTAGCAGTCGGACCAGGTAGCACCAGCCTCTCAGAACCATGAATGCACAGCGGCTCCCTGAGTGCTGCTTTTCTGTCCTGTTTTCCCCATGAGGCTCAGCAGCGCTGCAGGAGAAGATCTCCAGTTATTCTGCTGCTGCCGATTGCATCTGAGCAGGGATGCAGGGCTGCATTCCTGAGGCTTGGAGCGAAGGAGGTTGCGGAGAGCGAGTGTTTTGGTGTAAACAACATTGTGGGGACTGCCATGATGGCGTTGGGTCATATCTCATCCAGTGGCTGTGTTCTCTGACATTTTATGTACAGCTGGAGAGAGATGAATGAGGCGTTCACCTCTGCGTAGGTGTTATGTGTGGTGCTAATTACATGTAGACACTTGATGTTGGTTTATGCTGTAATAATAACTGATGTTCACTTTTTTAAATTATTTATGGAGGCAGTAGAGAGGTCAGGAAATAATAGGGAGGAGAGGAGACCTCAAAGTCTAAATGCTTTCAAAAAGTGTGTGTGTATATGACACAAGTCAGACTCAAACCCACTTTTTTCAGAAGTGTGTGTGTGTGTGTGTGTGTGTGTTTGAGTAAGATTTTTTTTTTTTGGCTAATGGTCACCAAGACTGCATTTGAAACTGATAGTATGAAATACTACGTTTTAAATTTTTTTACGTTTACAATTGAATTTTCAACAGCCATTACTCTAGTCTTCAGTGTCACATGATCCTTCAGAAGTCATTCAGATATTCTAATAATAATACACTTTTTTTTTAAATTATTATTATCATTAATGGAAAAAAGTTTTTCCCCTTAAAATTTTTGTGGAAGCTGATGGATCAATTTTAAAAATCCTATTGTCACAATAACACAAATCAGACTCAAACGGTTCATTGTATCAGCTTTGATTGTATCTGTTGTATAAAACCCAACCTTTTGTTTTCCATATTGTCTTTTAAGTATCAAGTACCTCATGTACAATTTCAATATCACTCAGTAGATTACAGTAGAATGTGCTTCACTTATCAGTAAATCACATGGCTGGTCACTTGAAAAAAAACCTGCGCTCCTGTTGTCTGGCCGAGGCAGGTAAGTCTCCAGGGCTCACCTGTCAGCCTGTCGTGGGAAAGAAGCCTTTATTTCAGAGTCATGGTCGGGGAGGTGGGGGGAGGTTGCTACCGTACACAACAGCCTGTGTGTGTGTAAGAATGTCGAATCCGTTGCCTCCCCTCCATTCGTGTCTCTCCTGAGCCACACGGACAATGTGCTTTGAGTGCAGGAGACGCGCTGCAGCTTGCTTCTCTCAGACGGCCTGGCTCCTCAGGGTCCGGCCCAGGCACAGAGCTGTCTTTGTCAGCCTAATTACCCCGCCTCTCCCCTTCTGCCGCTGCAGGGCCTCCACCACCACTCCCTGCCCGTGCTCCAAACTGAAGACACAACCTTCATATCACATTCACACACACACACCTGCGAGTGTGCTGTTGTCGAGTTATCATGCACACTGAGGGCCAGTGGATCCAGATGTTCCCACATTAACACAACCGCCTCACCAAATCCGCACAAAGCGCAGCTCTGAACCAAAGTAAGCAACTACCAAGGAGCCCCAGGACAAGCCCAATGGTACTATCAATGAAGTAAACAGAACAACAAAAAAGGGGAAAAAAAAATATAATCGTCTAAAGATCTGGTTTTGCAGACCGGCATTCCCTTGCCCGCAGGAAAGGGCACAAAGAAATAGCACACTATATCAAGTAAAGAGATTAACACCAAAAAACCAACTCGGCTATCTGTGCTACCTGTGTACACGCTGCAGATTAACCTTGCGAGTCTAATGAAGCCTGTCTAAAGCGCACTTCAGCCGGGCTTTAAAGCGCTCTGCTGAGAGGAAAATCTCTCTGTTTCTCCACTCCTGGCTGCTCGCCAGCTCGCTAAAAACGAGGAAACCGAATCCCGTTGAAGGTACGGCTGTGTTTGCGGTGACAGATGCAGGAATAGTGTCCGCGACCGTTCTTGCAAGAAAAAAACGCCATGGTGAATGTTTATTTGAAGTGACAAGTCAGAAACGGCACAAAACAGACTCACTCCACAGGGCTGACATTAACACACCATAAACTGAACTCCCAGAATATCTCAGAACCTCACAATACACTACACAACTGCGGTCCTCGAATGAAAAAAGCTCTCTGTAATATACCTCAAGAAATATTAATGTCTTCGATTTGACATAACGTGTCCGTCTTCTTGGCCCCCAGGGTGCAAAAGCCTGTTTCCTGAGAGACATCCCCTTCTCGGCCATCTTCTTCCCCTGCTACGCACATACCAAGGCAGCCCTGACTGATGAAGACGGGCGAGTGGGACCTGGCAGGCTTTTGCTGGCAGGGGCGCTGGCGGGTAAGCCACCACGCACTCTCCGGTAGCCGCCTGCCACCGCTGGCTCCATTGTGGTTGGCCGTAATTAGAGTGCTCAGTGATTTAGGCTGTGTTTTGAAGTGCAGCGCGCCTGCCAAGGGTCGGATATTTTCCACTGTTTAATATATAGAGGCTGGAAGTTTGTGCTTTGAGCTTTGAGAGTGTTAAAAGAGGGAAAAAATATCTCAAAAGTCCCAAAGTAGCCATACTGCAGGAGCAATAAACAGATCCTACGATACTGGCATGACCAGGCCAACACATCCAAGATCTGACTTGCAATATTTTTACAAGTTTCTCTTTCCTCGTCACGTATAAAATACGATCCAGATCTGAAGTTGTTTTTAATATTTTACTCTTGCGGTTCATCTTTAAGAAAACATTGTTTAAAAAGAGGACGTCTTTAGCCAAGCCAGTATGGTTTGGAATGTAAGTCAAAGAGAATTAATATTTATTTCTAATCCTTTTTGCCTTTTCAGATTTACTGCTTCTTGACTTGAGCGTGATATGAGATTGAAAAGCCATACATGGTCAGAGAGAGCTTAGCATTCCTGTCTTCCCCAATGTTTTATATCTGTCAGATGGTTTAAAGCAAGTTTTTATGGTTAGGTATGTTCTTATGGCATGTATCACTCAGTTTACCATTTATCAGCAATTTGAGCTTCAAGGCAATTAGTGATTTACAGTCGGTTCAGGAAATGTAATTACACGCTCAGTTTGTGTGCCATTATTGGTAGGCAGGCAGACTTCTGGGGCATTGACCAACAATACAGTTGGCCTTTTCCCTTACTCATGCCTCTTCTTGAGGAAATGGATGGATGTATGTATTACACTTTAATGTAGTTTTTATTCTATATCTGTAATCTTTAATTTCATATATTTCAGTTTTCTAGTTTTTAATTGTAGAATTTTTAGCCTGCGTTAAAGTTAATGCGCCAACAGGTGTAAATTAAAATTGTTTAACAACATTATATTTCTTTCTATGAAAATGTTTCATTTTAGATTTTGCTAATGATAATAACACTGAGATATTTTATGTTCTTTGTGTTTAATAATGAATGTTTTGTCCATCGGAGCAGGTCAACAGAGAGAAAGGCTTGTAATTATTCAGATGAAGTCTTTTATTTAGATGTTTAAATAAAGCTCTTGAACATGCGGTAGTGTCGGCGTGCTGGCGGTGAGACTGCTCAAGATAAATGCTATCGTTGATTTAGGCTATTAAGAGCTGAATTGGTGCCACAGTGGCCTTTGTGCCGGACAGCGTGGGACAGGGCTTATGCCAGCCTCATTATTAAGCATTGTCTGGACCTTTAAATAAAAAAGGATGCATACCATTTGATAAATGGTGCTTTCTGCTTGAGATATTTATAATATTTTATAAAATAGGCTTTTGGTGTTTATTTGACTGAACTAATTCTTGACACACTGTGCATTAATCATAGATGGTGTCACAATGTTTAAATACGCTAATGTTTTAATCCTGGCCTGAAAACTGAATTTAATTTTATTCACAAATCTATTATATTCAGATATGGTGTCTGAATCCTTTGTTATTACTTCAGTGTTCTAATGAATTTAAATCAGACTCTTTATTGACATGTGTGACTTCTCTTTAGGCATGCCTGCCGCATCCCTGGTGACCCCTGCTGATGTTATCAAGACCCGGTTACAAGTGGCTGCCCGTGCAGGCCAGACCACGTACAATGGACTCATTGACTGTTTCTGGAAGATTCTTCGGGAGGAGGGGCCTCGTGCCTTCTGGAAAGGAGCTGAAGGTATATCTCGCAGACGTCCCTGAAACTAGTCGTGCTAATATTTTTTGTTACCAACGATTTTGCAGTCGACCTTATAGTTTAAAGGGTCAGTTAATTTCGTCATCATTTACCCCTTTCCAACTTTCCACAAAAAGTTGTAGTTCTAAAATGGCATTTAATCAAATATGTGACCCTGGTCTTAAGTCGCTGGGGTATATTTGTAGCAATAGCCAAAAATACATTGTATGGGTCAAAATGATAGATTTTTCTTTTATGCCAAAAATCATTAGGATATTAAGTAAAGATCATGTTCCATGAAGATATTTTGTAAATTTCCTACTGTAAATATATTAAAACTTAATTTTTGATAAGTAATATGCATTGCTAAGAGCTTCATTTGGACAACTTTAAAGGTGATTTTCTCAGTATTTTGATTTTTTTGCACCCTCAGATTCCAGATTTTCAAATAGCTGTATCTTGGCCAAATATTGTCCTATCCTAACAAACCATACATCAATGGAAAGCTTATTTATTCAGCTTTTATACTGAAAAGATGATGTATCAATCTCAATTTAAAAAATAAAACTTGACCCTTATGACTGGTTTTGTGGTCCAGGGTCACATATGGTGTGTCAGGACGTGTCACAGTTGGTTTGATGGCCAGTGATGGGACATTGTTGACATCAATCACTTCTTGACATGCCACATTTGAATTGAACTCAAGCCCAAATTTGAGACCTACCCAAGAGGGGAAGATTTTCAGTGAATAATCATTTAAATTTCATTCAGTTCCTCAGAGAAAACTATGACCATATGACTTCAGAAGACTTGAAATATAGTGCAAACATCGTATGGACAACTTTTGTTTGAGAAACGCAGCCGTGGACTTTCTGTGATTGCTTTTGGGAAATTTTCTCCTTTTGTTGAGTGAAAGTCACACAGGAGCTGTGTTCACAAAACATTCGCAATAATACAATTCTTCTTAACTCTGTTCTAACTTAAGAATAAAGAATAAGAATATTTTGCATTTCAAAAAAGAGTTCTTAAGTATGATCTTATCTTTTTTCTTAAGATCTTTCCAAAGACAAAACTCCTGAAAAGAAGGTTCTTTAAGAAACAAAAATATTATTAGTGCTTAGTAGCATTATTACGGTAATCTGCAGGCAGCACAAAAGACGGCCTTTGAGTTGTTTCTTCATAGTGTTGATCAGCGAGGCTTACAGTGTGATAACACCAAAACCTGTCATTGTCGTCGTCTCATGGATGTTTTTAAGAAAATATCTGAGAACTTTAGAAATTTTCAAGAATTGCACTTAGAAACATTCTTAAGAACTTCTTAGAATTGATCTATCCAGGTTTGCATCAACAATAGGGTGAACACATTATTTTGGGGGGAATAATGGTGTGTTGTAGCATGCCTTTATATCCTTCTACTAAGTCAGTTTAAAAAAAAATCTATACAGACTGCATGCTGATGCTTCATTTTAATGTTTTTTTTTTCTCCCTCAGCACGTGTGTTTCGCTCCTCGCCTCAGTTTGGAGTGACTCTAGTGACCTATGAGCTCCTGCAGAGGTGGTTCTACATAGACTTCGGTGGACAGTAAGACTTTCACACATCCTAAAACTTTGAAATAGTTTAGTAACACTTTCTTTAGAATTCTTCCATTAGTTAAAAAAAATAAATAAATAAAGATCAGGGCCGCATAGTGTGATTGTGAAAAGCACTGAAATGTCAGATGCCCTGAAATTTCATTAATAGCTGTTTAGAGAGGGCTGACTTTGTAGCAAAGGCTCTCATTTCGACGGGCACTTTGTTACAGCTGAGGCAGGAAGGCCTAATTACTACACAAGAAAGCTTTGAACGCCTGGACTGAAAGCTGTTTGCCGTGGCATCTTTATCTCTCCTGCTGAAGCGAAAAACACCCTTGCTTTATGATTTCGAAAGGGTCAGCTGACTCACTGAAGCCTGGAGGTGACATTTCTAAAAATGCTCTTCCATAGCCACATGGCTCCATGTGTCCAAGTGATTTGAGGTGGGGAGAATTGCTTTGATTGGAGTCTGTTCCAGTTCTGGACAGAATGACCTTATTTTCCCATGGAATATCATGCTGTCCTGAAACCTATAAAAGAACATGGTATATATACAAACCTGTGTGTGGATATATTAATATATTATAATAATATATACAGAACTTAGTTTTTAAATTACCTGTTTATATTGATTCATTGGCTCAGTTAGCGTTTACAAATAAAGTGTGCGGGTCATCTCCATCGAAAGGTACTTAGAGAAATCAGCCTGACTGAATGGTGAAAACTTTTTGTTGCTTTTTCAAACCTTTTATGTGAAAAAGAGACTGTAGATATGAAAAAGAATGCATTTATTGAATTTCCAGCTATACTGATAGTTCTTTCATGTTATGAACTTTTACGTGATGGCCAATATTATACATTATAAATATATTCTTTTTGAAAGAAACTGTATTCTTGTTATATAGATATATATATATATGTTATTGATATTGTTACAATAAAAATATGATGTTTATTATAATAGAGAATAGACCTGTGGAAATTGTGTTTTTTAAATATTGCACGTTTATATAGCATATTTGCAGTTATTTGATCAAAAATGCAGTAAAACGGAAATGTCACTAAAATGTTCTATTTTAAATTATTTAAAATATCATTTATTAATTGTGATGGCAAAGCTGAATTTTCTGCATCATCAGCCAGTCTTCAGTGTCACATGATCCTTCTAATAATCATTCTAATATTATGATTTGCTCCTCAAGAAACATTTCCTATTATTATCAATGTTGGAAACGGTTGTGCTGCTTTATATGTGCGAAAACTATTAAGATTGATGAATTAAAAGTAAAAAAAAAAAAAAAAAAAAACCATGTATTTTTTTTTGACAGCAATCTTATAATTTCTTTAGTTCCACTTAATGAAGGTTTAATTTATTTCGAACTGACCCCAAACTTTTGTATGGTAGTGTATGTAGAAAATTATTTGCCTGGGACAGTGGTCAAATATAAAGTTATTACTGTAAGTTATTCCAAAAAAATATTTCAATGCCACAATTGACAGAATCATGTATTCCAAAAGCTGTAGTAAAATAGAGAAACTGAGAAAATAGCACACGCATATACAGAATGAATGAAAATGTGTTTTGTATGTGGTCATAGTGAGACTCTATTTACATGCTTTTTCCTTTGTCATAAATATACATAAGCACATAGACATTGACATGTTTATTTTATTGCTTATGCGGACATGTCTGGTTTTGGTGCTTCAGACAGATCTGAGCTACATGATTATGATTTCATTTAGGCAAAAATGGTAAGAGGGCATCCTAAAATAGGATTTGTGTCCTACATGGAAATTTTTTTTTGTTTTTGGTTTAAAAAAAAAATAAAAAGGAAGACAAGAAACCGGTTCTGGTCTATTCATTTATTTTGTGTTCCATAACTCGAGGGGAAAATATTCTTGTTTTCAGTATTCAGACAGGCTGTTTATTCTTTCTGACAGGACACAGCAAGCAGAATGTGAAGTTTCCTCATCCATCTTCTCTCTCCCTCTCTCCTCACCACAGAAAACCAGCTGGCGCAGAGCCTACTCCCAAGTCTCGGATCAGCCTCCCGGCGCCCAATCCTGACCACATCGGTGGCTTCAGGTTGGCTGTGGCCGCGTTTGCTGGCATCGAGAGTAAATTTGGACTGCATCTACCACGATTCCGAGCGCCTGCCGCCCCACACGTTTGAAGCAAACGCATCCACTTCATCAGCACTCGAACAAACACACATATGAATCTCTTCCTTCTTGTTGAGAACATAAAACCTTCAGCAGATGAACTGGAAATAATGTTTTATGAGATTGTTAGTGCAAATGACAACTTTTAAGTACAACATTAGATGGGATGATGTTTAATATTTTTTAAATCTACCACAAAGTCTTCGATTCTTCAGTGGGATTGTAGTGTGACTTTGATTTAATTGAAATGTAAAACAAACAAAAAAAAAATTATTTGATCTTTTCAGTTGTTTTATTATATTTTTTATTTACCTGAAGAAAAAAATTACCTTTAGCAAACTGTTGCAAACCAGGTAAATGGCTATGTTCAAACCAGTCAATTCAAATGGTCAGTTAGATATACTACAGTTTATTTATTTAATGAACATGTTTGTTGATGCATATTGCAGGGTTTTAAAACAGTACAAGCATATCCAGTTGGAAATGACCATGTTGTATTGTTTAAATGATAGATGTGCAACTGTTTACATTTTCGTTTCTCCTCCTTTTACCATAAAACTAAGCACATAGCACACATTGGGCAGTTCATTTCATTAATGATGTGTACTTTCATATTTGAATGTATTATAGTATTTCATATTTATGTTTGTATAGTGTTACATTTGTGTGTTGGGAATCTACACGCAGTGGCAATTTATGGTCAATGTGAAATGAGAGACTTAGTAAGGTTTTTACACATAATGTTTGTCAGTCTGGGTACTGTATTTCTCAACCCCTTAAAAGTGATGTGGACTAAATTGAGCTGTACAGTAAAGTTGATTGTACATTTAGTGTGTAAACATTGTGCCTTACTGTAAGTATGGCAGCAATAGATGCACTGATGGACAGATTTATTAAAGGAGATCAAACAAAAATGGTTGCTAGAAGCATATTTTATTTGCCAACACTTGTTTCATTTAGCCACACAGTTATGGTTTTCAGTAACATCATTTCTAACATGTGAAACATCTTTTAGTATACACTCAATACCTGCTTGCATCGCTGTAACACTGATGAGAAAGCCACTGTGAATATTGTTGACACTGTCACCAACTTATATATAACTTAATTTGTCAATGCTTCATGCAGGGGCTCAGTACAAAAATATACACACACACAATAATCAAGTATACTAAAAATGACCACAAACCAACATCGAAGATGCCTTTCTAACATGAGGTTATTTCTAATTCACATTTCAGAAATGTTATTGACTGATTTTAACATGAATTGCCATCAAGGTAACGAGACGTAAAGTAAAAATACAATGAACTCTTGCACGACAAAAAGCTCACGGAAATGAAACCTAATTTCAAATGCTTAGTAACAAACCCATGAGTACAACATTAAAGAGATAGTTCACCTAAATATGAAAATTACCTTTCATGTCATTCCAAACATGTTTGACTTTGTGTAGGACAAAATAAGCAGCTCTTTCCCATAAAAAGAATGTGTTCATTATTCACGTTCATTATGGAAAGACAGTGGTGAGTAACCCAGTTACGTCTATTTAGCTGATATATGATACAAACTCTTTACTAATCCTGTAAATTATGTAATTAATGAACGGGCTCATTCAAGTCATTCTTTTCGGTAATCGGTCTTTACCAGTCGCACTTCTGAATCATTAAAACATCAAGCTTATAAATGTAATTTCGTGATTCAGACAACATTGGTCGTGTATGCTTGTTTTACATGCATTCCGCAAACACAACTCAGTAGAAAGACGTTTCTTATTCATTTGCTGTACAGTCATCTAGACCAGTGGTTCCCAACCCTGGTCCTGGAGGCACCCCAACACTGCACATTTTGTATGTCTCCTTAATCAAACACACCTGATTCAGGTCATCAGCTCATTAGTAGAGACTCCAAGACCTGAAACTGGTGTGTCAGAGAAAGGAGACATGCAACATGTGCAGTGTTGGGGTGCCTCCAGGACCAGGGTTGGGAACCACTGATCTAGGACAACAAACTCATATTTAGATTTCCTTTGCCGTGGCACTGAAGACTCAGCTGCTGGAAAGCGATGCAAAAAACAAGTGATACAGAGAACCTTGTAACTTTGTACATTAGCCTGCACATTACGAAAAATATAAATAAAAAAAATAACAACATGGCCCAAACTGTGCTTTTAGGTAAATTGGTTTAGCGACATGTACAGGACGGATAGCGCAAATACATTGTCACGCTGGCATCCGAAATCACATAAACTACTTCCTTACTATATAGCGAAAAACACTATGTTAAAAAAGTAGTATGCCCGAATTCACAGTAGGAGAAAAAAGTTCCCTACTTTCAGTGAGATTCTGAAGTGTGCACAATGGACACTTTACTATCTCAGAGACCAGCAGGTCACATGACAATGACAACGAATGTAGTATGTCTTGATAAAGTTCATACTACACACATCCATACTTTACCGAACATACTTTTTAAACAGCCTCTAATTACTTAAAGTAGGCTTAACTATTTAGAGAGTATGTGATTTCAGACAGCCAGAGTAAAAGATTCATCTTGGGATTTCAGGAATTGTCAGCAAATAATCAGAAAAATCAATATTTATTCATGATTTCCCCCCCCCCTTCACCAGTTATGCACAAAACCCCACCGCGTAGCTGATTCTAAAGACCATATTGGTCATGTAAATCACGGTTCAGACTGCCTGCACAACATTAAATCAAATACTAACCTTTGACCTCAACCTAAACCCTAAGCTCAGTATAACTTGGTAGCACATCCTGATAGCATTAGGCCTACTGTTTGTATCGATTTGATCCACTGAAGATATTTCTGAACTTTTCTTGACTGGTGACTGCATGATTGAGTTGATCAATGGAATCGCTGTGGGGTAGGATTTGCACTTAACTGGTTTGAAGGAAAAAATCATGCAATATTTTTTTTTTTCCAGCCCTAGTAATATTTCATTATTTGGATAAACGGTCCCTTTTATTGGAGTAAACAGCACAGTACTAGTGGACATGCTAATTGGGTGTGTTACATCAGGCTCAGTCTGGGTTGGTGATGACTCTGATCCGGTGTTTACGTGGCCAGCTCCACAGGCCCCTCCTCCTCACCGTCCCCGTGGTTGGCACGGATCTCCATCAGCGTGTGGCCGAAGTGGGCCCAGTCCTCACTGTGGGGCACAGCCAGCTGCAACAAATGAGCGTTTTAGAAATCTAGTGCCAAAAACACCCCCCACTCCTCCAAAATGCCACATCAAGAGCAAAAGCTACGCATTACATGTGCTGTCACAGTGTGGGAGAGGAAAGAGATCACCACACATTGTGATTCAGAGACAGAACAATAAAGCTGCTGTTTGCCTTTGAGTGCTGAAATATTTATCGTGTATTCTCCAGGGAAGATGTGGACTATGGCCGGCTGGGTGACGTGTGGGATCGTTTCTGCTGTCAGAGTCAGATTTGATGGAAAGGACGTCTGCCTGCCGCCAGGCTGAGGAAGAGAGAGAGAGATAGAGAGAGAGCTAAAGGGTATAAAACGAATAGAGATGTGGGAGGAGATGACAGCCACTTCCAAACCCAATACCAAATCAAGCTCTTTTATAGTACGCAGGGGGTCTTAAGAGGCATTCATCAATAACTGACCTTTAACACTGATCTCTCACTATATTCTGTATACTATACATAATTATTTATGTATATGTATAGTATATATACAGTGGGTACGGAAAGTATTCAGACCCCCTTAAATTTTTCTCTCTTTTTTATATTGCAGCCATTTTCTAAAATCCTTTAAGTTAATTTTTTTTTCCTCATTAATGTACACACACCACCCCATATTGACAGAAAAACACAGATTGTTGACATTTTGCAGATTTATTAAAAAAGAAAAACTGAAATATCTCATGGTTCTAAGTATTCAGACCCTTTGCTGTGATACTCATGTATTTAACTCAGGTGCTGTTCATTTCTTTTGATCATCCTTGAGATGGTTCTACACGTTCATTTGAGTCCAGCTTTGTTTGATTATACTGATTGGAATTGATTATGAAAGCCACACACCTGTCTATATAAGACCTACAGCTCACAGTGCATGTCAGAGCAAATGAGAATCATGAGGTCAAGGAACTGCCTGAAGAGCTCAGAGACAGAATGGTGGCAAGGCACAGATCTGGCCAAGGATAAAAAAAATTTCTGCTGCACTTAAGGATCCCAAGAGCACAGTGGCCTCCATTCATTAAATGGAAGACGTTTGGGACGACAGAACCCTTCCTAGAGCTGGCCGTCCCAAACTGCGCTACTCGGTGAGAATAAGCCTTGTGAGAGAGGTAAAATGAAACCCAAATGATCACCTGTGGGCTGAGCTCCAGAGATGCAGGTCGGGAGATGGAGAAACGTGTCGAAAGTCACCATCACTTGGCAGGGAGTGGTGGGGCCCTTCACCAGTCTGGGTTTTATGGCAGAGTGGCCCGACGGAAGCCTGTTCTCAGTGCAAGACACATGAAAGCCTGAATGGAGTTTGCTAAAAAAACACCTGAATGACTCCAAGATGATGAGAAATAAGATTCTCTGGTCTGATGAGACCAGATAGAACTTTCTGGGCCTTTTAAATTCTAATCGGAAGTTTGTAGAAAACCACAAGCCTGGGGGGGCGCATCACCTGTCCAATACAGTCCCAACAGTGAAGCATTGTGGTGGCAGCATCATGCTGTGGGGGGTTTTTCAGCTGCAGGGACAGGACGAAAGATGAATGCGGCCAAGTACAGGAATATCCTAAACGAAAACCTTCTCCAGAGTGCTCAGGACCTCAGACTGTGCCGAATGTTTACCTTCCAACAAGACAATGACCCTAAGTACACAGCTAAAATAATGAAGGAGTGGTTTCACAACAACTCTGTTCTTGAATGGCCCAGCTAGAGCCCCGACTTAAACCCAATTGAGCATCTCTGAGAGACCTAAAAATGGCTGTCCACCAACCTTTACCATCCAGAACTGGAGAGGATCTGCAAGGAGGATTGGCAGAGGATCCCCAAATCCAGGTGTCTTTTTTCCCAAAAAGACTCATGGCTGTATAGATCAAAAGGGTGCTTCTACTAAATACTGAGCAAATGGTCTGAATATTTAGGACCATGTGATATTTCATTTTTCTTTTTTTATAAATCTGCAAAAACTGTTTTTCTGTCAATATGGGGTGCTGAGTGTACATTAATGAGGAAAAAAATTAACAAATGATTTTAGCAAAAGGCTGCAATATAACAAAGAGTGAAAAATTTAAAGAAATAAAGAAAGGGTGGGTCTAATACTTTCCTGACCACTGTATAGTGTTGTGTTGTGTGTGTGTGTGTGTATATATAACCAATATATAATCAGTATGTATCCTGTACTCACACATACTGATTTTATATATATCTGAATAAATAGATATATATTATATATGATATATATATTAAGTGTATCACACAATTTTTATTTTATTTATTTATTTTTTATTAAGAGTGCAAAACATACAATATACGGTGAACACAAAACACAAAAACAGCAGTAGAGCAGCAATGATAATAACAGCAATGAAAATAAACAGTGATGACAATCTGAATAATAGTATAGTACTAGCCATGCATAATAATACTAAATAATCATACAAAGCTTGTGATTTAATAATACCTGTGATGACCGGCAAACATTTAATATCAATACTAATAAAAGTATGATAATATATAATAATGTACTGAACAATCGTAATAATAAGTAGATGAAATTTTAATGACACATACCCACACCTAACCACACCTATTCTAGTCTTCTGTGCAATGTTTTGTTTTTTCCTTTCCAATTTCACGTTAAGATTACTTAGGTATATGTTGTATCCTAAACTGATTGTGTGCATTAAAAAACATGTGGTACATATACAAAATTACTTATGTAATAGTAGACAGAATAAGAGATGAAATCGCAGTGTGTAAGATATATATATATAATAATATATATATATATAAAATGTTTAAATGTTTATGTTTTTTTTTAAATAGTTTTTATAAAATTTGTTAAAGAAAGTTTACATTTAATAATCTAAAAATGTCATGAAGTACATATAATTGAGTAAAATTATTGCAATTTTGTGCCTTTACATCTTAATCAAATATTTTAAATATATTTTTCAAGATATCATAATTCAAATTTTTAGGGATTTGCAAAATACCTTTTGCAAACAAACAAAAAAACTAGCCTTGTCATAAAAATATCTGCTATTGGGTAGTTTGGAGGCTGGTAGGACATGGGGTGTGTGTCCGGGTGGGATGGGTGCTCTCTTTTTTTCTGCAGGTTGGTTGATCACATCCTTTTGCAGACATAATTTATTTAGATATTCATAAGTGAAGCAGTTAAAATATGTTTTCTAGAAAATAATAAAATATGTTTTAACATTTTTTATAAGATTTAATGAGATGGTTAACCTTGCTTCTTAAAAAAAAAAAAAAATTAATTTTAAATCAAATTCATGCTGGTCATAGAAGGGGTGTACAGAAAATCATGGTTTGTATGAACTGCAGTAATAGTGTCAGGCAAGAACATGAACACAAACACTGGACTGTCTGAACAGAATTCATAATGGAAGACTAATACGTGTTGCATTCTTTGTGTTGCCACAAGGGGCAGTAGAGCAGATATTTGCATAAATTGTCTTCTTCTATGGTCAACTAGAATTATACAGCAGCAAAGCAAGAGTTTAAAGAGAATCTTTAGCTTTAGTACATCATAGATTATAATTCTGGCCTTAAAAAAACTCTCATCCAGGGGGTGACCCGCGGTTGAAGAATAAAATCTATTTAACTTCAACTGTAAAACACCCAAAATGACATCTGAAATTTATGCAATATGACTCAAGCATAGCGAAAACATGCTGTGGTGTTCCAAAGTAAATATTTAACACAGTCTACTAAATATAACACAAAGGGACCTTGGCAGTCATCAGAAGTGGTACTTCTTGCCGCGACTGGAGGTTGGTGACTGCCTCTGCTGATAGAGGCCATGTTGAGTGCTTCATGTCGAAGTCTTTTGTAAATAAGCCACATTCCACCTAAACCCTTCAACTTTCCTTTCCTTCACTTCATTTTATTGATGACCCACCATTATCATCAGCCCAAGAAGCCCACATGCTCGACCGACGTACTCTCCAATTACCACAATACACTGTGCTAAGATTAGCACTGCCCCACACATGAGGCGAAACCCGGAGACCGAAAAGAACATGGTGAGCATGGGAGTCCTTGTGGTTTGCCACTCTTTGGCGGTGGTTTAGTCATGTGGAGACTGTCTTAAAATAAGGAAGTAAGTTTCGAACAAAAACAAACTAGCCACGCGGAGCTTGGTAAACATGCAAACCCTTTATGTCAAACTCAGAGAGATTCAATTTTACTTCCACTTTCATTCTGCATCGAGGCCGTACTGGGTTGATTGTGTTCATAAAGCAGCCATACGGCTGAAAAAATAATCTTGAGAGAAGAATAATAACAGTTATTTTGCACATTACGATACGTATTAGTGACAAAAGATTCATACCTCTCCAACGTCGTAGATCCACACACGTCCCTCTGAGTCTCCCACGGCGACCTCTTTGCCCCCTGCGGCCCATCTGACGCGGTTCAGAGCGGGGGCTCCCTCTATGGTGACACTAGCGGTGGGCACCTGGACACAAAACACACCTCTAATCATATATCAAACATACCAAACACACAATATGTGAATTACTCACATTACAAGTTTGGGGTCGGCAAGATTTTTTGAATGTTTTTGAATGAAGTCTCTTTCACGGTGAAATATATACCAGCATATACACTAAGAATTTTAAATGTTTTTGATATAAATCTCCGATGCTCACCAAGTCTGCATTTATTTGATGAAACATAAATAAAATAAATTGTGAAATATCATTGCAATTTAAAATAACTGTTTTCTATTTTAATTTATTTAAAACGTAATTAATTTATGTGATGGCAAATCTGAATTTTCAGCAGTCATTACCCCAGTCTTCAGTGTCACGAGATCACTTAGAAATCATTCTAATATGCTGATTAGCATGTATTATTATTATTATTATTATTATTTATATCATCAACGTTTAAAACAAATTGCTGCTAAATATTTTAATATATACAGTGGGTACGGAAAGTATTCAGACCCCCTTAAATGTTTCACTCTTTGTTATATTGCAGCCATTTGCTAAAATCATTTAAGTTAATTTTTTTCCTCATTAATGTACACACAGCACCCCATTTTGACAGAAAAACACAGAATTGTTGATTTTTGCAGATTTATTAAAAAAGATTAACTGAAATATCACATGGTCCTAAGTGACCCTTTGCTCAGTATTTAGTAGAAATCTTTTGATCTAATACATCCATGAGTCTTTTTGGGAAAGATGCAACAAGTTTTTAACACCTTTATTTGGGGATCCTCTGCCATTCCTCCTTGCAGATCCTCTCCATTTCTGTCAGGTTGGATGGTAAACGTTGGTGGACAGCCATTTTTAGTTCTCTCCAGAGATGCTCAATTGGGTTAAAGTCAGGGCTCTGGCTGGGCCATTCAAGAACATTCACAGAGTTGTTGTGAAGCCACTCCTTTGTTATTTTGGCTGTGTGCTTAGGGTCATTGTCTTGTTGGAATGTAAACCTTCGGCCCAGTCTTAGGTCCTGAGCATATCCTGGAGAAGGTTTTCGTCCAGGATATAACTGTACTTGGCCGCATTCATCTTTCCATCGATTGCAACCAGTCGTCCTGTCCCTGAGGCTGAAAAACACCCCCACAGCATGATCTGCCACCACCATGCTTCACTGTTGGGACTGTATTGGACAGGTGATGAGCAGTGCCTGTTTTTCTCCACACATACCGCTTAGAATTAGGCCAAAAAGTTCTATCTTGGTCTCATCAGACCAGAGAATCATATTTCTCACCATCTTGGAGTCCTTCAGGTGTTTTTTTAGCAAAATCCATGCGGGTTTTCATGTGTCTTGCCCTGAGGAGAGGCTTCCTCCGTCGGGCAACTCTGCCATAAAGCCCCGACTGGTGGAGGGCTGCAGTGCTGGTTGACTTTCTACAACTTTCTCCCATCTCCCGACTGCATCTCTGGGGTCAGCCACAGTGATCTTTGGGTTCTTCTTTTCCTCTCTCACCAATGCTCTTCTCCCCCTATAGCTCAGTTTGGCCGGACGGCCAGTTTTAGGAAGGGTTCTGGTCGTCCCAAACTTCTTCCATTTAAGGAATGGAGGCCACTTTGCTCTTGGGAACCTTAAGTGCAGCATAAATTTTTTTTGTAACCTTGGCCAGATCTGTGCCTTGTCACAATTCTGTCTCTGAGGTCTTCAGGCATTTCCTTTGACCTCATGATTCTCATTTGCCCTGACATGCACTGTGAGCTGTAAGGTCTATATAGACAGGTGTGTGGCTTTCCTAATCAAGTCCAATCAGTATAATCAAACCCAGCTGGACTCAAATGAATGTGTAGAACCATCTCAAGAATGATCAGAAAAAATGGACAGCACCTGAGTTAAATATAATAGTGTCACAGCAAAGGGTCTTACAATACTTAGGACCATGTGATATTTCAGTTTTTTTTCTTTTTTAATAAATCTGCAAAAATTTAAACAATTCTGTGTTTTTCTGTCAATCTGGTGTGCTGTGTGTACATTAATGAGGAAAAAAATTAACTTAAATGAGTTTAGCAAATGGCTACAATATAACAAAGTGAAAATGTAATGGTGTCTGAATACTTTCCGTACCCACTGTATATTATTACTATACTATTACTATATTTATATATATTTCTATATAATATATATATATAACTTTTGATCAACTTTTTGTCATGTTGCTAACTCCATATTTCTTCAAATATTAATTAGAAGAAATATAAACACAAATGAGACAAATGTTGAATTATAAAATGAATGTGGATCGTATAGCCCTAGTGTGCTCACCTTTAAAATTTATAAAATATCAACCATCAATCTCAAATTCATGCTAGAATAAGAAATATAGAAAAATAAAAAAAATTATAACAAAGAGGATTTGGACTCTGGCGAATCTCACTACAGAAAATGTGTCCTCAGTTTTTGGATATTAGCCTATAACTCATATAATGTAAACATACAGAGCCCTTGTGATAAAATGACGTTGTTAGGATGCCTAGTCAAAGCTGAGCTCTAATAGGAAGAAGACATGAATCCACAGCTCTACTGGAAATAACCTACGGGCGCTTTTAATGATTTCATAAATCATCATGAAAAGTTGCTCTGCACACATTAAAGCGATACACGGGCTCTGTTTGTGCACGTGTGTGAAGTTGACTTCTGCCTATTACTTATGACAGTTAAGACTGGCCTGACATATGTTGTCAGCAAAGATGGAAGCTGTACCCTGGCTAATACAAAAGCTTCCTCGCTTCAGAACAGGCTAACCACAGCCTGAGAGCTATTAGCAAGCAGCTTCCTCCAAGAGTCAACTGCAAGGTTAAATTGGCTGCAAGCTTCTCTTTGCGTAAATTGGAACCAGGCAAACCCGCAGTCTGTTAATGGTGTTATGGGTGAATTTCTTTATAAGTTGACAATGGAGAACTGTTGGCTGCTTTCTGGCACAAGATCTTTGCCTGTTTATGCATGTGTCGGTGTGTGCGTCAGCATGTGCGTTGCTGTGGCACTGTTGGCTCCTGATGTTTTGGATAACGCGCATTGTTCTTGAGAGGACACACACACACACACACACACACACACACACCTTTTAAATTGCAAACATATTTTGATGACTTCTGCTGACAATGTTGATCATACAATTTTTTCTTTAATTGATTTTTTAATTAAATTGATTTGAATAGATTTTTTAAATATTAAAAAGTTGTAGTAACTTGAATGAAATTGTCTTAATAACTTAAAAAAATGTTGAGTGTAGAGTACCATGTAAATACCATGTTATACAAATATGAATGGGCAATATATTGGTACCCTCGATTATGAGCTGAATGGACAAAAACAAAGGCCGATATTAGAGTAAATATCAAATATTAGCTAATATTTGTAATACTTTAATGTAATATTCAATAATATTGACCCCATCTTTGAAATTAATTGCACACGCTCACCTAAAGTTAATCTTTAAAAACAATAATAGTTTATTAACAGTGTTAAATAGAATCTTTAGCAAATCTAAAAAAAATAATGCATTTTTCATACTGAACATTATAATATTGTGATGCCTAAATTTACTTGAAGCATTGCATATAACTCATTTTTGTTTTTATTTGTATTGTATTGCTTATTTATAATTTATTTTGACAAAATATTATGGAGTGTTTTTAGTATCATTATTTTATTAGTTATCAGTCAGAATATTAAAATTATTAATGTATTATCAGACAGAATTTTAATATTGGTGCATCCCTATACTTATATGGTAATCATTTATTACCAAAGTATATACTGTATCAAAGTACTTATGTACTGTGCCCTAGTTGTTAGCATAAAGCACATGGTGCTCAAGTGGCAGATGTGGTTTACATCCATCCACTATTGTGGTCCCCAGTCCTTTAAAAAACAACAAGAGATGGTGTCTGCTTTTACTTTTGGTTTTTAAAAAACCATTTCCCTTGAGTAAACAGGATATTGAAACTAAAATATGATGGGGATTGGTTTTATCTAATGAACATGGATCTTTAAATTGGGTACTTTTATCAAAAAATAAGAGTGCTTGGTTAAGATATAGAATTATATATTATTATATATCTATATCTATATAATCATAGTCTATACACTGTGTAATAATATCACATATCCTATATATCGTATATTATATATATATATTTAAAATGAATGATTAACGTTAACAAACATTATTTTCCAGGATCATTCGATAGACAGAACGTATGTTATAAGGTAAATGGGTCAGTTTTGATTTCAATTTGACTTTAGTACATGTGATTTACAATCAGTGAGCTGTTTATTGGTTACCTTCCACCAAACCCACAGCATATGGTTAGAGAGAGATGGCTATAGAGTCAAGAACAGCAGATCTCAGAGCAGTATGTAATTAAAGTGGGTGTGTATTCCTTAGTGGACAGGCAGTGTCAGTCAGAGCAGATCTCATCTCACACAGGAGAGACGTCACACGCAACAGCTCTCGCTGGACTCTGCGCTGTGGTGAGGCATGTACACCATTACAGACTGACGTATTGTGTGAAATGGTCCATGTAGCCTAAGTCACTGTCACTGAACAACATCATCGCATGGATTTAACGGACACTCCATTACGCAGTGACATGCGCTATTAGATCCAATACATGACAGTTAATATGACCTCACCGTTCTACAAAGTCTGCATGCCAATACACTGCAAAAATCAGTTGAATCAGGATTGAAAAAAATCTAAACATCCTTAAAAACATCATTGAGCACAACTGCTTTAGATATTAAGACTTTTTTTCAGAGGTTTATATTGAATTATTTTGTACTTATAATTTTTAATAATTCTATTCATTTTTTATAATCCAAATGTATTTATTTTTCTTAATTGAATGGCAATTTTTTTTGTTTTAGAGAATATACTTGAATAATATATTAATAGTTAATATAATTTTTAGAGTTAGATTAATATATATTATAGTTATTTAATATAATGTAATGTTCCATATTTAATAATATAGTTTTATTGAATCCTTTATTTTTAAATCAAAATATTGTATATTAAATTTCAATGTAGGTCAACAAAATTTAAAAATTCCAGTGGAGTACTGGCAAATTAGTATTTTTTTGTTTTGTTTTTAGAGAATAAATCTTGAATATTTGTTTTTATTTAATTTTCATAACTGTCCTGTTTTATTTGAGTATTTTACATTTGTATAATCAAAATAATATAAAATCTGTATATTAAACTCACCATCTAACATTAAATGTATGAATTAATGTGGTTAAACATATGAATTTTTTTTTTTTTTTAGGTTATGGCATATATTTGTTCGCAGAGAGGTATCTTGAATATTAGTTTGATTTTATATATTTTTAATAAATTTTCTTTTCATAATTTATTGTTTTTCTTGCTTTTTTTTACTAAAAAAATTGTATATTAAAGTAAACATCTAACAACATTTTAAATGAGTTAATGTTAAAAAACAATTTATTCTATTTCCAGTGAAGTGAGAAAATAATCTTATTAAATTAAACTACTAAAAATGGTACATCTAATTGAATTGTATAAAAGTATACAAATATACAAAATATAAATTATATTTAAATTATACATATATATTGATAGAAGACAAGTCTTATTTTCTTAAACAATTTTGCTTCCCAAGTAAATGTGTCTTGTTTTATGAATGTTTAGAAGAATATTTAAAATATTTTTTGCAGTATACCACAGCCCTATATAATAAGTAAAGCTGTGATTGTCCCTAAGTCCCTGAAGGTCTTGAAAGAGAGTGGCTTTAGAAGACCAGGTTAAACCGCTGTGCTGGGCTGCAGCCCATGGGAACTCACTGACTCTGGAATGGTGGAGAGAGAGGAATCCGCACACATCGGAGTAATTAGCCATAAGCTTGCAGACTATGTGTGTGTGCGTCTGTGGAAAGGAACGCCGCTGGAGTGTTGTGTGAGCTGTTGGTGTGGAGCTGTCAGAAAGCTGATTTAAGGGCAGCCTGTGGGAAGACGCCCACACAGAAAGGAACTTGTTGTTGTTTTGATGCATCTTTGGCCTGGCGTGATCTGGGGGACCAGACCGAAAGCGTTACCTCACCTCAGTGTCGTTGTTCAAGTTCCACAGATCCAGACGACCCATGCCGTCCACGGCGGCGAAGAGTGAGGGGTGCACGGGAGACCACATCACATCGTAGACGTAGTCTGCATTATCCTCAAAGGAGTACAGCGGCTTGTTTTGCTGAGGGGGACACAAAATGAGAAAAAGGAGGTGAAATATAAAGAGAAAGATAGAATGAGAGGGCAAGCAGGACAAGTCAGAAGGTGCTGGGGTTGTAAGGGGACAGGCAGAGGGCGAGAGAGCGGGTGAAGATGGAGAGAGAGTGAGAGAGTGGCATAGGCAGTAGACAGAGTGGCGCTGCTGCAGCCCTGGGGCCTGTCTGGGATTGAGCTAATTAAAACCTTTGCACATTCAAGCAGTGTCATAAAAAAAAAACACTAGATGAAAGTCTCCCCAAGGTGTACTGTAGCCTAAGTGTAACAGCTGTCTGTGGCATAGAAGAAAAGAGAATAAAAGGAAAGAAAACAAGAGAGAGAGAGAGAGGTATGGTGAGGTAGAGCAAGAGATCCGCACAGGTACAGAGAGAGACAGCTGGGCGGAGAGCAATGCAGACCACAGCACGCTAATCAACCACACAGAGACAAACACGCCACACAGTGTGCAGACTTCATCTTAAATCACTTTAGTTTTTTATTATTGTATTACTTATTATTGTAACATAATCTGAGATGGTCCAATCATAAAAAAATAAAAAGATCCAATATCAAACATTAAACAAACAACGAATGAATAAACCGACTATTTAAATAAACACTACCGTTCAATTTTGAAGTCAGTAAAAATGTATTTGAAGGAAAGTAATATTTTTATTTAAGCATGCATCAAAGTCACAGTAAAGACATTTATATTGTTACAAAAGATTACGCTTTTAAATAAATGCTGTTCTTTAGAACTTCCTATTTATGGAAAATGTTTCCACAAAAACAGTAAGCCGTTTTCAGCATTGAAAACAATAAGATTATGAAGTTTATTGAGCACCTAATAATGATTTCTGAAAGATCATGTGACACTGAGGACTGGATTAAGAAAAAAAAACTGGATTAAGAAAATATTTTAAAACACTTAAACTAGAAACAGTTATTTATAATTGTAATAATAGTTCACAATATTATTCCTTTTACTGTATTAAAAGATGCATAAGTGAAGCATAGCGATTTCTTTCAAAACATTTAAAAAATCTTACTGACTCCAAACTTTTGAAGAGTAGTGTGAATTACTGTAACAAAAATATATGGGTCAAAGAGACATCCCATTTTGGTGTCTGCATCAAATTACATTTGCAAAAGTGATTTTATATACATAGAAAGCACATTACATGCAATTAAAGTATCTATTTTAATGTTTCAAATAACTTTTGTGATAAATAATAAAATGTCAAAATATGGGCGAAATAATATTCCATTGTCATACAGAGTAACAGGTATAGTATAGTATAACCTTTTTAATTACATCTAATGATTCTGGTTCTAAATATGCCTGACAAAATATTTTGGTAGATTAACTATTGTTACACTGAATGACATTTTAGTGGTGTCTTCTGTAAATCAGGGGAAAATGTTCGTACTTTGAACCAGTACATAAATATATATTATATATATATATATGTGTGTGTGTGTGTGTGTGTGTGTGGTGTGTGCATGAGAAAATTCCATGAAAAAACCCACCAGTATAAAATGAATGGTGGTTTACATTTCACATTCAGCATGCTACTGTATGTGCCACTATGGTAATTTAGTTATTTTGTCATGTTATGATCAAACCAGTACAGGTCTAATTAGAACTTTAACTATGCTCATCAGTTGATCTGATCCACAGGATCCACAGCCATAAATCCAAATCCTGAAGGCGCCAGTGCTGATTCTGCTCTCCCTGAGGACTACAGATCAGTTTGCAGGCCATTTTTTCCCTTCTAACAGAGCGTGATGTGCATACTCCTCAGCACACGGAGCAGCAGACCTCGCATTCATTCCATAACCTCTCTGATGCCTCTGCAGAGATCTAGTGATGGGATTTAGTATATGTATGTATTCATTCTCCAGTAGCTCATGTACTTGTTTATGTACCTACAGTAAACGGTGCTTATACATGTCACCACCACCATCACAGACCCGAGGACGAGGACTGAGATGCAGAGTCATCAAGGACTCACCACAGGCACTTAAGGAGGCAAATTAGGGCACAAGGAGGGTTTTCTGAGCAGCGACCAGGCATTGACGGGAAACATACACTGGTTTTTCCTTTTCGTGTTTTATAGGACACCAATAAAGGGAACAAAATTATCTGTCAGCAGTGCCTTGGTTATACTACAAACAGAAAAATGGAGGCAGCGCTATACCTAATGAATAATTAAATAATACATTTTTATAACATAAAATGACTAAACTAAAATATTAGTGTCTAAAAATAGCAAGCCAGGTGTCATTTGAAATTCATATTATTGCATGTGAGTGATAATGTGTGGAGGCTCACAGCGTGCTTAGTTCCAAGCTAAGGTACAACCACACAGAGGAGAAAGAGACAGGCCTGCATTCCTGCGGCTCTCCTCAAAGGGAAGGAATTCCCCCGTCCCCAAAAAATAACACATGCACATCCATAACATCCCAGGAATGTTTTAATATCTGTCAGAATGCACAAAGTCTAAGATTTGTACAGAAAATGCATTGAGCCCAACTTAAAGTGACAGGACGGTATGTTGTGGTTTCTCAGGACTTTACGTAGGCTTGTGCACACAGATAGCGATGACTGTGAGAACATGATACATATACTGTAGCTTTCATTAATGTAGCTCAGCTGTATTATCCATCGCAGGGCCTGAGGCAGTAGATGTGCCACTTCCTTGCTAAATGACCCGTGTCCACCATCTACTTCAGATTATTTGGCTCTCTTCTGCTTTTTAACTCTTTGTTAACTCGTTTTAAAGTACCCCTATATTATGCCATTTCGAATATTGCCTTTCATGCAGTGAGTAAAGTAGCTGTGTGTGAATGTAAACAATCTACAAAGTTGTAAAGCTAAAAGTGCACGATAAATAAAGTTATCGTCTCCCAAAATAAAGAATCGACTCTGAACAGCCTAAACGAGTCGTCAGTAATTCAAATCCCACTTCTGTGACAACTACACGTCACAGGGTAACACATTTGCATAATGTTCTACGTGTTCTACGTTGGCCAGGCGCAAACAACTTGACCCCGCCCTCAAACAGTGTAGCTTGTTCGTTTGGTTAACATCATGTCGAGGAGACGCTTTGTCCTACACTGTGAATGTATATACTTTTATTTTCAATTCTAAAAGATAGGCTGCAAAGGATCAGTGGTTACATTCTTTTTTTACAACTGGAACCACCCAAGCCCAAAAAGTAACAACCAATGGTTTTGTGCTCCCATCATTTTACTGATGACTGCTTCTCTGCTACTGGAATTCAATGTGAGATTCACAAAACGCTTACTCTTGAAAGATGGCTCAGTATCCAGTTTATTTGGACCAGCTGGCTCCACTGAATCACAACCTGTAAATATGATAAATAATAGATGTTTATATTTTCTATGTTGTCAACATTTTTTACAGCGCTGCGCATTATAACCAATTGCACACGATTCTGTTGAGCTTATGAATGCAATGACCAATCAGAGGCGTTCAGATGAGTCATGGCTGAAACGCAGGTGTTTTGTTCAGTGCTTGCGCTCGCTGACTATATTCTGCTCTCTGGTGAATTTTCTCATGAGAAACAACAAAGTGTAGATGTGCATACGAATGTAAGATATTAATTTCACAGTGTAAACAGTTTCAGTGATTATAATGGGAGTTTTGAGAGCTTGAACTCTGGCTAGACTGAAGTCAGTGATAATGTTTTTGATACTGTAAATTAGGGCTGGGTTTTGACACAAATTTCAAGATTCGATTCAATTCTCATTCACAAGCTTTCGATTCGATTACCAATTCGATTCGATTCAATATCCATTTTTTTGGGATATATATCAGGTACAGTAGGCTACATGCCAAATTTTCAAACTAATGCTGTAAAATATACATGAGAGTCAGTTGGTACTACATTACTATAATATTGAAGGTTAAAACTGACTGATTTGTTAAAATTACACTTAATTAAGTTTTTAAAATAATAAAGTTAGAATTACATAATATTTCTACTTCAATTCGTTTTTTTATATAAACATAATGGTGGCTGTCATAAAAACTTGATGGATTTATTCATACATAAATTAAACATTGAAGAACAGTTAAATTTTATAATGAATATGTTATTTGGTGCATATATTTAGCAAAATGCCCCTCTCTACAGTTTATTTTTCTATCTGACTAATGAGTTTATGGTCACCGAATATGTTTTTCTGAGGTAAATGTGACATTACGTGACATTGTTTACAAGATGTTATATTGACCTCTTTGCATGGCTTAAACACTGATTGAGCAATTACATGAGACAGGATACAGATTGTAAAGTTGTACTCTTTCTTTTAACTTACCTTCAGATGTTTAGTCATGTTTATTTTGTGCTGAAACTGGTATTAATGTGGAGGAGATGATTAGTTCACGTGCGCCTCGCGCTGCTGCGTCTGTTGAACTGAGGTTCTACAGCGATCTGTCACTCCACATTAAACAGCACCAAAACGGCATTTATTGTTTGAATACTGCAATACAATGGACAGAATTTGAAATCTGAGACTTTGTTTCACATTAAAATTACCAAAGCACAATGCTTATTTCGATTTATTGGATGGGAAGTGCCCTTCAAATTTCCGTCCTTAAAAAAGGGGTCATATGATGCTTGTTTTAAAGATCATTATTTTGTGTATTTGGTGAAACAGAATATGTTGACATGCTTAATGTTCAAAAAACACATTATTTTTCAAATACTGTACATTATTAAGTCCTCTATGCCCCGCCTCTCTCAAACGCTTCGTTTTCTACAAAGTCCCGCCTTCCGACAAGCGCAGTCTGCTCTGATTGGCCAGCTGACTCAGTGCATTGTGATTGGCCGAACACCGCAAGCACTCGTCTGAAATGTAACGGCCCTTACCATAATCACAAGTTTCATCTTTCAAAATGAATGTAAAGACAGAGCCTGAAAGGGGAAAAGAGTCGCGTGACAGACACAGTAATGAATATGTGTTTGCAGTACACAAGCCAAGGTTAAGACAGCTGAATCCACTGTGATCTCTCTCTCTCTCTCTCATTTCTCCTCTCTCTCTCTCTCCTCTCGCGCTCTCTCTTCGCTCTCTCTCTCTCGCATCGCTCGCTCGCTACACACACACACACCACACACAACACACCACACGATGCGCAAAACTCCGCATTTGAACAGTCAATAGCAAATACTTAAACTAATAACAAAACAGTAGCTGATTCAGAAGCGCCAGATTGTCATAGCAAAGTCAGAATTACCTCCTCTCCTAGGTTCACGAAACGGTTCCATAAAATGCATTGCTGTTCTGTTTTAAGTAATCTAAAAGATTCCTAAATGCATCTAATTTCAGAAGGCCAAATAAAGTGCTTTAGCTTTCACCTAGAAACACACAGCGTCACCCTGACATGGCTGCTTCAACACTAACTGCGGTTACTGAAACCAAGCCTTCTTTCTTTGCATGAACATTTGGGCAGAATTATGCTAATATTTTTACATAGTGAGGTAGATATGTGGGGGTTTGTTAGAACGAGCCGTTTTAGGGGGGTTTGGCAGAGTCTTAACTTTGATAAAGATATCTCTTTGGTTTTGAGGACTTTCGTCTTTGCAACTTCAGGGATCTTATCTATGCACAATCAGTCTGTAACACTCCAAAGAGAAAGGACCTGAATCGACACGTATCGAGATGTCACTATTTTTTAACCCAGTCCCTAATTTAAATGTTCTTTCCCCTCTCTTTTCTGTACCATGAAAGTGTCAATGAGTACCTTGCAATGTTTTTTATTAAATTCACTTTAAATACAAAGTCAATCATTTTAAAATATTTTATGGCATGACATTCATATGTGGTACTTAAGTAAAAAGATGGGTTTTTATGCAAAGTTAATAGATTACACTATTAGGCTACTTTGCCCATCGTCCATTAACCTATAGATCAACTAACATAATTTATAAAGGTGCAAAATGCATTTACTTACACATATATTTCATGATATAGTTAACACATTTGAGAATATTTCAAATAAAAAGGAAAAAAATTAAATAAACATAAGCCTATATCAGTTATACAGTGCTATCTTGGCTGCTGTGTGTCACATGACAAGCACGAGAGCCCCCCCCCCCTCTTCACGTCGGGCCCCACAATGACGCGCCCTACACTACAATAAAAATAAGATAAATGTCAGATAAAAATAAAACCTAAATGAACTTCATTTGAGTTTAAATTGTTATAGCTTACTTCTATAGTTGCAGTGATACATGACATGGGTGAACAATGACTGAATGAATAATCGAAAGTATTCAATGAATTTAAAAATTGTTCCCCCTAACTGCGCAAGTGGCCCCTGCCTGTCCCCCAGTTACGTGGTCTAGAACCTGCCACTGAAAGGAAGGTTTAGAGAGATTGAATCTTAAACTGCTTCAAACAAATC
Source organism: Sinocyclocheilus anophthalmus (assembly GCA_018155175.1). Classification (NCBI taxonomy): domain Eukaryota; kingdom Metazoa; phylum Chordata; class Actinopteri; order Cypriniformes; family Cyprinidae; genus Sinocyclocheilus; species Sinocyclocheilus anophthalmus. The sequence goes on from JADLZN010011805.1 coordinate 667,126, forward strand.
GTTGAAAATGAGGCATATTAAATGCATATTTGAGAAAACCAAGCATTGTTGAAGCCTTGCATGCATGTAAACCTATTGTAGGAGACTCCCAAAACATTATTAGGGACCTTAAAAATGGCATAATAGGGGCACTTTAAAGGGACAGTTCTCATAAAAATGTACACTACCGACGTTTTTTTCTTTTGAAAGAATTCTTGTATGCTTACCTAAGTGGCATTTAATTTTATGAAAAATATAGTTAAAAACAGTAATATTGTGGAATATTATTACAATTTAAAAATAACTGTTTTTTTGTATTGTAATATATTTTAAAATGTAATACATTTTAAAAAGCAGCATTTATTTGTAAAATTTAAATATATTTTTTAACATTATAATTGTCTTTACCGTCACTTTTGATCAATTAATTGTATCCCTGCTGAATAAAATTGATTTCTTAAAAAATAAACCATACTAACTACAAATAATGTTTAACTTTACTGTAAATTCTGTCATCCTTATTTCATCCTCATGCCTGTGAATTACTTGAACTATATATACAGCTACAATATGACCTCAAAAGACCTGAAAACATAACAAACAAGATATTCGGACCACCTTTCAAGATAAGATAATCGGACCAAAAGCTTCAGTCCCTATTTATTGTAATTTTATGGAAAAGAGTGACCAGCACGTTCTTTAAATTTTCCCATTTTGTGTTCCACACAAAAATGAAAGTCATACAGATTTGAAAGAACATGAGGGTAAGAAAATGAAGACAGCAGTTTCATTTTTGGGTTAACCATCCCTTTAACTACTACTTATGTTTTCCGTTTCTACCAAGGTTGTGTCATTGATGTCTCTTCTTCAAGCTATCCCACTTTTCCATCGCTTTTTTTAAATTTGTGCCTCTCTCTTCTCCCCTAACATTCCTTCTACGTCCATCTTTTATTCATACTTGGCCTTCATGCTTCCCTCACTCTGTGGCTAATGTGATCTGAGCCAGTATCTCCAGACACAGATTGCAGTATCTGTGAGCACAACCATGTCCATACGTCTCCCACCCTAACCAGCTCTTGCTCAATCTCTTTGGTCCATGTGGTTTGAACCCTAATCAAGAGACTCAATCATTCATTTCTGAACTTGCAGATTAAGCTCCAAGGCAAAAAGCCGCTGTCCAGTGGTCTCAAAGCTTTGGACACAGAATGGATTTAGTTGCATGTACAAGACAATGCCAAGATGCTGTCTTCATTAACAAAGCAGGGCTTAAAATGCTCTTTAGTAAAGATGTACCTACATTAACACAAGATGCATTTACTTGAAAACAAAAATTGTCTAAGATAATAAGAATTTTACTGTAATTTAAATTTTTACTGTATTTTTTTATACATATATATATGCTTAAAACAAAGAAAAATACAACATCAGTGGGGTTATTTTAGATATTTGTTACTGGAAAACAAGACAAAAACAAGGATTAAAAAAATTTATAACTCACTATTTGTACTTTCTGAATGTTCTGAATGAGGTTTCTGAAAAACCTCAAACCAAAAAAATGTTTGCTGCTGTTAGAACGGGAAGGTGTAAATAATTGCATGTTTAAACATTCAAGTATCACTGAATGAACAGAAGTTCTACAAAACTTCAGACTCTTGAATGAATTCATTGATGATGCACTAGTTAATGTTTAAATGGTGGCTAATTCCAGTCCATGAGTCTCATTAAAACTGATTATTAGTCATGCATAAATTCATTTAGTACATCTTGCAGTGTGTTTAGGGTTAGGCAATAGAGAAGAGTGAGGTACTCTGATGATGCTTAAAAGGTGTAGAGGATATTATTTCTTACCTTTGTACTCCACAATTTTACAGTCCAGTCAAAAGAAGAGGTGACAAAGAGGTGGGAGAAATCGACAGGACCCACAGCACTGTGACAACTGATGCCTGTCACTGGCCCCTGATGGCCCTCAAACATCTCACAGATGCCAGCTTTACTGTGGAGCAACACAAAAAGGAAACAACTCAGAGGTATCAATAATAACAACAGTTTTGATATTCTTAATAAAATATTGAAAGACATTCAATTAAAATGATCAAAAGTGACAGTATAAAGACATTTACAAAATTACAAATTTTTTTCTAATAAATTTCTGCCCTTTTGTACTTTATATTCATCAAAGAATCCTGAAAAAATATTCCACATACTCTGGTTTCCACAAAACTTTTAAGCAGCACAACTTTTTTCATATTGATAATAAGAAGAAATGTTTCTTGAGCACCAGATCAGAATATTAACATGATTTCTGAAGGATCTTTCAAAAACATTAAAAATATTACCGTGGCTCATTAAAAAATATTACCCATGGATAAAGTGCACGGCGCCACCGGAAAGACAATACAATTTTGGTCAGACCTTGTTGTGACTTCATTGGATCTTTTGAGATCTTAAGTTATACATGTACTCATCTGTATTTTGTTTTGGTCATGAGTTTTATCTTTTCGGTCACATAATTTATATATTTTTTGTAATTTTATAGATTTATAATTTTTTTTATCTCCTCATTTTATGATTCTGAGTGGATCTTGGGTTTGATTTTAAATAGTTAAAATGTGTTATAAATAAGGAATACATTTTTTTTTTTGATCAGAAGCCAACAAAGTTTAAAATGCTTGTTTTGATTGACATGTGAGTAGGCAGTTCAGGATGGACATCACTACAAATGAGATAAAAAAATATGGCCACATGCGTTTCCGACTACCTCTGAATGGTTTGGATCCCGGTTATACTTTATTTATCTCTGACCTCTTCTGATCGGATCACCCAAAGCACTTCTAAGTGTCTAACGGTTATCATGGACAGTCTGTCAAATGTATGCATGTACAGTATGTGCCACTCACCTGCCATGTCTGGATGCTGTATACACTGTTCCCTCCTCACTGCCAACAATGTAATTATTGACGTCTCCAGTGGGGAAGGCCATCCCAGTCACAGCCACCGGCTTAGACTTGTTATAAACAAGCTCCATGCTCTCCTACAACAGACACACATGGATTGAGCAAGCAGACTTTTATACAGACGTGACGGCTGCTGGTGTAATATCAGCACTGACCTGAGGCTGTGACAGCATATCCAGGTTCCAGGAGCACATTCGGCCATCTGTGGACACCGTGATCAGGTTGTTGGCATTCTGAGTGCCGACCACATTGACGCAGTAAACAGGGTGCTTTGAGAAAAATAAATTTACAGTATGTCACCTACAATTGTCTGACAAATATGAGAAATTCAAGAAAGTGTTATACATGGAGAGCAAACATCTATGAATGGTCCCTTAATGAAAGCTATGAACTGAATGTCTATATAGAGACAATACCTAGCTTGTGAACTAACCTGGCCTGAGCATCTGCCCGTCTGCAAATACAGTCAACTGTGTAAATCCATTATGTCGTTATTGTCGACAATTTGATTTTTGTTTTTTGACCAACAATGGGCTCTTTCAGACGGGCCGGTGGACTGGTGAGACGGCAGTCGAGACATAGGCTTTCATTATTGAGGGCACGGGAGTTTAAACCCTCAGCATGTATGGCATTCAGGGGCCATGTGTGTGGCAGCTGAGAACAATAAGAGTCTATGGACGTCCCTTTCCTCTGCTACTAGGCTGTACTGTCTTTATTGCATGACAAGGAGTTAGATGGGGCTCATTGAGCCTGACTGTGCTGACAGACTGAGTCTAGCCCTGGGTAGACAGTGGGCGGCCTTTTGCACAGAGGGAAGATGAGGTCAGGAAAACGTTGAGGGGTTGATTGCTACCAGCATCTGTAATAGCGTGATTGTCCGGTTAAAGGGATAGTTCACCCAAAATGAAAATTCTGTCATCATTTACTCACCCTCATGTTGTTCCAAACCTGTATGATTTTCTTTGTTCTTTTTAAGAATGTTTATGCTGCTCTCTTCCATACAATAAAAGTAAATGGAAATCAAAATAGACAAAAAGTACCACAAAAGTGTTTAATATAGTAGTACAATTTAGCATACTTAAAAAAGAGTATTTATGATGTAAATAATATACTTTAAAAGAATGTAGTTAAGTGTGAACTGAATGTAATGTTTTTAGACTCTAAAAAGCATTAGCTGCAAATAAATTCAAATGTAAAAAGGTAAATTTATATTAAATGAAATTAGTTGAACTTAAGAGTGCTTTTTGATCCACTTACTATAAATAAGATTTAAGCACATCTTTATATGTAATCTTATAATTTTTGGTAAAAGTGCATTGCCGTATATACTGTCAAGCAGTAAAACGTGTATTTAAATGTATTTGTAATTGGACATTTATAATGATGAAGCTGCAATTTAGTACATTTAAAACATTACATTTAAATATTTAACTGTAAAATTGTATAACACATGATTATAAAATTATAATCAAGTACTTTACACATGCTTTAATATGTTTATAAAAAAATCAAACTACAAAATGTATTAAAATGTACTTTAAAGTAAACCTTTAATTTGACAATTATTAAGTGCAATTTTTAAAAGTGTACTTAAGTGTGTTAAAAAATGAAAGTACTCTTAAGAGGCCTTTTATTTTCATTAATTATCTGCAAGGACACTTTTTAAAATATATATACATTTAAGACTTGAAATACACAACAACTGAACATTCAGTACAATTAAGCAAACATTTTCACATGAAATGACTCTTTGAGCTTTGGGTAGGAAATAGACTAAGATTTAAGTTGCTACTCCCCGAAAATCATGCTTGACAGTCATAGTCACCGTTCACTTTCATTGTATGTAAAAGAGTGGCTTGGGTAAATTCCTTTTGTTTTCCACAGAATAGGACTCTTTGAAAACACTTAACTGAATTCATGATGGGAGTGTAATTGATGACTGTATCTGTAGGTTCTCTTACTGTGTGTGCTGCAGCGGACAGGGGGGTCCTCTGAACCGGCGTTCTTCGGTGACTTCGGTTGTCCCAGAGAACAATCTGCCCCGAGTATGTGCCACCCACCAACAGGTTAGGATGAAACCGAGCAAAACCCACCGACACCACTGGAGACTGGAAAAGAGATGGCAAAACAAAATCTTTAGGACAAAAGATGTTAAGGATTGTGGAAGCAGCAGTTTTATATTACAGCATCATAAACAGAGTGCACTAGAGTGAAAAGTGCAGCCTTTTGTTATGACAGCCTTAGTCTTGAACTTTCCCTCTGTCTTTTATTGAGACTTACATAAAACGTGCCCTCATGCTTACATATTTTCACACCAAATTCTCTGTAGCACCCTTACTAAGCACTTTTACAATTATCTCAGGAGTCCAATTACTGAGAAGCAAGGAGACAACGATATTTTGTTTTACTTGCAAAACTGCCCTTTTCGTCGTGGTGTGACAGCAGCAGGACAGAAGTGTAAAAGGCATGTTTTCATAGCGCTCTCCAGTCATCTGTAAAGCAAAAACTACGACTGTCTCCCATCGCACACCGCACCATCTGCGGCCTTCTCGTCATGCACCCAGAGTTCATTTTAAAGTGACTGGAAAACAAACCACAGAAAAAGAAAATACGCTTCTCTTTTCTTTCATTCGTCCCCCCTCTAACAAAATACAGCTTCTAAGAGGGTTTGGGAGCAACCTCATATGTGAGGTGGTTTTTTTAAAAGGACTCAAAATAAACTAAGCTGGAGGGGTAAAAATAAAGGCAGGTCGAGTTTATTTACACACAGGACACGCAGGCCAATCTGGTTTGAAGTTTAAACGCATTAAGACAAAAAGTGTTTGATGGTTGGACTGGAGATTATTTGGAAAATTTAGAAATACATATGACTGATTGTGTGATTGACTGTGGCCAGACAGAAAAATACTACATAAATATCAAGAACCGGTTCTTATTCAGAAATGATTCCATTCATTTATATACAGAAATCGAATGATGTTGTGTTTCATTATTGGTTGTTGCAATTGCTATTGCAACACTGCTATTGAATCTACAGGGTAAAACATATAGTACTCATTCTGCGATCAATGTAGTTTGATTCCCGAATGACTCTCATAAGCCTTTTCTGAATGAAAACCATGCAGTCTGAAGTGAGAAGTCCGATTCCTAAACAAATTACTCGAGTCAGTTTTTTTAGTGAATCAAAACCAAACAGTGCAAACCAGGGTTTTCCGAATCCAACCAATTCGCTAACAAATAACTCTTTTGAGACAATTCTTTTTGGTGAATCAAAGCCATACAGCATAAAGTGAGTAGTCGGATTCCCAAATGAATGACTCTTTTGAGGATGTTCTTTATAGTGAATCAAAGTCATACAACACACCCAGGGTGATCAAAATGATTTGCGAACAAATGAGCAGGTTCTTTTTGGTGAATCAAAACCATACAGTGCAACCAGTGTATTCCAACTAATTCACGAATAAATGACTCTTATCATTTGGTTCTTTTTAGTGAATCAAACACATACGCTAACGACTTGTGAGTTCTTTAATCAGTGGTATTTTATAAAAACAATAGAATAAATTAAATGTTACCACATTTTTTTTTGTTCAGTACTATTTAATACAGTTAAAGCCAATAATTGTTTTGCACTTACTGTATGCCACATTTAAAAAAAACAATGAATACTGAATAAATAAATAGTCAGGAAAAATTCACTAGCTTTACATTTCTTGTGGTTCCCACCCTTAACTACAGTATTATTGTAGAAAATAAAATGGAAAGCAGATACTTTCAAGGCACTAAACCACCTGCAATAATACAATCACTGGACATCAAAAGCCAACATTTCAGTTAATAAATTGATTAGTATCTTTTAAGAGGTTGAAAAGTTTCACTCAAGTCTTGATTAGTCTGATTACCATACTGCTGGAAAAGGATCTCAGTTCTGTGATTAATGATAAGTCAGTTCTGAATACGAACACAGAGACAGGGGAACATTGCTGCTTAAATACACGGCTATTTCAATCAGAGCCACAAGACGACCCCTGAACCAACTCTTTCTCTCTCTCTCCTATAGTCATGTGTCAGGGACACGCTCCCCAGACCAGCGCCTTATTACTGGGCTAATGAACATGAGCTGGGGTCACCACAACAAGAGGGTAATAACTCCACTATGAAGCCATTAATCAGAGACTTAATGAAGTATCGTAACCTGAAACTTCAGCTCAGGAGAGCAGTCCAGCCAACAGCCAATCACAGCCATCTCTGGCCTCTATCCGTACACCGCAGGCCTCTGTTTTTATCAGAGTCGTCTGCTGTGGTATCATCACTGTGTCCTGCAGCAACCTTTGATGACTCGATCTGTCCGCTTTCTCTTCTTAAACTTAAGATTAATTCTTTAGCTTAACAGATTACTAGTTTACTTTTGATTGGATACGCTTTTAAGTACCTGATTTGTGTGAATGTACCTGTTCAAAGAAAAAAGGTATTCATAATGTCTGACAGTTTCTTGTTGCCAAAATTATGTAAAAATCACAAAAATCATGTACATTAGGACCTTTCGACAAATTCAAAAATGGCAAAAATTGATTGAACTTTGAGCACTGAATGACAACGATGACTAGAGTAATGCTGTAGTCATAGCTTACTTCATAAAGTTCAATGCATTGGACAGTGTTGGCACAATGTGAATGGGCCTTTCAGTTTATAAAACATCTGATGTATACTTCCCTCATTACCGTAACCACATAAATCCAGAGAGACCTTTTGCTCCATAACAAAGCGCAGATAAATATGACAAGTATTTGAACTCTTTTTAAAGTCATAATCTAAACAAGGCAAAGGCACAAGACACTGAGAGGAAAAGGGATGAAAAGGCTGTATATTCACACCATATGGAGAGTGTGGGTTAAGATCTGTCTATCTTCAACGTCTGGACCCTGAAACTACCTCCTTAGTTTTACTGGAAGCCATAAACACCATTATTTGAGCAAGCTTTTGCTACTGGAATTAGCTCACTTTGTCTCAATAGACTGGTTGGCTGTGATCTTTTCAGCCATTTTCAGATTCAGACCTGCTCAACCTGGCACCTAAGTATAAGAACATACAGTACAGGTGAGATACATCCCAACATTTTTGTCTATATTACACCAAATATATAGAATTATTAAGTGAAAGAAGAACTAAATGATTATCATTTCAGGCGTCCCAGTTTACTTTGTACTCAAACATATTTCAAAGAATACAATAGTACAATGACAATTAACATAATGGTAGCACAATGTTACTTATTAGGTATTTTTATGAGTGTATAGTCAATATTAGGAAATTTCCTGTTTGTTGTTCCCTCCTGAGTTCAAATTTCACTATTCCACCATTTCGACAATGCAGTCATTTCACTGATTTAAAGGGGTCATACGACGTTGCTAAAAATAACATTATTTTGTGTATTTGGTGTAATGCAATGTGTTTATGCAGTTTAAGGTAAAAAAAAATACATACTTTTTGCCCCGCCTTTCTGAAACGCGTCGATTTTTACAAAGCTCATCGTTCTGAAAAGCGTGGTGTGCTGTGATTGGCCAGCTATCCAGTGTATTGTGATTGGCTGAATACCTCAAATGTGTGACAGAAATGTGACGCCTCTTACCATACTGTGATGCCGTGTCCCGGCGCGACGATTCAAAAACATGAAAACCCATTACAAACGAGGCATTTGTTGCATCCAGTGGGGACATAATTACTGATTATAATGACTTATACTGTCTTTTTATGCGTTGAGTATCGCGCCGCGTAAACATAAAACCATGTCTGCATTTGTGATCGGAGAAACAACAAACAACAAGCGCTACTCTACACTGCTCAAAACTCGCGATTGAATCATCAAAAATCCTTTAAACATGAAAACGTACTTACAGGCTGAGTCAGAACAGCCGGCATTGCAGGCTACTCTCCCAGGATCAGGAAACAGTCCTCCATAAAATGCGCTCCACACATCTGAATATTTGGGTTGAACTGTTCTGGAACAGTGTTGTAAATACAACTTAACCACTGATTTCTAGTCGTGTCCTCTTTTGGAAGGCCAAACAAAGTAGTTTCGCTTTCACAGCGTCACACATGACATGGCGGCGGCTGCAACAATACTACAGCAAGAATAAAAGTTACGCCTTCTTTCTTTGCGTGAACATTTGGGAGGTGTTATGCAAATCTTCCCACACAGTGACGTAGACATGTGGGGGCGTGTTTAAACGAGGCGTTTTGGGAGGGCGTGGACGCGTCTCAACTTTTATAAAGAACATCTCTTTGGGTTTGAGACTTTAGTCTTTGCAACTTTAGGGATCTTATCTATTCACGACCAGCTTGTAACACTCCAAAGAGCAAGGAAAACTTGAAATTGCATTATATGACCCCTTTAATTGAGAATATTACTCATTACAAGCTCAGTTTGATGTATAACAACCCGAAGCTCTGATGAAAGTCAAACTGAAAAGTAAAATGCAAGTGAAAACACAATCCCACAACACTTTCCTGCAGTTTAAAGGGTTTCACTGGAACTAAGTGCATGGGACATGATAATATCAATGGGAATGGTTCAGTATGGGATAATCCACAGGACTAACCCTGTGAGGAGAGATGGCATGAGGAACACTCCCTCCTTTGTTGCCCCCCTTTTCGCGGGCCGAAAGGGAAAAGAGGGAAAAAAAAGTTGGAGCCATTTGTCAGGGAGGAGATGACTGTGTAACAGACAGTACATTCACTGCCGCCTCCTCCTGAAGTACCACAATCATGTGGTTCTCAGCAAAGCTTATCAGCTCCAGATGCACTCCTCTGTCTTCCACCAGCATCCTTCACTCCCTAAATTTTTTTTTTCTCCAAACGGCACCCCATGGATTTTGTCACTCTGCGGTTACTGGCACAGGCCACGTAATACCATATCTCCGTTTTAGAGAACAATGGAGGAGAAGCCAGTGAATGCGTGTAGTTTGAGCTCTCTCTCTTTTACCTTAGGACAAGAGTAAAGAATGGCCATGTCCCAGTCAATATGAATGAACAGTATTCTTAGTATACACAAATATGGATTTTTTTGTCCTCAAAATAGATTTACGTATTATATTCAATTTCAACAACTAAAACATGCCAATTGTTTCTGTTCCAATTCAAGGTTTACTAAAGATAATTTATTCCTTGTTCTAGCTTGTTTTAAAACATCAAATGTGTATTTTATTCAACGTGCATTAAAATACAGCTCTTCAAAATTCACCTTTGGTTTACAAACACTTAATTCCTAAATAAATTCTAAAGATCTTTACTTTTGGCCTACAGTGATACCACATAAATTCAAAATTGTTTAGTCAATAGATCACTTGAACGAATAGTACTAATCAATCTTAAGGAAGGCCTGTATAATTAGGCTGGTTACAGTATAATTACACCTCAGTCCAGTAGCCCCTCACTGCAGAACAAAGATCCACATCTAGGGGGTGGAGATGGTAGGTTTAGAGGTGGAGATGGGTAGGTTTAGGAGTGGAGATGGGTGGGTTTAGGGATCAGGGGGTGGAGATGGGTAGGTTTAGGTATATGTAAGGTGGGAGTTGTTGGATCTGGATCCAACCTCGCCCCCTGGATCTTGTGCTCTGCAGTGAGGACCATCTCCCTCAGTTGGACACAATCTGAATCTGATCTGAATTTTCTGTGAAATCTGTTGACTGTGACTGTCCAAAATCTGCAGACTAACTCTGACTCCTCCAGACTGTAAATCAGGGCAAACATCTGGTCAAAAGTCATATTGAATATTGTGCCTTTAGAGATGTTTACATTAGATACCTTTTTACAATAAAACATTTACTTTTATACTATTTGGATATTAGACTAGATCAGCGGTGGCGAACTCCGGTCCTGGAGAGCCGCAGCCCTGCAGAGTTCAGCTCCAACCCTAACAAAACCTGCCTGTAGCGTCCTAGACAAACCATTCGACATTTGATTAGCTTGCTTTCAGGTGTTGTTGATAGGGTTTGAAGCAAAACTATGAAGGCGCTGCGGCTCTCAGGACCGACGGTTAGCCCACACTGGCTAGATGGACTATTTTGTCAACAATGTTAAAATAAAAAATGAGCGTGAGATGCAATATACCAGTGAAGATATCAATTTGAATATGCTTAAAAAGGTTCATTTAAACTTTTCTGAGCAGGTTTAACAGCTGAAGTACAATTTTCTTACTAAACTACTGATAAAAGCACCTCAAAAACTAACAAAAAAGTAGAAAAAATCAAAATAACTAGCCCAAACATTATGACCAATCCTATTGGGACTATATGTGGATACACGAGCAGAGCAGTAAAAAAACGCCATAGTGAAATGGAGGGTTCTTGCCTTCTGCTCTGCTCTTCTGATCTTCCCAAAAGTGTGTGTGGTTTTTGAAGCCTTTTACACTCCGCTTTATGAAAGAACGGCACACTAGGCAGTATGCGAGGCGGCATCTCTAAGCCTCATGCGAAAACATCGTTCCTCGTGTGGCCATAACCCTATTCGTGAGCCCTTGCATCCAGCAGGGGGTTCACATACGCCTGTCAGACTGTCAGTCCCAAATCCGATTTTTTGCTTCATATACGGATAGGAAATCAGATATCAAATGTCCACACTGGTAAGAACAATGCTCCAATTCGTTTTGTGACTTTTGGTGTGGTTTTTGGTCCGTTTGGTCATGGCAGATTCGCGATTACAAATGAGGACAATGGAAGCAATCAAAATCTACAAAAGAGCAATGATAAGTGCTATAACAAGTCTCAGTTAGCATAAAGCAGTACACGTAGCAAGGTTTTTTTTTTTACAAACCCAATTCCAAAGAAGTTGGGACATTGTACAAATTGTGAGTAAAAAAGGAATTGAATAATTTACAAATCTCATAAACTTATAATTTATTCACAATAGAATATAGATAACAAATATCAAATGTTGAAAGTGAGACATTTGAAATGTCATGCCAAATATTGGCACATTTTGGATTTCATGAGAGCTACACAATACCAAAAAAGTTGGGACAGGTAGCAATAAAAGGCCGGAAAAGTTAAATCTACATATAAGGAACAGCTGGAGGACCAAATTGCAACTTATTAGGTCAATTGGCAAAAACATGATTGGGTATAAAAAGAGCCCCTCAGAGTGGCAGTGTCTCTCAGAAGACAAGATGGGCAGAGGATCACCAATTCCCCCAAGGCTGCGGCGAAAAATAGTGGAGCAATGTCAGAAAGGAGTTTCTCAGAGAAAAAAAAATTGCAAAGAGTTTGAAGTTATCATATCTACAGTGCATAATATCATCCAAAGAATCAGAGAATCTGGAACAATCTCTGTGCGTAAAGGGTCAAGGCCGGAAAACCATACTAGATGCCCGTGATCTTCGGGCCCTTAGAAGGCACTGCATCACATACAGGAATGCTAACTGTAATGGAAATCACAACATGGGCACAGGAATACTTCCAGAAAACATTGTCAATGAACACAATCCACCGTGCCATTCGCATTTGCCGGCTAAAACTCTATAGGTCAAAAAAAAAACGCCATATCTAAACATGATCCAGAAGCACAAGCGTTTTCTCTGGACCAAGGCTCATTTAAAATGGACCGTGGCAAAGTGGAAAACCGTTCTGTGGTCAGACGAATCAAAATTAAGTTATTTTTGGAAAACTGGGACGCCATGTCACCGGACTAAAGAGGACAAGGACAACCCAAGGTGTTATCAGCGCTCAGTTCAGAAGCCTGCATCTCTGAGGGTATGGGGTTGCATGAGTGCGTGTGACATGGGCAGCTTACACATCTGGAAAACTGGTCTGACCAGCAATGGCGGACCGGTATTATATCAAGTTCTCCTTCTCCTCCTAGAACAACATATGCTCCCATCCAGACGTCGTCTCTTTAAGGGAAGACCTTGCATTTTCCAACATTACAATGCCAGACCACATACTGCATCATTTACAACATCATGGCTGCGTAGAAGGACCCGGGTACTGAAATGGCCAGACCGCAGTCCAGATCTTTCACCCATAGAAAAACATCATAAAGAGGAAGATGCGACAAAAAAGACCCAAGACAGTTGAGCAACTAGAAGCCTGAATTAGACAAGAATGGGACAACATTCCAATTCCTAAACTTGAGCAACTTGTCTCCTCAGTCCCAGACGTTTGCAGACTGTTATAAAAAAGAAGAGGGGAGGGTGCCACACAGTGGTAAACATGGCCTTATCCCAACTTTTTTGAGATGTATTGATGCCAAGTTGATAAAATCAACTTATTTTTCCCTTAAAAATGATACATTTTCTCAGTTTAAACATTTGATATGTCCTCTGTTGTATTCTGAATAAAATATAGAAATTTAAAATTTCCACATCATTGCATTCTGTTTTAATTCACAATTTGTACAGTGTCCCAACTTTTTGGAATCGGGTTTGTATTACATTAAATAAAAAGAAAACAGATCGAATAGAGAAAGCTAGTGTTAGAGGCCTTTTTTTGCTTTTGTTAATTGTATAATAAAAAGAAAACAAATAGACTACATATAGACTGCAGGCGGAGCTCTATTCCACGCTGCCATCTCCGCCTCAACTCAAAGAGGTGGGTAAACTAGCAGTATATGGTCATTTTCCGCGTCGATGATATTCGCAACAACACAAACTTGTTTCTGCAAGAAATTAAATTTGAATAGGATTTCAAACCACATATGAATGTAGCTCAAAACGGATTTGCAAAAATCTGATTTCATGTAGTTCGTTGCCATTCAGACTATCTAAATATGATTGGATTTCAATCAGATTTGCACAAAAATCTGATTTGGGCTGACAGTCTGAACAAGGCTATAGAGTCATCCTGGGTAAAATATAAATGATATCAATAAAATGCAGGTGATGCACATGAGGGTTGACAGTATCGGTGAGCAGTTTTTTTGGGGTGTGCCCCTGATGTGGCGAGAGGTAGCCCACTTTAGAAGGTCATGTGATATTGCTGGCGAGCTGGGCCTGCTGTGATGATAGCCCCGAAAGAACAGCAGAGAGCCAAGGTCATGCCACACAGAGCCCATAACAAACCCACACCACCTCAGAACTATTCCACAACCGTCTGAAAAGTAGTGGCCTTCTGTGACCGTCTGAAGCCAGAGAGACTGTGAAACAAAGGAAGAGAGAATAAAGAAAAGACAAACAACAGCAGAAGCTTTTTCAAAATCTAGTGAGCTGCCTTTGTAGGGGAGCATTTTAAAGCGCACTCCGGATGTGAAGTTTCAAACTGTTCATAATTTGGGGGTCAGTAAGATTTAAAAAAAAAAAGAAATTAATACTTTTATTAGCAGGATAGCACATGCATTGATACAAAAAATGACAGTAAAAGCATTTACATTAAAACTCTATTCAAATAAATTGAGTTCTTTTGAGCTTTCTGAAGAAAATCATCATGGTATTATGGTTTATACCAAAAATATTAAGCCGGCACAACTGTTTTCAGCATGATAATACAAAAAAAAAAATTCGTGAGTACATGTGACCTGGGAGACTGGAGTAATGGCTGTCTGAAAAATCTTGCCTGTCATACAGGAATACCAACCCACACTTTTTAATACAGTTATTTTAAGCTGTAATAATATTTCAAAATATTACTGTTTTGTAGTATTTTTGTTTAAATAAATGCAGCTGGTAAGCATAAGAGACTCTTTCAAAGACATTTAAAAAATATTACGAAACCAAACCCTGAAACAGAAGAGGTGCTAACAGTGGGTATAGAAATGAATCACCCCCCTTTAAAATAATCATATTTTGTTGCTTTGGAGCCTGAAATGAATATGGACACAGTTTTTGTTTATCCAGCTGTATTTACTCAGCGCAACTTACAACATCCAAGTGAAAGATAAAACACCAAAATGTTAACAAAATAACTAAAAATAAAAAAAAAACAGATCACTGAGTGGAAAAAGGATCTGCCCCTCTGAAAAATTACTTGTAAACTCAATCAGTTGCAGCTAATCACCTTCTCAATGGCACACAAAGCTATTTGACTTTCAGCTGTGGTCATTTTGATTCGCTCGGCATGAAGAGAGCTTTCCTGGAGCATCTCAGTCCTTGGTAGGCAACTGAAGCAAACAATCAGCTATGAGTGGCAAGGCACTGACAAAAGATCTCTGGGATAAAGTTGTGGACAGGCACAAGTAAGGAGATGGATACAAAAAAAAAATTCAAAGACTTTATCAATGCCTAATGCTCAGTGAAGTCTATTATTAAGAAGTTGAAGGTATTTGGTACAACACAGACCCTCCCTGGATAGGGACGTCGCTCCAAACTGGATGAAAGAGCGAGGGAACTGGTCAGAGAGGCGACCAAGAGGTCTACAGCAACTCTGAAGCAGTTTCAGGAATTTATGACAAAGAGTGGTTATTGTGTGCATTTGACAACAATATCACAAATTCTCCACGGATTGGCTTGTATGGGAGGGTTGCATGAAAAAAGCCACTCCTCAAGGAAAATGTAATTATTTGGCCTCAACACCAAACGATAAATCCAATACAGCTCACCATCCAAATAACAGTATTCCTACAGAAAAGCATGGAGGTGTTTATATCCTGTTATGGGGTGTTTCTCTGAAACAGGGACTGGAGCACTTGTCAGGATAAAAGGAAAAATGAATGGGGCAAAACACCATCAAATTCTTGAGGAAAATCTGCTGCCCACTGCTGCTCAGACAATGTTGTCAAACGGGCACAGCAAGGTTACCCTACCTTCCAACATGACAATGACCCAAAGCACACAGCAAAACTGACCAGAAGGAGAAAGAGGTCAATGTCAGAGCCCAGACTCAAACCCCAGTGAAAATCTGTGGAATGACTTGAAGACTGCAGTCCACAAACGGTAATCATCACATTTAACTGAAACTTGATCCGTTGCAAAGAAGAGTGGGGAAATATTGCAAAGTCTAGATGTGCAAAGTTAGTAGAGACAGAGTCATATCCCAACAGACTAAAGGCTGTATTTAAAGCAAAAGGTGGTTCAACAAAAATACTGACACAAGGGTGATTCCCATTGCAAATCAGGATTCTTTTTTTTTTTTCTGACATGCTTGGTGGGATATCTTCCTTGGATGCTACTAGTTGCCACTGAATAAATACATGATGGATATATATAGAAAACACTGGGTTGTCCGTCTTTATTTCAGGCTGCAAAGCAACAAAATGTGTTTATTTTAAAGGGGGGTGTTTCTTTTCTATACCCTATGTACAGTATGTAATATAGTGATACTTAATAATTACTATATATAATATAAAGTATATTATCCAATATTTGTGGGCACAATGATTTTAGTGCTTATTAGAGAATCACTCTTTAAGCTTAGCAACATGCTAATGGAAGACTCTATTGAAATCAACTATGATTCAAGTTTCCCATGATAACTGCGTGGAGGTGGTGTGTGGAGGTGCTGCGTATGTAGTACATTCAGTTATGAGATTCCATGATGGCTAGGAACCTTCCTAAGTAGACAGCGAGTCAGCTCACTAGGCTTTGGAACAAAGCTAGAGTGTGAGAAGAAGTAAGGAGAGAGAGATGTGGCAAAAAGAGGTAAAGATGGAACAGCAAAAAGAGAAACTGAGGGAAATGTGGGAGACAGCGGTGCTGGAGGGAGGGTTTCTGAAGTATCCAGCACATGAAAGTGGTGGTTGTGGGTAAATCTGGAAAAACAACTGCAAAACTGCTGAACTCCACCACACGGCCTGCCAAAAGTGAGGGAAGCCACAAAGGGAGAAAAGGAGGGGAGAAGAAGCAAGGAGAGGAGTGTGTGGGGGATGCGGCAGAACATGCTCGCACATTAAGACCCATCAGATTCCCAGTCTAGTGAGAGGGGAGCACCGCCGTTTAGAACAGATCCCAGAGCAAAAAACAATATCTCGGCAAATTGGCCCAACCTCTTTCATCCTCAGCCAAAAGCCAAATGTTTGGAGATCCAGTGCTTCTCTCTCCATTTCTCTCCTCATTATGAAAAAAGGATGGTTGAACCTCAGGCCACTCTGAAGGAAAGCTGTGAAATGCCATTGTGTGTTATTCATCTTGGGTTTTTATTTTTATATATACTTTCTATACATCCCATCTTTTTTGTAGCACTGAGCTGTAGAGAAGAAAAGGGCAGAGTGAGGCAGGTCAAAGTCTTCATTTATGCTCCTGTGTCACAACACAATCAAAAACACATGGCACTTTCTATAAAACACTGTTTATTTTAGTGTCCCATTATTTTGTTGTGAAAAATATTATATAAAAACTGTCTAGATAAAATTGACCTAGGATGAAAAGTAGCAAGTGTTACATTATATGTCTGTTACCATCATCCCTGTTACCACATGACTTTCTTCCTGCTACAAAACATGTACAGTACACTGACTCCTGAGAAATAACAGAATTTGCACCCTTCTACAGCATCCCAGGAAGACAGATATACAATAATCTTCTTCAATTTTCACACAAATTGTAGTGCTGACCATTAAACACTGTCACCCAAATTCACTGCAAGAAAAATTGATATGTTTTAATTTATTAGAAAAAAATTTAACAACTACAAACCAGCATTTGGTCCCAAACTATCCTTTTATCCCTTACTCAGAATCAGCTGAATTTAGGCTAAATTTGCAGGGTAGTTAGTTTTGATAATTATTTAATGTTTTTCATAATTCAGGATTTTAAACTGCATTTAGACATTCCCCACATTCTGTTAACAAGATTGTAAACCTCATCTAAAATGAACAGAAAAAAAAAGTTAAGTTCTTTGAGAGCAAATTTGACCCCGATTGTAAAATAAAGAACCAATTTCAAAAATGACCTATCAAGAAAAATGTTCTTTTGATGAAACCTTGAAAAATGTTGTCCTGTCATATAGACCCCTCTCAGAACTGAAGCAGAAATTTTTCTAAGAAATTCTAAACCAGTGATCATAAACTTTTGCAGTCTGTTAGACATTGATGTCCTCAACATTATATAGTTTTACAATTATAAAATCAATAAGAAAGAACTAAAATGGCAATAAAAAAAAGTCATGTAAATATGAAAAGTCTGTTGTTTATAAACGTGTGCAATATGGCATGTCTAAAACATATCTGGTGTAAGTAAGTATGCTTTGGCTGTAACTGTGTGAGTAAACGAGCATGTATACGTGTATCCGTCTGTGTGCATGTGAGAGGTGCTGGGCATTGGAAAAGCAGCACATGCACGAGCAGACCATGTGGGTGGGCAAACATATGCGGCCTGGTAGGATTAGGAAGTGGTAAGCCACATCTTTTTATTACAGAAATGTCTCTCTAATATCTCTCCCTCGCACCAGGCTGTCGCCTCCAAGACTTGCTTACTTGGTTGTCTCCCTGAAAAGACTCTCAACCCAGAGTCTTTTATAATTAGCATCAAAACCCACACCAGATATGTTTTACACACAAACCTCAGGATTTTTTTGGCCTGACCCAAGCGGACACACACCGTAATAAGGTGTTCTGTTCCGTTGCGGTACTCCAAGGCCAGCATGCACCTTTAATTAAATATCACCTTAGGCTCATTTAAATGCATGTCGTCATCTGAAGTGGTATGCTCCATTAGATCTCCCTTTTATTGAAGCTACCACTTCCTTTATCATGGCTTTCCAATTAGGTCATTTTATTATAAATTTATTGAGAAGTGCTTGGAATACTAGAGGTATATTTGGAATGGGATACAAGTTAGCGACTTACTAAAAAGTATGTACTACATGTTGCCTACAGTTTTCTAAATCGTATGCAATATAGCATGCAATGTGTAACAATAAACCCAATGATAAATGCATTTTTAACTAAACTAAATAGTTCAACCCAAATTTGTGTAAAATTTCTTAAAGGGACAGTTCATCCAAAATTGAAAATTCTGTCATCATTTATCCACCTTCAAGTTGTTCCAAACCTGTGTGAGCTTCTTTCTTCTGTTGAACACAAAAAAAGATATCTTGAAGAATGCTGGTAACCAAACAGCTGCTGGAGCCATTGACTTCCATAGTATGGAGAAGTCAATAGCTAGCCGCAACTCTTTGGTTACCAATATTCTTCCAATTATCTTCTTTAAGAGTTGAGTTAAAACTCATACGGGTTTGGAATGACATGTGGGTGAGTACATGATCACAGAATCTCTTTAACATTTTCCTGCAATAGAAATTTTCACTCCCTTAATATTCGGTGTGATGCGATATTTGGAGGGTAAGTGTGTACATTTGTGTTGTGTTAAGGGTTTTCACCTGGCAGTGGTAGATGTACTCTGGTGTGGTCTTCTTGAATTTCATATTCCACACCAAAGCCACACCGTCTGGCTCATGAGGAGCATCTTCATTGTTGTTGTAGGAGGCCACCAAGAGCTCAGGGTACTGGAAATACGAAGAGAAGAGAGTGGAGACAGGAGAAAGATGAGAGAGAGAGAGAGAGAACAGAGAAGAGGATGATAAAGCTGACTCAGAGACAAAGAATGGGAGGATTCTCCCTTTTAAATGAACAGGTGCTGACATATACAGGAGGTCAGAGGGGGAGGTCAGTCTACCTGAGGGGACCAGTCCAGACAGGTGATGACCCTATGCTTTGACCAGTGCTCATCATAGAACAGACGATTGAGAGAGAGACTGGAACCACCCTGCAGATCTCTGAGAGAGAGATACTCTTATTAACATTGGCTCTGGGGTTTTAATATGCACTTTACTATATACAATAGGAAATTAAGACAGACAGACAGACAGACAGATAGACAGATAGACAGACATACATAGATAGATAGATAGATAGATAGATAGATAGATAGAAACAATATAACAATACAATATTTTATTTTATCCACTTAAATACAAATTTCTAAATATTTAAATTAAGAACAAATGCTCATAAAAATAACAGTGTGTTTGTAATACCAATACGAAGAGCAAAACTAGAGGTTGTTAGGGAACATCATTTGCAATTAAAAAGGACACATACCACATGCAATTTAGCTCATTGAGGACATGCTATAGTCTTCAATGGTTTTCATGTTAGCCTAATTATAAATACTACAAACTAACACCAACCATTCCTATTTTTGTTATATTTATATCACGTTCTGCAGAAAATTTGTTGACAATACACTATAAATTTATTTTAAATGTGATAATTTCAACAGTGATATGATCATTTGTGTGACCATTTATTTTATGACAGAGCATAACACTAGAGCAACCTACATCCATTGCTTGAAAAAAATATGATAGAAATATAACTTTACTAATAATGACCTGTACCACAAAACCATTCATAAGGGTAAATTTTTTGAAATTGGGATTTATTCATCATCTGAAAGCTGAATAAATAAGATTTCCATTGATGTATGGTTTTTTAGGATAGGACAATATTTGGCCAAGATACAACTATTTGAAAATCTGGAATCTGAGGCTGCAAAAAAATCTAAATACTGAGAAATCGCCTTTAAAGTTGTCCAAATGAAGTTCTTAGCAATGCATATTACTAATCAAAAATTAAGTTGTGATATATTTACGGTAGGAAATTTACAAAATATCTTCATAGAACATGATTTTTACTTAATATCCTAAGAAAGAAAAATCGATAATTTTAACCCATACAATGTTTTTTTGGCAATTGCTACAAATATACCCCAGCGACTTAAGACTGGTTTTGTGGTCCAGGGTCACACATAAATTAAATCCAGATAATTAAAGCAGTTTATATTGTGTAACTACATTTTGTGTTTTGGGTTCCATTTCATGTAGATTAATTACAATTTGGATGTCAAAGTGGTCCAGTTTCTCACATAAATTTCATTTCACTACAATCAAGTTTGCAATAATATAACCATTAGTAATGCAACCATTTATAAGTGTTGACTGTTGTTAAAGGAAATTCTTAATATAGCAATAAAATATTAAAAATAAACATAAATATGCATAAAATACTTCATCTATAACTCAGAAACCATATTTCTATATAGAGCCCCATCTGTGTTACGCATCACTTTCTCACCCCTCTTTTTCCTCCAAGTCTCGTCCGCTGTAGTCAAAGAAGATGTTGGAGTCCTCAGCTAACGCTCTTTCCATCACACGAATACTGCGGTCGAAGAAGATGAGGAACTCCTCCGAGTGCAAAACCTGCTGTTTCTCTTCCTCCGTCAGCTCCCGCGGGTGGCCTGATACACACACAAGACAAAACACAACAAAATGAAGACGTAAACACAGCTGCCGAGTAAATAAACACAGAACAGGCCATACGTTTTAATGCACAAACATACAAAAGCACATGCCATGGCCCCAAAAATGGGCTATGTGTTAATACCTACTACTTACATACAATAACACTAACAAACGGATTTAACCACAGACAAAATCATGGCTGTACGGCATAACGATGAGCAGTAACCGTACAAACTAAACCTAAACAAACTCGCCCACATTCTTTTTCCTGACTTCCAACAAGCCTTGAAGGTAGTTAAGCCAATTAGAAGGGAGATATGGGCATAAAAACCACAAACAAACAATAAATGAATAAGCAAATACATTAGCGAACACAAACAGCTCTTAGTTCTTCTTTCCATAATGACAACACGCCCCGTTTTTCTCCTCCTTTTTTGATGTTATTGCGTTTCTCCATTTTCTCCCAGACTATTAGGGGCCCATCCCTTTGATCTGAACCCACTTGATTTGCGTGCCTTTTTTGATGACTCATAAGGAAGACAAAAGCGTGATCAAAGTCAGCGTGGAGTCAAAGCCCTCGTGTGCTTTCACAGTCTGCCTCTGTCCGGCCTCTCTCTAGTTATTTACCCTGTACACTTGCACAAAGAATGCACTCTCCGCTCGCTTTGAAGTCCACTTGCTGGGGTCTAGTGACATTAAAGTTCGATCAGGCCTGACCCAGAATGCCGCGGCCTGATAAGCCCAGCCCCCCGCCAGCAAGAATGCCATCTGATATGGCTGCAGGGGTCACACGCGAGTGGCCACTCAACGCTCCGCTGATCCTGTTTGGTGACTTTGGGAATTTTGACATGTGGGAGGCCTAAACACAAACTACTAAAGCAGGACAGGTAAGAAAAACGTGATTTGTACAGTAGTGGAAATGTTTGCATCATCGTTTTAAATGCTTACTGTACTGTAAGTATAAGATACACACATTACTTCACTGGCAGAAGGTTTTACGTCGCATAACAGCACAAGCTGTAAATCACATGGTAAATTATTAGAGACACTATGTTAAGTTAATAAACCCCTCAATGTCATGTCACTCCACCCATGGCTTATTAACCACTAACAGGATGCATTTCCCTTTGAAACATCAAAAGAAGGCGACAATAAAATCCCAGCTATGCCAACACAGAAGGAATTGCCCTTGTGGAACAACCTCATTGAATTTTAGTTAGTGTGGGTAATTTATCTACAGATCTGTTATGGTTTCTATTGGCACTTATGGAACATGTGTGTAGAACATGTGACTCAACGTCAGGCTTTACTGTAAAGAGACGTCTCTCTCGTTGAGTCTGAACTGAGCAGATGTTGTTCCGTGAAACATCCAACATACAGAACTCAAATGTGCTAAATTTGTGCCAGGTGGAGGTTGTTTGTGTAGGGAACATGTTTTTTTTGCCATCTAAATTAGGATATACCATAGACTTACATAGTTTTTATTCTTTTTTTATGATTATAAAATATAAAGCATTTTAAATACAACAGACTAATTTTAACACTATAATAAAAAATACCTAATTTAGTATTTTTTTTTAAATATGCCATGTTGTAGAATTAAGAGTATAAAATACAGTGGTTTCTGTATATAATATAATATTTGGTAGTTAAGGCAATTTGCAGCATTAGGGCATAAAATACTGTGCTTTTTTAATAAGAAAAATATAAAATAAAACAAAAAAGAATTCCTATAAGTAATAATACTTGTAATGCTTTTATATTATGAACCAAACATTTTTAATTTAAAGGTAGTATAAAAAAATTCTCTTAAACCTTGGTCTACAATAATTTTTTGATTTATATGCAAAAGTTATAATAGTTTTGAAACATACTTTTCATATATTATATGAATGGAATAAATGAATTAAATGCATAATAAATAAATAATGCTGTTGTTATTATTATTAAAAACCATTTTGCTAAAACAGAGGAAGGAGATCTTATTCACTGTTTCTGGTTTTGTAGGGAGATTCAGAAGTTTTGGGCTATGGTTGAAAAATAACTTAATGTTATTTTATCTATTAATATTGGCTGTGGTCCAAAACATATGTTGCTTGGAATATATGATGACATTATTGTAGACAAACATAAAAAGACACTTTGCAAGTTCCTAACATTTTGTGCAAGAAAATGTATTCTTTTGAACTGGTTAATGGATAAAGCCCCTTCTAGGGCACTATGGCACAGGGTTATACTGGAATACGTATCGCTAGATTACTTAACCTGTGCTTCTTATAGTAAGAATGCTATATTTCATAGAAGATGGGACCCATTTTTAATATATATGGGCTTAGATATATCCTCTATTCTTATTAGAGGGTTTGTTTAATGAGGTTTAAATATGTGAGATGTTGGAGTACAAATGTGTAAGGCATATTGTTGGTACGATTATGTCAATATTTCATTTCATTCTCAAATTGATTTAATGAGTGGTGAGCCATAACTTTTTTTTTTTTTTTTTTTCTTGTTCGATTTTGTTATGTTTGTAATGTTTGAAAATTAATAAATATATATATTTAAAAAAATATTACAAAAACATTTTGCTTATGTACGTATCATTTCTGTCTTTGAGGACAAGGGAGGTTTCATAAGATTTAGCTAAGCAAACACACTCACACCCACTCTTACCTTCCTTTGTGTCCTTGCTTTCTTCCTCCTCCTGCAGGTCATTTTCTGGGCCAGCTTTCTGTTCTGTGACCTCTTCTTCCTCCTCTTCATCTTCTGAAAGGACACACAAAAGGTCACATGAGTTTCTGTTCTATGACACCTGCCAAACTTCACTGCCTCCCTGTGACCCAACCTGAGACCCAGACTCTTCCATAATAATAGCTTACAGATCTTCTGTACCTGACATACTGACTCATTTCACAATCAGACTCTTTACTAATCAGACGCACTCAACTCGATGCTTGTTTTGGATCAACACGGCCTGTTGTTTTTTTCGGTTCGATGTGGATTTGCACAGCTGCATTTTCACAGCTGAGAGCTCTAGAGAAACAACACACTCAGTTAAAAGACACTTCCTTCAGGACCCAAAGAACATATGTGCTACACGTGTGCATGCGTTTGTGTGAGTTTATGAATCCAGAGGTCCGCTCATGAAGAGAGGCACAGATACCCCACAGGAAGCGGAGCGGGTGAGTGGCGTGGCCTCTTTCTGCACTCAATCAGCCCCCCCCAAACGCCTGCCCTGGGGCCCCCCAGACCCTGAAGACTCACCCCTTAATTAACCTAGTCACCTCAGTCAAAGACCCAGCCTTGCGCTACCCACTTTCAGCCACCTGCTACGCCGTCCGAAGCACTGGGCATGTGTTCCTAGCCCTCTCCATTACCCTGTCCCATGCCTGCAGATGGCGAGAAGGATGACGCTTAACACCCTCACAGGCACCTGTAGACGGGGCACACACACAGTCACGCTAGCATACACACAGAGCTCTGTGGGATTGTTTTCTTGTTGAACCCCAGTGGCAGAGGTTAATTATCTGGGGTCGGGCTGACAATGGGTGCCCAGTCTGCAGAAGGAAGTGATCCCATCGTGCCAGACGTGTTGCGGCTGACTCTCTTAACACCAGTGTATTTGTGTTCACACCAGTCAAGGAGGAGGCAAGGGCCTGGAGGCACGCTTAACAATGATTTAAGCATTGCAAGAATGCAGTCGCTTACATTGTTGTGAATTAAGCTGTAGTATGACAGATTTGCCGCCTTTATTGGGGTTTAATCTCAAACAATAATGTTTTTTCCTATATTTATCTATATCCAATACTGCTTAAAAATAGGGTTCTGGAAGGAAAAATTTCTTTTTTCCTCCCCTATATAAAACCATATTAAAATTATATACAGTACCATTCAAAAGTTTGGGGTCAGTAAGATTAATTTTTTTTATTTTTTTTTTTAAATTGACCAAAACTGACAGTAAAGACTTTTAAAATGCAACCACATATGTCGATGTTAAATAAATGCTGCTCTTTTGAACTTTCTATTTTTCAAAGAATACTGAAAAACATATATCCACAAAAATATTAGGCAGCACAACTGTTTTCAACATTGATAAAAATAAGAAATGTTACTTGAGGACCAAATTACATATTAGAATGATTTCTGAAGGATCATGTGACACTGAAGACTGGAGTAATGGCTGCTGAAAATTCAGCTTTGCATCACAGGAATAAATTACATTAAAATAAAATTAATGAATGTTAGAAACCATATTTAATTGATGTTCCACTAAGGTCCGCCTCAGTTACTGTTGCTAACTCAAATAACTTATAACTGACTCTGCAACATTATGGCAGTATTATTGGATATTTTTTTGTAAACTTGCCTTTAAAACTATCCAAACACAAAGACTGTCTATAGATTTACATTATAAAAAAGAAAAGAAAATGGTGAACGACAACAGTTGCTAATTGGTCAGTAACTTTTTTTAAAGTCTGGGCTTAAATGAGAGGTGATTTCTGAAACAAACAAAAGTGTACTTCCCTTCTTCAAGCATTGATTTTATTTGCTTAAAACTGAATATGATGTACACCTTGACTAAGTAAGCAAACAAAGCACATTTATTTACTCTTAAAATACAACTACTTTTTTGGTTTGAATCAAATGTGCATAGATAGAATATACTCTATGTTGAATTCATAATAATGAATGTTTTGTGTTAATACAGTATGTACACACTTTGAGTTAAATCCATGGCATACTAGCATAAGCACAGAGACAATTTATTCCCCAGAGGTTGAATGTGGATCACTGATGTGAGTCAAGTCTGGCCCGGAGCAATTGTGGTTTAGCTGCTGAATACGACTGAGCTTCTGAGCCAGAGACCAGCGGGGAATAGAGGAGTCCTTAGACCCTGACAGGCAGCCAGCCAGCCCAGGCCGACCACACCACCATGGACTGCTCTGGCCTTGTTTCTCTTTTGCTCTCATCTGTTTTTACCGCAAGATGAAGAAAGAGCCCTGCCATTCATTTTCAGTTTGTTCCTTTTCTCTGGGGCCTGACAGAAAATAGCACAAGCAGAGAACGGGACACCTCTTGCATACCAGAAGTCCCACATGCTAGACACACTATGTCAGAAGGTTTTGGATTGGGATGTCCAAGTCTGGAGGAGGATGTGACCTGATATGACCAGGTCTAGAGGAAAGTCATTCGCAAGATGTGTTGACCACACAGACGGGAATAAAGCAACAACAACCCTGATTCATGGTTGTGGTCAAAAGGTTCGCAAACAACGTTCAAGAGGTTTGCAATATATCCGCAGATCCCTGTGGCTTTTTGGCCAAAGCATGTTTTCGTGACACCACTTATCACTCTGAAAAACATCAGCACTGTGGGCCAAAATTCAGTGAGGGAACTTTCAAGCCAATTTGTAAATTAAACTATGCCCTTTAATTCATTTATAATGCATCTGACCTTCCTATCCTAGTCAGAATGTTTATTTGCGCTTCCCATGAGGTGACAGCAACCAGCATGTCATCAAGGAATCGGTTCGAAGTCTTGAAAGTGAAGAAGGGAAGGATAAACGAGACAACTTTAACATACTCTACCCTGGTGCTTAATAGGGGTTCACTCAGTGGGAAGGAACATTATGAACCATCTGCCAGGTTGATGAAACTGTGGACCTGCCCTGCAAGGTATTGACATCCCCCCCCCCGACTTACCTGCCTTCAATCTCTTCTCGGTTTCCTCAAGCTGCTCAAGCAATTCAATTCCACCACTTGTCAAGCTGCTAGTCGTAATGACCAACACAGCAGCAGCACTCAATCAAAATACGACTTCCATCCTCAAAATCACTAGCTTATCTCAGGGTGTAGGACTCATGACACCCGAACTAATTAACTGCTTAATTAGGCAACAGAAATCGCTATTTGTGCAATGGCTGGGTGCAGGGTATGTGAAAGATTAGTTCTGGTTATCACATATTAGAGTAGCGGTGGCAACATTTGATTTCGTGTATAGAGAGTGCGATAGAACGATTACTCTGATTGTGGTAAGGATGATCTTAGCTCTTTCCGCTCTGAAGACACTGCACGCGATATACCAGGCACAAATGGTTCACAGATGGACGTGGTCATGGAAACATCAGTGCTGATTACGGTGCACTTGTCAGGCTCACACTACCATACAGTTTTCATGATGTTAAAGCATCTTAAACTGGTTTACTTGAGATCAGTAATCCTTCTAGACCAGCAGTTCTGAAGGCCCCCTACAAACTATGTTAACTGAACTATAACTACTAATATATACAGTATATATATATCTATATATATATCTATATATATATATAAAATTAACTATATTCCCAACAAAACTGGGGAACTAAGAAACTGTCAATATCACTGGTATGGAAAATAATCATCCCTTTAAACGATTATATGTGACCCCCCTTTGGACCACACAACCAGTCATAAGGGTAAATTTTTCGAAATTTAGATTTATACATCATCTGAAATCTGAATAAATAGCTTTCCATTGATGTATGGTTTTTTGTTAGGATCGGACAATATTTGGATCTCGAGTTACAACTATTTGAAAATCTGGTATCTTAGGGTGAAAAAAAATCTAAATATTGATAAAATCACCTTTAAAGTTGTCCAAATAAAGTTCTTAGCAAGGCGTATTACTAATCAAAAATTAAGTTTGATATATTTACAGTAGGAAATTTACAAATATCTTCATGGAACATGATCTTTACGTAATATCCTAGGTTTTTTTTTGGCATAAAAGAAAAATCTATAGTTTTATAGATTTATAGCAGTATTTTGGCTATTGCTACAAATATAACCAAGCGACTTAAGACTGCTTTTGTGGTCAAGGGTCACATATTGTTGTTCTTGCAGGCCTGAAATAAGACGGACACAGTTGTTTTTAGCCAGCTTTTTTATTCAGGTCCACTTAAACATCCGAAGTAGAGGGATATAGGGCGCGGCGCACCATGTCAGGGGAAAAAACTGAATCACTTAGTTGGAAAAAGGATCACCCCCTTGTATCTGTTTTTTGTTGAACCACCTTTTGCTTTAATTTACAGCCTTTAGTCTGTTGGGATATGTCTCTGTCTCTACTAACTTTGCACATCTAGACTTTGCAATATTCGCCCACTCTTCTTTGCAGAACTTTTCAAGTTCAGTTAAATTTGATGATTACCGTTTGTGGACTGCAGTCTTCAAGTCATTCCACAGATTTTCACTGGGGTTTGAGTCTGGGCTCTGACATTGACCTCTTTCTCCTTCTGGTCAGTTTTGCTGTGTGCTTTCGGTCATTGTCATGTTGGAAGGTAAATCTTCTTCCCGTTGACAACGTTCTGGCAGAGGGCAGCATATTTCCCTCAAGAATTTGATTGTATTTTTTTCCTTCTATCCTGACAAGTGCTCCTGTCCCTGCTGCAGAGAAACACCCTATAACAGCATATTACCAGCTCCATGCTTTACTGTAGGAATGCTGTTATTTGGATGGTGAGCTGTATTGGATTTATCGTTTGGTGTTGAGGCCAAATAATTACATTTTCAATCATGTTTGCTCAAAGCTTCAGGTGTGGTTTTTGGTCAAAGCTCAGTCGTGACTGCATGTGGCCCTCCCATACAAGCCGCATTTGTGGAGAATTTGTGATATTGTTGTCACATGCACACAATGACCACTCATTGTCATAAATTCCTGCATCTGCTTCAGAGTTCCTGTAGGCCTCTAGGTCGCCGTCTGACCAGTTAGAAAGATGCCTGGTAAATACAGCTGAATAAAACAAAAACTGTCCATCTTCATTTTAGGCTGCAAAGCAACAAATCTGATTATTTTAAAGGGGAGTGATTCTTTTCTATACCCACTGTAAGTTAATTATATTCATTGAGGAACAAAAAAGATTTCATTACATTTCACATTTGATTTTTTAAACATTTTAAACAAAACCCCTTGGAAGTTTGCTAAAGCCCCCTAGTGGGCCCTAGCCCTCTGGTTGAGAACTACTGTCCTAGACTTGAAGAGAAATGTTTTTAATTCAATTCAAATACACTTCTGTAGCACTTTTAATACGTTTCTAAAATCACATATTGTGAAATAATAAAATATTCATTATTAATCTTATGATTTCTGTCAAAGATAGTGACAATAGTAAACACTAAATGAGTGTTTACTATTGTCACTTTGCATTATTGACACTATTTTCCTAATTAATGCTGTTCAGTTGCTTTGACACAATCTGTATTGTTAAAAGCGCTATATAAATAAAGGTGACTTGACTTGACTTGACCTGTCTAAAAACAGTAATATAAAAACAGATTAAATATGCTAAAATATATTTCATGTGAATTAAGTTAACATGTAAACAAACCTTAAAATATAATAAGCTATAATAAAAATTATTTTATTAAAATAATCGCCACACAGAAGAGTTCTGAGCACCTTTACAACAGGCACATATAAAAGACTATGGTGGTGAAAAAATGCCGCCAAAAGCGAGATAAGATGCCATCGATTAAACGGAAGGAGGATGCGACTCAGTCTTTCATCCAGCATTTTAATGGACCAAGCTGCACTGCTCCAGGTCTCTGGATTGGGATATGGAGCTGATTAGACAATCAAAAAATCCCCTCATCTGACAAGTGGGGATTTTTTCTGTCAGTGAGGGGGTGGAGGGTGTTTGTTTTCCTCAGGGCCTCTGAAACACAGAGAGAAATTGAACTGAAGGGCCGAGGGTATTTCCATATGGGGCATGAGACACGGTAGGGAGGACACCCCTACTGCCCACCATATTGACACATTGACACGCAAGTATATAAGACACACTTTCAGGCCTGCATACATGTGTCTTGCTTTTTTAAGAAAAAGTACATACAGACATACCCAAATTAGGCTTCAGAAGTTGGGTGTCAAGCAGCCTGCAGACCACAACAGAGGCAGAGCACTGAGGAGGCGGCAACAGGAACATGAAAGAGGCCTGTAATGTGGAACTGGCACGACAAACTGAGCATGACACAAACACTATCAATCTACTGCACTCCTGAACGGCACATCAGTCAGAAAAACGTCCTTCAAGTCACATCCTTACACAATAATGGACCTCAGTAAGGGCAGATTGAATATGACACAAATGAGAATGAGGCAGTGAGGCTGTGAGTCCCTTCGATAGGTGTACTATAACCTTGCATAAACCTGCTGGGGAAAAACAGCAGTACAGTCATGGCCAAAAGTTTTGGCAGTGACATAAATTTTGTGTTTTGCAAAGTTTGCTGCTTAAGCTGTTGTGGTGTTCATTCACATTGTTTCTAGATTATTGTGTAGAGTGATCAGATGCATTTTAAATAATTGCTAAAAGCTTAATTGGCCAAATTTACATTTTCACAAAAAATAAATTTCACTGTTTTTGATCCTGTCATAAAATGACCAGTTAACATTAATTGACTAATCATATCAGCAGCACATGTGAAAGTATGAATGAGTACTAGTCAGGTGAAATCATACTAATTAGATTATAAGAGCAGACTGATTGATATAAAAGGAGTGAAGAAGTGCTTCCAATCATTGTGTTCTTGTTAGCAATGGTTACCTTTAAAGAAATACGTGACGCTTTGCATCAAAATGGCCTCACATACAAGGAAATTGCTACAAAGAATATTGAACCTGAAAGAACCATTTACCGGATCAACAAGAACTAGGAGGTTCAGAGTCCAGAGTGTCTCGCCAGCGCCAGACCGTCTCCCCTCCCGAGAATCGCTGGAATCATGTCCCCACTGCAGAGCTTGCGCAGGAATGGCAGCAGGTTGGTGTGAGAGCATCTGCATGCACAGTGAGGCCAAGACTTTTGGACAACGGCCTGGTGTCAAGAAGGGCAGCAAAGAAGCCACTTCTCTCCAAGAAAAATGTCAAGGACAGACTAAAATTCTGCAGAAAGTATAAGGATTGGACAGCAGAAGACTGGTGCAAAGTTGTAATAATGCAGGGAACCACTCGTTATAAATATCCTAACCGTGTTATTTTCAGAACTAGTAGTCACGTTTTTGTCATCTGAAACGTGCTGCGATTTATACTCCAAAGCCACTCATATAATGCAGAAAAACTCAAGCAAGCAAAACACGCACAACACGTGCACGTATTTGTACTGTTTCAGAATGAGAGGGACAAGTCGTACAGCCTAGCGCATTTCACACAGGCTGGTAGTTTCACTTTCGCCAGAAAGTAGTGTATGCCTACGGTTGAAAATAAATGATGTTTATAGTGAATGCCCCTACAAATGGTCTTATTTTTACGATTTAGTTTTAATCCAAATGATGCATGCTAAGTGAGTGAACATCAAAGATCACACAACAGAAGTGTGCGCACTCTCTCTCTCTCCCTACCGTAAAGTAACTTGTGCATTGTTTTACTTACTTGTTTTTTACATATCCGAACGAACTACAAACTTGCCAGTGATGTCTGTGAGAAAGGTATATTCACTCGACAAGCACGCACATCTGTGCCGTCGCGCGCTCAATCCACTCAGCGTGATTTGCTTATCAGCTCGCGCACATCAGCTATACAGGCGTTAATATGGAATGTTTAACATTATATTCATTGAATACATATACTTCGTAGACATCCTTAACCGCTAATAACTCCATTCTGCTGTCTGTTGTTCTGTTGTCGTTGTTTTCTCTCTCTTCTTTCTTCTTTGTCTGAATATGGCACTTATCACATTTTGTGTGGTATTGGCGTTTGGTATCGGGGCATTTTAACGAGTACGAGTACGAGTACAGGAGCTCAGTATCGGGCCCTAATGCTGAATGCATTGTCTGTGACATGCATAAACATAAATGTAACAAATTCAATCGAAAAATGTCAATATTAAAATAGCAACAGGAAAAAATTCACATCAAACTGGACTAAGCCATGATAATAGATTCCGCACACGCTGCAGTCTGCAAACTGTGACCCATCCAGCCAACAAAAGCTCTTCTCTTTCCTTTTCCCGTCTCTCTCACTCAGACACACAGAGAGAGTGCCAGACTGTCTTGTGAAATCAGATGGGAAAAAGCTGTGGAGAGAGTACTTGTACTCCTGGCTACTTGCTCATCAAACACACGGAGCACAAGCCAGAGTGGAGTCAGGTCCTTGAGCTGACACTCTCCACGGCCCCCTGCAGCTGTGTGAAAGCCCATGGCTGTGGATATAGTGTTTGCATTTCATAACTAAAACCACACGAATGGGCAACAAACCAGCAATACTGCTTCCACCCCTTCAGCTACAATTCAGAAAGAAAAAAATAGAATTACTTTAAAGTCCAAATAAAACTGCAAAAGTAAAGTCAGACACTCTTATCCCCGTTACTCTTTATACTATGTATATATATACACACTATAATATTTATAATGATACATTTATATATATATATTTATAAATATATATATATATATATATATATATCGATATATACACCACACCACCTTTTTTTGTGTGTGTTATGTATATATACAAATGAAAAAAGTTATTAATTTTTAATTATTTTTATTTAAAAAATATACTACTTACAAGTTGTGTGTAATCTATTAATTAAATTATTTATTTACATCTCTCTCTACATACATACATAACAAAATTTATATTGCTTGTATATTTTTTCTATAAACATTGCATTGGATTTTTTTTACGATTCTGAACATTTTCTACTATAACATGCCTTATTGTGACCACACTATACTATAATTTTTTACCTCATTTACACTTTATTATCATTTATTTATGTGCTAAATTACTAATTGCACTGCTAGTTAGTTGCTGTATTTCATTGGTTCTGTACATGTACTATGCAAAAAAACAACAACAATAACTTTGAATATAATCTAATAATAATGACTAAAACATCAGAGAAAAATAGATGAATGACTCAATATAGCTCAATGACAAATGGTAGAGAAAATGCTAAAATGCACTGAATGCAGCTCATCAAACCATACACATAAATCATAGCAACCCTTATCTTTCTTCTTCCCTTATGAAGCCCATTCTGAAGTTCTTCAAAGTTTGCTGTTGTGGCAAATAATGCTTTGACTCCTTACTGGAAAAGCAACTTCACATTTAGGCACGGCCTTTTGTTGGCTTTCTTCCTCATCATTCTCGTTTGTCATCATTATGACATCATCATGACAAACGGCTGAGATTGATCATGAAGTCCTTTTTAGAGTACCGCTATCTTCTAGCTCAAGGCCACGAATCACAGACCTGCCTTCCCCTCAGAGAGCGAGACAGCACTCTGGGGTCTGGAAATGTTCAGAGCCGGGCGAGATAAAGAAAGCCAACACTTTGAACAGATATCTTCTCAAAAGCGCTGCTAACGTGCACAGGAAATGTTTTAGATTTGAGATTTTCAAGTCTTGTCAGATTGGACTGAATATTTAAAATAATGTGTTGAGGAAGTTACCACCTCCTTACATTTCTTACAGTTTCTGAGATTGTATTTCACTACTGTATAGTAATTCCAACTATTATAATGGAACTTTATTTTATCATGTGTAAATCTAATCTATTCTATATATAATTTCAAGAGTAATTTAAAAAACGCTATCTATTGAAATGATTCACATTTTACTTTATTTATTACCATTAAATACAATCAGATTTGAATACCATTTGGCATTTGGTCCTTTTTGTATCTAATTGCAACATCCCCTCTAATACCAACAATTAATTTTGACGTCCAAATCAAAAGAGAGTAAATTTAACAGTATCTCAATGCAAAAATAATGTGTTAATGTGTAAATAACTCTATAGTTAATTGTACAAAATCATTTCAAGAGAAATTTTACAACCTTTTTTTCTATTGAAAATAAACATTTAACCTGATTTATTGGCAGTAAAACAATATAAAAATACATACTACTGTACATATTTTAGATTCAACTTTCGTCATATTTGAACAGTTACTCTGTTTCTATTGGACAGCACTCTAATTACTAATCAGAAAAGAAAATGATACTTAGCTCATTGTTGAAAAAACAAAAACATTCCAAACCACTAATTCAAACAATAAGAAAGAAACTAGGTACTATTTTAGACAGACAAAGGCAGGGTTACATTAACCATCTGACCAAACTAAACAAACTAGTTTGGCTGTACTTTTTAACAAAACAAAAAACTACTGTACATATTTTAGATTCAACTTTCGTCATATTTAAACAGTTACTCCGTTTTTATATTTTATTGGACAAAATCACTTCAAGATCTATTTAAATACCATTATTTCTATTGAAATGATCTTTACTTGATTTGTTGAACATTTTACTTGACTTGTTGGAAGTCCTTTGATAGTAAAACAATATTAAAATACATACAGTACTATTGTACATACTGTATTTTAGATTCAACTATTTAAACATTTATTTCACCTAGTGTACGATTCAAATCGAGTAGTAAATGGCTATTAACTAGGAAATCCACTCTACTTACTAATCAGAACAGAACACGACACTTAGCTCATTGTTAAAAAACATTTCAAACCACAAATTCAAACAATGAGAAAGAAACTAGATGCTCTTTTAGACTGACACAGACAGGGTTCCATTTTCCATCTGACCAAGCTAAATGAACTAGTTTGGCTACAGCTGATTGCCTAATTCTGTATTTTTTAACAAAACAATAAATCTGTTGAATAGCTTACATTTCTTTTATTCAACCTCTAAGCCCTACAAGTCAAAGTAATTACGCTCTGAAACAATGCTGAATATAAAACTGCTCTATTACCTCTCAAAAACTCCAAGTTTTTTAGTTTGTATAAAAATCCTTGACAATTAAATTCTATATGTGATGTGAAATGAATCCCTTACAGCATCTCAGACTGACATTAATCACAAACTCTAATGAAAATGATTAGTTCCTCCTTTCACTGAGCGTCTACTGTTCCAGATCCCATATTCCTGACCTACCAAGACTCTGGTCTGGTAATGAACCTACATTATGCAATGGGTCTCTGGCCCGCAAATGTGGTGCCAGTGAAGCTGGCCTGTTCCCAGAACCACATCTTTAAAGGAGTCATCATGCCACGCCATGCACAGACTGGCCACAGAGCATGATTAAACCTCATGACTTCAAACTTTCCAAACCCTAGCCTGTCAAAATGAGCAACTCAACTCAGGCAATGAGCTAAACTCACTTTTCAGCAAGTCACAAAAGAGAGATGGCACACTGGCTAAAATTCTTTGATTTCAAGATTTATTTAAGTGCTTAGCGAAATATGTCTTAAAGAAGTCATTTTTCTTCCGAATTAAGAACAAGAAATGTATCACTAAAACTTGGTGATAAAATAAACTGATTTCAATCGTTCAGCAGTGAAATGCACTATTCCAATTCTTACGTTTACAATACACGAGAAATAGCCCGGAATTAAATTATTTAATAAACTATATCATGGAATTTATTTAAGTACACAATTCATGGCTTTTCAAAGCAGCAGAAGTCTGAATGCTGCTGCAGTTTCTATGACGTTGATGTGCTAAGAGTGCCCCCTAATGTCCCCTGTAGTACATAACCAAAACAACTCATTCAATCAGTACACAAAATATTACGTTTTTTTTATTTATTACATAAAACTACATTAAATGTAACATTATTTTCTTATAAATACAATTTATATACTGTATATATTTACAATAGCTAAAATCATTAAACATGTCCCTGCTTAATCAGAGACACTTAAGGTACCAAAGGTAAACAAGGGTCTTGTAGGTAAACATGAAAAGTAGTACAAAAGTAGCATAAAATAGTAATAAGTGTAGGAAACAATAGACACACACACACATATACATACATATATATGAGTAGTAAAAATATATAAACACACACACATATATGTGTGTGTGTGCGTGTGTATATATATATATACACGCACACACACATTTTTTTTTATTTTTCATGCAGAACTGAAATACTTAATAGAAACCCTCTGTAGCAGCAATCCTACGACCACCCAGACCTGTACACCGCCTCACCTGACCTTACAACGATCTTAGAAGTTCCTGGGGAATATGGGACTTTCAACTTTTGTGTGCTACATGGAAAAAGTTTAACTGTTCAGAGGAATGAAACAGTATCCCATCTGATGTTCAACACACATCAGATGGCAAATATTATTATAGTGGCTCTGTGGACAGGGGCCAATTTTTTGGCTGAGGTGGTTTCATGTATCTTATTATGTGGCGGTAAGAAAGGAAAATTGTAATCATCTGGGTCCAGATTGGCAAGGTCCACCTACTGTGAAAGACATTGTATTGTCTGATATCAGATTTTAATATTTTTTTTGACCGGCATCCCGCCTCGATCCAAACCATTGGGGATTCAGGACTTTTTGGGCTTGAAACCAGAGTCAGACGATTTCGATTAATTCAAAGTCTAGGCATTTCAGCACAGAGCAAAGGGAGAAAAGACAGACATCCCCTCTAATGCCAACAATTAATTTTGACATTGCAGATCAAAAGAGAGTAAATGTAACAGTATCTAAATGCGACATGACTCTCCCTGGGACGGAGATGGAAGAAAATAGCAACCACTGTTGTATGAGAGCGAATTTTGACTAACCTTTAGTTTTGTGAACACTGACACCCTCGGCTTTTCTCTTGTATAAAAGAGCTAAAACAACACGCCAGCATGAAGCGCTTCCATATGTGACCCATACACCCTGCTAAACCCACACTGAGGGCGAGCCGGTCCCAAATGGCAAGGCTATGGGCAAAAGCCGTGACCACAATCATCATGAGAGCCTCAGAAAACTGCTGTTTATGATACACCAACTGCAACACACTCTCAACGAGGCAAAACTGTTTGTCAAGGTGATATTAAATACATGTGCCAAAAATAAAAGATTTTTAAATGGTTCAAGTAGGCCTCCTTCAAGCATCTTTATTCACAGCAAATATAACTTGTGCCGCTCCTGAGAATGACCTGGGAAAAAATCATTCTAATCTCAATTAGCCTGACTGTTAATAATCATAGCTGTGTCATCAAACATTATGATTATTCCTACACTATTCAGAGATGAAACACTGACCCGAAAACATAATTAATTAATTGAGTCAATATGTTTGGCTGGGATCAATTGACATTCACTGTTGTTTTCAACCGCTTGGTTATGGTGGTCTCTGCAACGTCCCTGTAATGTCTTTCAGATTAGCAGTTAGTTAGAACTCAGTTTGCCTGCAATTAGGAACCATTACAGGACCACCACAAGTTTACCAAAAAAGTGACTGTAAAAAAGTGAATCACCACTTCCCACTGGAGACCCCCAGAGCTAATGGCCCTGAAACATTCCAGCAAAAGAAGCCCACTCACACACACACACAAAAGTACATGCACACGTTAAATAAAGAAAGAGAGAGATTGTGAGAAACAAAGAACCACATAATTTCCATGACCTTCTGCACGGTTCAACTTCCTTGAGATGGTTTCCAGGACAGGGGTGACCAAGTGCAGTACAGAAATTACAAAATTCAGTATCATGACGGTTGCTATAAAGTTCTATGGTTTTTAACAAACCTTGGGTCTCACTATCTTGCACTGGGGTAAAATACTTGGGACTTTTTAAACTACAGTGTTAAACAATTGTTATCGGCTGATGGTAATTAGCGGCAGATCCTGCTAAAGCCGTTTAAGTATTATAGCTTACCCGTAGATCCAAACTCTGCTGATTTGGACCACATTTCATTGATAGGTCCACTTTCTCCATCAGAAAAGGTTGAAGACTATGTTTCAGAAGACCTGCTCTCAAAGCATTAATGTAGGTCATTAAAGTAATGGTTGACCTAATTTCTCCTAAAATGAAACACTATTTTTCTTTGTAAAATGTTTTTTACAAATGTTTTTTAATACCACTATTATTATTATTATTATTCCGTTATTTATTACAATAAAACTATGTGAATATGTATCTTTAATTACGTGTTGTCGTGTAATATAGAGTCATTTAATTAAATACAGAATAATACAATTTTCTAAAACATAAAATAATGACAGTTACAGTTACTTTATTTTGAACCACACATTACTGATAAATTACTCGTAGTTCAATGAGGGAATCAGTTTATAGCTCAGTAACATTAAACGATTCACTGACTTTGATTCAACTTGCTACGTTTCAAGCGAGTATGAGGCCGTTTTCATGTTTCATGAAAAAAAAGGAATTAAATGAGAAAAGACCAGTTAAAAACAACTGATTCATAAGAGTCATTTGTGCACAAACTGGACATCATGGCTCGCAGTGTTCTTGTACACTTTAACAAGACGATGTCTGACGAAAATGCAAATGAATGCGCAAAAATGACTACATTTTAAATGTAATTTTTTTTTATGTTTATTGTGTGGAAATCTGGAGCCCTGAGAAAGGTTAAGAAATGAGCAAACGATGACAGAATTTTCATTTTTAGGTGAAATATCCCCTTTGGACGAACAACTGTTCCTTCTCAAAACAGAGTGACACAAAAGATCTAATGTGTTCTTTTACAAACTGTTTTTTTTAAAGATTAACAGATTAACATTTAATTACTACCAATCCATTCAAGGATGTCAAATTTTCAGGGGTCACTTTCTCTAAAAATGCACAGCATGAAACTGGATGGGCCAGAGGAAAGTATATAACTGGGAAGCCGACTTTCCCAGAGTGCACTGTCCAGTGGATGAGCCATGCCTTTGCAATGTTATCCACTCCCAGCAGTCTTTAAGAATTACAAGCCAGTTCTTTCATACAAATTATGTCGCCAAGAGACAACTGGAGCCTTGAATATGGCGCTCAGTGATTGGTGGGTAATTTGATTGAGTGAAGAACAATGTACACTTAGCAGATCCCCGACCAACCAACACACAAGAACCTGGACATATATCACACTACCCATATTCATTAGAGCAAAGCTGAGACGGAAGCAAACAGTTCATTGAATTAAATTTTCCTAAACAGAGTCACACACATTTAGACTGATGTGAGACAAACTACGGCTGGAGAGAATAGGCTTCTCAGTGGGGTTAAAAGTTCAGATGGGTCCCAACCCCTGACTGACCAGTACTGCTGAGTCATGACTTCATGCTACACACATCCAGTGCTGTTGCTGGTAATACGAGGCTCACAAGAGCGGTGGGTCTTAATATGACAAAAGGGGAGTCTCATTCCTGAAGGAAATTCAAGATGGCATAGTAAAACCAAATCATGAATAGGGCTGAGACAGCCATGATGTGTGAGCAAAGAGGACATATATGATGACCAATGTCTAACAACAACATACAGAACGCGAGGGGTGGGACGAACTACAATCATTTACTGAATGGCCACCATTTTTCCCGGACGCACACAACGGAAATCTTATACTGTCACACCGAATAACAAATACTAATCCTGGAATCCAATGAATCAATACTGCCTGGAGAACCACAAGGAAATATTGAAACTAGCACTAGACTACCTGCAACGTAGCGGCGACACTTGGACGGGCTGCAACGAAAGACGAACAGATGCCTGACAAGGCCAAGAGAAAACAACACGGGAACAACACCAAGATAAAGCGACAAAAAGGCGACCGGAAGCACACTGGTGATTGTAAGCGATTCCAATTAAACGAGAACTGGGCCATGCGTGCATGAAGTAGGTTAAGACACCACAGTACGTGCAACATCAAAATAAAAAATACCTAAAGGTACCAAAAACACGACCTTTAACTTCATGAAAACAGACACTCTGAACCCTTATACAAAGCTGAGTACCAAGCGAAGTAACACTGCTGAGTAGGGTCACAAAGAAAAAATTTGACTGACCAGAATTAAGATAGAGCCGTAACTAATCTAATAAAAAGCATAAGAATCCATGACAAAACACCCATAATACTCCCTACTCAATCTATCTCATAAAAAGGATCAGTCTCAAGAGGTGGGAGAGTTCCTAATATGACTTTAAATGTTGCTGAGCTGACAGTACAATAAATGACGTGAGAGTCCGACTGATATAAAAGATGATCGTCATTCAGAAAGTTACGTATAACTCTTACAGTTTTTTAAGATTTTCTCAAACTTCATTTCAATACTGCTGCTTACTTTATTTGCACATTTCTCACAGCTTTGCATAGAAAACAAAAGACAAGTAACAAACTTAGAAAAAAATGCATGTACACGGATTAATAACCCCAAGAACAACTCCTAATAAAAGACACAATGACACAACTGCGCAAACATAAATAATAGACCAAACTAGTTTATAATATTAGAATGATCGTATTGAAAAGTACGAGCATGGTGACCAAGTGGAAGACTGAGTAATTGCTGCTGAAAATTCAGCTTCGCCATGAAAAATACATAAAATAGAAAACAGAAAAACACATAAAATAGAAAACGCATAATTTAAATTGTAATAATATTTCACACATTAGTTTAGTTCACACTTTCATAAATAAATGCACGTCTTTGATGGCATAAATCTACGGAACCCCAAACTTCATTTCACGGTAGGTGGTCTATAAATGGGTGAAAAAAAATGATCCATCAATGTCTACAAGGACTTGGTAGTTACTTTTAGCTCGTTATAAAACATGTTAACTGTTAGTTGTATGCCACAGCTGGAAAGACTACCACCGTATACAAATTAATAGGGAAAAATTCTTACTTACAGTAAGGGCTCATATCGTTTATTAACATCAGGGCATTAAATAAAGTTTAACAGATACAACTTTTGTATCTTAAAAATATTTAAAACTTTGAGATAAACATTACATAGATTAATAAATGCTGTATAAGTATTATTAATTGTTAACTCATGTTAACTAATGTTAACAAATGAAACCTTACTGTAAAGTGTTACCAGTTGTTTTTAAGACATTTAAACAAGCAAATCTTTAGCCATTGTACTGTAAGATAGGGTAATATTGGAAACTGCTCATGTTAATTTGACCGTTTTTAAATCAACTACATGCGGCTGCTGCTGGTAAAGGGTCTCTGCCGCACTGCTGGCTTTCATGACAGTGTTATAGTGCAGTCTATGGGGGGCTAACACCTGGGCGGTTTTTGCATCCCCCAACTCAGGGAAAAAGAGAGAGAGAGAGAGGGTCAGAGAGGAAAAAGAAAGAAAAGGAAAAAAAGGCATCTGTTTAGTTTCACCAATCAATGGACGAAACCTCTGCAGCGGCCTGAACAAACACAGAAAGCAAGCTGTAGCAGGTGGTGGAAAGACCTATTAAAACTTCCTCTCTTTCTCATGTGAGAGGTCTTGTAGGGGCAGGGTCTCCCCTGGACAGACAACCTGTACCTACAGCCAGCTGTGAGCTCAACCTGCATCTGTAGGCCGAGAGGAAAAAACAAATAAACTGTACAGAGTGCGATTGCTAAGGGCAACGGCCAATCAAAGGCTTGTCAGCAGTTGCACTTGCTGAATAAATGACCTGCCTTGACAGGAAATTCCGCCAGCAATTTTAATTCTGATCAGGCTTCAAGGAAGTGGAAAGAATAAAAACACATCAGTTATAATGACAGGAAGTCTCCAATCACATGGCAAGCAGCTGTTGGACCAATACGATGGCAAGACCCTGAGATATGAGGATCTCGGGTGTGAACTTCAAAGACCAAAAGAAGATGAGAAGGAGAGCAGCGAGGTAAAGTCTGTGTTTCACAAAACACTCATTTCTAGTGCACCGCTTGCAGGTTTAAAACCCAAATCAGAGGAAACCAAATAGCAAAAGCTGTGCTTCACATCACAACTACCAGCGATGTTATGCAAATATACCAAAAGCCGCTTGTTAGGGGTCCCGTCCATATGGAGATGTTTAGGGTGCTTTTCAAACCATCTGCATTTTATACCAGGCCTGGCTCCCGAGTCTGGGGGATGCAATCAAATTAGCCGAGCTCTTTGTGAGCTTCATTTTAACAAAGCTATAAATTTAAAAATGTAATTCAAATATGACACTTTAAATATGATTGGCTTCAGATATATGATTGAAGCCAATGGAGTACATTAGAGTACACTTGTGGAAGAGGGAGGCTCAGTGCTGACTGCTGTGTCGAGTTAACAAATGGAGAAGCCAAGTCGTCTTTGTGGTAGGAACCACACTTAAACTAATAAGGAGAAATATCCTGACATTATTCTTTTACAAACAAGCAAAGTGGCTTTGATTAAGCACTTTCACATTTCATAAATCAATCAGCTCGAGGAGTTTTATTAATACGGTATCATGCTACATGAGGTACGAGTTTACTATTTAACCATTTAAAGGAGTTGTACTCTTTCAGGATTCAACAAAAAAGGATTGCCGATTATGCTATTTCACTGTATCTTTTGTTTTCTTACCTTCCAAGCTTAAATATGGGTTTCAGTGATGTTTGGAATATTGTTGTTCTAAATAACATTACCATGGTATTTACAGTAAACACCAGAAAAATGTGGTTTATGAATTTATATCCTTCTGGACTTTTATTATAGCTGTTCTTTAATATCATTATAGCTGCATAGTTTCTACTAGTTACTATTGTAAATGAAAAATCTATTTTTTTTTCTAACGCAAACTTACAAAAAATTAATTCACGTATACAAAAAAAATTATATAAGTATATTTTTGTGAGATATTTGAACTAGTATCTAAAAA
This sequence comes from Sinocyclocheilus anophthalmus, assembly GCA_018155175.1. Classification (NCBI taxonomy): domain Eukaryota; kingdom Metazoa; phylum Chordata; class Actinopteri; order Cypriniformes; family Cyprinidae; genus Sinocyclocheilus; species Sinocyclocheilus anophthalmus. Next base: position 709,819 of record JADLZN010011805.1, read on the forward strand.
TATGCAAATAAATAAATAAATAATGTATTTATATGTTTACAGGGCTAATAAAAAATATAACCAAAGTTGAACCAAAAGGCCCTAGTGTTTTTAAGATCTATACTACATGGGAGAAGACAAGAGGATCAAGGTCACACTTAAGAAATTATAAGATAGGGGGGGTACTTAACCAAAAAGAAGATATTTTCGAAACACTGTAATTTTTAAAGACACGACACTGTCAGCCGGACACCACGGGATATCGGAATCTTCTTTGGGTTCCAGAAATGAAAAAGACGAGCCAGTGTTGCACACGAGGAGGCGACATGAGCGAAAATAACACCAGGTAAAAGCAGAACATTATCATTTAGAGTTGACCTATCACATATATATTACGTGTATAATGGATAAACACAGAATAAACACAGTTAAGAATACGTGACAAATCCGTTCAATCCCACAGCGCCATGATCTACAATATTTTTGAAATATCATGCACCTGAACTGATACTGGACCCAACATTCTCAACAGAAAGGTGAAAGTAAAACGGTAGCCCTCCCCAGAAACGCAGACACAACTCCAAGTGATGTTCTGATGATAGAAGCCATCTTGAATTACCCGTCTGCATCCACTTAAAGCCTGACTCAATGCCGTTACTGTTCTGCCATTTCAAGCAGAGCCACTGATGGGCAGGCATCTTTTTTCAAAAAAGCCGTCCCCCCACCTCCCCTCTCAGGAAATGGAGGCCACAGCTGGTCAAATGAATCTTAATCTGCACAGGTTTGGAGCTCTTCAACGGAACCAGACGGTCAGGATGACAGCCCACCTGACAGCGATGAAAATCAAAGCTCTTCACCAAGCAGCCCCTTTCAATTTAACATAGCCCATTTCAGAACTACATAAATAAGTTATTGTAGATCTTAACAGTGTTTGACAAGGTGAGTGCATGTACAATTGTAATTAAATGTCTGATTTTGCGCTACATAAATTTCACTTCACACAACAGGCAACAACTGTATAGTTCTAACTCTAAAATGGTGCTTTTGAAACATCAGGAAAATATATTTGAATTACATTTATTATGTATTAAGCATAGGTTGTGACCTCACATCATAGTTAGCCAGAAAACCTAAATAGATTAATAGCATTATTTTCCTCCCCACAGTTCATGTGGTTATAGTTCAGAGTTGGGGAATAACTAACTGAAAGCAATGCTCACCACATTTTTCATTAGTGTGACAACCACTCAGCTCTTTCCAAAATAACACAGGTTTTCCAGTAACAATCTACGATGTAGCATGACAAAGTGCTGTTTTTAAATTATGTCACATTATATTGTACATGCAGCTTTACAGCTGAACGAACTTGAATCACACAGGCCCTCCTAAACTGATTCCTTTCAGAGAATCGCTTCACTAGAAGATTCATGTAAATGAACTCATTCAAAATGATTCAGATTAATTTGAGTCAACGTTCTGTAGTGAATTTTTTTTAATGCTGCTGTTCATCCTTAAGTGTTAGTAATGCAAATGACTGTGTTTCTATTTTTATTAGTTTCATTTCGTGTAAATTGGTTGAACTGTTTAGATTTGTGTTACTGGAATGAATCAACACTTCTTCTACCAGTAGTTATATATATCTGCCCCCTTAAATAGTTTCAATGTAATTAGCAATTTTTGTTTGTAGTTGCCAGTGTGGCTACTTTATCAAAAGGTTAGCTCAAATGTAGTTTAACCACTCTAGATTATAAATAGCAGCTAGACAATCAACAGTCTAGTTTAAAAGCAGCATATTCAAAACATATAGAATATTACAGTAAGTATCTACCTTCAGATTGATGAGCTGCTAGTGGTGTCTGAGTCTCTTTACAGTAGGACACCACCTCTCTGGGCAGGAAATCCACCTGAGTTATCTTAGAAGGTCCCAATCTATGTGTTCGACGTCTGGGGAGAGAGAAATACAGACTATGAATGTCCTACAACCTGACACAAGTTGCATGTGCATATAACAATTGACTGCATCACGGTGATAAAATACAATGTTACATCTAATATGCTGTAGGGCTCATTATTCAGGTCCATGAACATATTGTAAGTTTGGATGACCCTCAGTTGACTGCTAGAACTAATGTTTAAAGCATTCTATGTAAATGGCATGGTGCATCAATCACTGTCACATACAGCCCTGGGCACACAGCTGGAGAGTGACCAGCTGAAAACACTTGAACCTGACAAACTTAAAAAGAAAGGGGAATGAGATAGAGAAATGAGAGGAACAAAGAAAAAGTTGCATACACAATGGTACACTACGGTACAAAGGCAGTGCAATACCACACACACACACATTCACAAATATGAAAATGTAGATTATCAATGTAAAAAAAGTAAATTAGACATTAGAAGGGAACCTAGAACACAATCAGTCTAAAAACAAGACAAACACTGCAATAATATAATATTAATTCTTATTTTATTCATCTACAATTAAAGTTACTTTGCCTATGGACCAGTTACATTTTTTTTTATTTTATAAATCTTCTTGCTTTTCAACCAATAACTTCTAAGCTTTTAGTCATATATAAAAAATGTTATACTCACAATATACAGTATAAAAATTAATATGGTTCTTTTTGACTTTCTATTCATTTTAAATTGCAATAATTTTTCACTATATTAGTGTTTTTATTATGAATATTTTAACAAATTGTACAAATATTTCATGACATTAGCTTTTACAGTATTTTTTGATCCTTTAAATGCCACCTTGGTGAGCATAATGCAGCCTAAATATTTATTATTGTAATAATATTTTACAATATTGGTGTTTTTACTGTATTACCTATCTATCTATCTATCTATCTATCTATACATACATACTTTCAAACAAGAGTAGTCTGGACAGCATTTGCTGTAAAAAGTAATAAGGTAAAGTATAACATTTTAATTTAAACTCATTTTAATTCTACTTTTTAAAATTAAAATGTTTGCATTTTAAATTATGCATTCTTTTAAGTCAATACAAAATAAAGAATTAAAAAATGAATTCACACATTTCTGCACTGAATGTAGGCAATAGGTGTCCAAAGAAATGCATGTACATCTGTTGAAAAATATTTGTACATGTAAATGTGTATGCATTTAAAAGTTCAGCAGATCTGAGGAAAATGAAAGAAAGAAAGAGACAGAGAGGAGGAGATACCCGAGCTCAGAGTCAGCCTGCAGCTGAAGAACAGAGGGGTCAGTGTCCCACTGCAAGGTCCTGGAGGGGGCAGCAGGGGGTGTCACGCAGGGGACAGGAGGGAGAGAACATGCAAGATTAACCTCAGCAGAAACAACACCATCATACACACACAAACATAAATATCATCGCACACACGCCATCAAACAACACGCCTCATGCAAGCCAGGAGAACAGTGAGAAAGGACCAATCAAATCAGCACACATGGGGAAGCAGTTTGAAACAATACTAAGGAAGATCATGCATCATGTTTATGCACTTTTCAAAGGATGGCATGTATGTTACTTTAGAAGATGTATTATATGAAAGGGGTCATGAACTGAGAAATCTAAATTCCTTTAATCTTTTGACATATAAGAGATCATTGTACTATAAAAACATCCTGTAAGTTTCAGAACTCAAAACTTTCTCGTTAGTCTAAAAACAGCTTATAAATGGCAGGTTGTGGAATCTGTCACTTTATGACCTAATAGTGTGGCTAAACACTGCCTCCGCAGAAAAGATCCACACCCACTTCTACATCACTGCCTGTTTAGCCCCGACCACTGATTCGCGCATGTAGTAGATGAATAACGAGAGGCAAATGCAGGTCTACACAGAAACCAAACGATAAAGATGGCAACAAAATGCTTTGCAGTGCCAAGCTGTGGAAAAACACAGTCTTTGCCTTGCCTTCCTTCTGATCCCAACATTAGGAAAGAGTGATCAGTGGATGAATTTTATTTTTAATGAAGTTCCAGATCACGTCAGTAAGAACTTGGTCCTTTTTCACTTCCTTTTATAACAGATTTGTTTATAAACAAGGCACAATTCGACGCAGTATTCAGAAAGATTGAAAATAAAAGATGATGCTGTGCCAAATATATTGGATCTGACAGTAATGTCACACCACACATGGTCACTATTACTTTGTCTGTTATTACAGATAGTTTGATATGTACTGAGTATTTATGCATTTTTAACCTAAATCACAGCAGCGTCCATCTGTGAAGGATGTAGGCTGTCATACATACACAACTGTTAGCCAATCATACAGTGGGCGTTTACTTCCAGTTCTACAATCCGCCACGCCTATTCAAACAGAGCGTTCTGATGAGGGGGGTCAAAACAGGGCAGAAAATAGTTTATTACTTCTAAATCATCACGCATTTTGATGTAAAAATCTTGATAACATTATAAGTGGACCTCAGAGAACAGTACAAAATAAAAAACAAAGGCAGTTCATTACCCCTTTAACATTATATGAGAATCGAATGGGGAATATGTCACCAAATCTTTCTTAGGTTAGAAAATTAAATTGTGGGATGGAAATGTGAACAGAGTTCTTGAAAATAAACTGAATAAACCCTACAAAAATTCCATAGTATGACCATTGGTTTCTGTAATGTGGTAAGACACATTCTAAATGTCTCCGTACCTACGTAACTTGGTTCCCTAAGAAGAGGACAGACCCTGCTTCATCGAGAATGTCGCTTGGTGTTATCCCTAACACTGAATACCTTATGAATCTCGCCGGCGAGAATTCACCAGCCAATGGCATTTAAGCATGCAAAATAGAGGCGGGCCCCCCCGCACTATAAGGCGGCGCTAAATGCCATTGCCTCAGAACCTTTGGACTGAAGCGAGTGCAGCTCCCAAAGACTCTGATCTATTACCAAGGCAGTGCTCCAGTTGTCGCTCCGTTCCCTCCTCGTCAGGGAACTGAGGGCACATTAGGTACCCCCGATACTTTCCCTCCTCGAGGTCGGTCTCTCCACACTCGCATTGATATATCGCTTTGGGTACTCATAAGTCCACTGTGTTTGAGAGCCAGGTACAGATCGGCTGCAAGCAAGCCATGACCTCAGCTAAAGTACTTTAGGAAGATTCGCATAAACGGAAGATCTCATAAACGCCTAACAACAGCTCATAAGACAAGTTACACAATCATAGACTACTGCAACACATCGCAGATTAAAGTCTTGCTGCATCCTGGATTAACCATACACCACTGCCAGCATGCAATGACGCACTTGTCCTCCAGACTGCATTCACACAGTCCATTCAGCACCACAGACCTGAAGGCGGAGCAGATCGCCTACAGTTTTTACCCCAGGTACATGTAACAATTCACAGTGTGACAGCTGCAGCTAGTCACAGTTGTGCTGGTGGCCAAATAATGCATGCGGCAGCAACACAGACACTATTGCATAATGTTGCAACCGGTGGCAAGGCTGACCGAGCTGTGAGGTTAATGGTGGCGGTCATGCCAACATCTAGTACTGATGTCCACTGTAGCGGTGATGCCAGTGCTGTCGTGAACATAATGCTCTGAGTCGAAAACTGCCAACTTGGTAGGGCTGCAAAACGTTTAAGACAAATGCTGAACATTGATTTCAGCTAGCTTGATTCCTGCACGGACAATGCATGAGTTGCAAAGAACATTCAGGCTATAATAACAGATACAGGCTATAGCAACACGCATAGGTGCCTCATAGCCCACCTGGCATAGGTTTTTCTGCAAAGGTTACTAACTATGTGGGAGAAACCAACAAAACGATGACAGATTCCTGTCTGTGGTTTTACACCGTGAATGTGTACAAAAGCAATGAGCACAGATATAACCCACGAGGGCGACCATTCACGCAGAAAGGTAGCAATGTCTGCACCTGTAACAACAGACTGTGAATGGCTAAACGACCTAGTTGAACACCACTTCGCAGGGGCGTCAACATCTATTTGACACCACCCACAATCTCAGTTCAAGTTGTAGACATAATCTTCTTGCAAAGGCAAACTCGCGATGCGAGTGAGGAAACATTCAAATCACAGAACTGACCAGAGTGCCCAGTACGATTTGATCATGTAGGTGGGCGAGAGGTGATCAGCCTTCTTGTGCCACTCGAAATTCTTATTGACAGGACATTCTGCCGGGCAACTATAAATATGGTGTCATGCCGTTATGACGGTATATACTTAAAACAAGGAGGGTATACAGTTGCTGTCCAAGTACTCTTGCAAAAAGTCAAGGTGACTAACAGGGACTATCTGTCCATAAAGTAGATATGTTCAAGCCCAAAGATATAATCCAGTGCCCTGGCCAAACCTGTGTGAGGGTCTGTCTCAATGCCCTCACTTGAATGCACATTTCAATAGATATATTATGACTTATTGCACTGCACAGCAGAACGATCCGGACACAAAGTCCATTACAGTTCCTGTTGGCCGCAAAGAGTGTGGGACGTGAGAACAGACATAAGAGAGCTGACAGTCTTTCTATCGTCGCCTTATGTGTGAGAACAAAGCAAAGCACACTGCCAAAGTCGCAGCCATCAGCCTGAGTGCTTCCTGGGAACTCTTAAAGGCAGAAACTTCTCGGCTCGAAATGAACGGAAGTATAAGTTACAAACTGTGAGCACCCCTGTGAAATGCAAGCTCGCATTACAACAAAGCCCAGTTGCACTCTCTGGGTGATTGAGAAGCAGAAGTCTGTGGTGGTTTAATACTCCCTGAATGGACTATGTCAATCGTCCAGAATTATTTAGCACACAAACTCCACTCATTTAGAGGGGAGAGAGCTGCATTCAATTATTTCATGAATGTACACATTTGAGCAATGCTGGACTAACGAAATGCAGAGCGTGGTAATAATAAGCAACAAACATATTGGTGCATACAACATTAAACCAGCTCTTACAAGTGACATATTCACAGCGTCCAGCATAAATCTGTGGGAAGAACCAAGTTCATAAGCACAAAAACAGGGCAGATAGCTACATCTGTAGCACCTGAATACTGCTGAAATAATAGGACACAGAAAGCGGTGTCATGAATGCATCAGTTTTGCATATGCAGTAGCTATTAACAACAATGCGAGAAATGGCACTGCACATCGGCATATACAACCTAGTTGAAGCATGTGCCAGAGAGGGGCATAGCCATGAAATCTCTCAGTCATCCAATGGCTGCTCAGCCGTCTTCCCCTGCACAGACAGAACATGCGGTAAGAATAAGGGGAATTTTCAGGTAATTAAATCTACCGGAAGCGTTTTGCGAGGACCAACCCGCCGCAAAATAAATATCCCGAATAGACATGCCTTAGTTCAAGTCCGAGATGCCGCAAGACTCCTTGTGGAGTGGAGATGAATCTCTATTGGGCAATTGACTCTATGAAGCAACATCAGAAACACTCTTGATGCTCTGAACATAGAGGCAGGCATTCTCCAGATGCACTGAAATAGTAGTCCTTCGGCCAGCCTGCGAGAGGATCTGTTTCAGCGCAAGCTGTCCGGGGGAGCGTTCTGATAATGCACTCGCTGTCCCCGGAAGAGCATGTCACGCCTCCGTACAATCCGACATGGACAGAAGCACTTTATGCTTTTATTTGGAACTTTATCTTACCAGTGAAAAGAGTTTCAATACAGAAGAACTTTCTGTATTCTGTCTTATAGCTGTCAAGCCACACAACGGAACAGTCAATGCTCAAGGGTAACTAGTTTTTGATCACAAAACACAGCGTTTCGGCCACGACCGTTCTCTGGAGTCATTGCTGGTTCAGGCCCTATGCAAGGGGCTGAGGCGGGGCTAGATAACAGTTGTGTAGAGCTTAAATAGAAAGCGATGATCAGCGGCAGCGCCAGCGTGCACAGTAGCTAAGGTACACAACACTACACACTAGGGCTGCGACGATAAATCGATGCAGAATCTATTCGTGGATCAATTCTGAGATCTTCCGAATGCATCGCGATTCTCTCTGGAATCGATTCTGAGCATAGATTTTAAAAGCAGATAGCGCGCTACTGTAGTTTTTATCCGCACACACTCAAATGCTCATGAAGAAGAGCGCTGAAGAGCGCTTGTGCGTTCGGCTGAGTCATGTAATTTCACCTCGGCTCAGAATGCTTTTATGACGAGATTAATGTAAACACAGCCCACTGTGAACACCCTTGTAATTCGCTTCAACCTTTTTGAATTTTATGAATGATTATTTTAGGTTCAAGTGTGTGTAAGGATTTGGAAATGAGCAGAGTGCATGCAGCGCCATCTGCTGTTCTTAACTAAGCTCAGAATCGACCCGAGAAATGTAATATGACTCTATACATGACTGATCACTGCTCAGAGGCGGGGAGCTGAATATTATGAGAGTGAGCGAGCGGCCGATGCTGGAAGGCAGACTGCCGTTCTGAGGCAGGGGGCTGCTTACTGCTTATGAGTGAGTGAGCGTTCGAAGTGCTTCCTGCTCTGTGCATAGCAGGTCACAGCACTGAGATTTGTGCACGGCAAACCGTGCTCTGAGGCAGGGGGCTACTTATGTCGTGTGAGTGCTGGGAACTTTCCATCTCTATACAGCAGACCACTGCCCTGAGGCGGGGGCTTGCTTTTCGCGTGAAAACAGAGCGATTGGAGCTTTTCCATGCTCCGAACATGGCAGACCGCTGCTCTGACATTGGGCTGCTTATTGTCGTGCTTTTGAGTGAGCGACTGGATCTTTTCCTGGAGGGGGAGTGTGAGAATATGGGCTTCCTGAAGGGTTGGGTGAGAGGAATGCGGACACTTAAGTCAGCATCAGCTCATCACCAGAGTCCATAAGGTCCACCACTGTTATTCTGGACAGACAGACTCACGCAGTGCTGATTCTGAGTGGGCATCGCCCAGGCAGATATACCGCGGTCCGAGACGAGATCTGAAAGAAATGTCATACTCACGGGAAGGCTGCAGGGGAGCGGCAATCCAGGCACTATACTTCGGATAAGCATTTCTCAACGGAGAGGCAATGGCCAACCTCTATTTTGCATGCTTGAACGCCATTGGCGGGTGAATTTTCACCCGCGAGATTTCATAAGGCTTCAGTAGATTCAAGGAAGGAGGGGATAACCCCAAAGCGACATCTTCGATGACGCAGTGTCGAGAGACCGTCTCAAAAGGGAACCCTGGCTAATGTTCCTTTGCATTTTTGCAATGTCAATTTCATTGATAGGCCAACCACAACTCGTGACCTTGCACATCATTTATACGTTCATGATCTTACAGTTTATCGTTGATAGACTTTTCAGTCCATAACTCTAAGAATAAACCACTCTTCACCACTCAAATTAATAAAAAATTAACACATTTTCCATCACTGTTTGACATTTTCACTACATCCGAAATCGCATACTGTCTGGGTATTACATTTAGTGACAAACTTACAAAATAGTATGTTCTCTATATTATGAATGTGTGTGGTATGAATGATATCCGGACATACTACATCTGCCATGTTGGCTTTATTACATGTCCTTTGGCTGCCATTATGACTGTGTTGTGAAGCACATCAATATTACTACGACAAAGCTGGCAATTTTAGATATATATATATATATATTATAAACTGCACAGCTCTTGTCTTATCAAATATAGGGTTGCTAAACGCGCGTGGTTTTACACTAACCCAATCTCATGACATAACATAACTATTTATGAGGAGCCAATTTCATATAAATTCGTCCAATGTGATTCGTGCAGAAATTTAATATAATAATAATAACACATGGGTCCACCCCTAAATGTGAGATGTAAGCAGATTGTACGAAAATGTACAAATTAGACAATTTGCACAAATGTACAACTTCATATGAATTAGCCACTAATTTGCAAAAATGTAAAACAGTTACGAATTGCTATGAGAGCCTGTTGTTTTACACATTGCCTTTAGTACCGCAATTTGTAGTAAATCCAGAGTTATAAAGAATGCTAACCCCATTCCAAAATTTAAAAAGTATGAAACATTGTTTTACCTGAGGTTGAAGGTGGGATTTAAAAACTCAATAAACTGCGGTTTAAGAACAGTGAGAAAAGCCACCTTATTTTTCAAGCAATTTTCTTTGAATGTGCGAGAGTTCCGATTCATTAGCTGAGAACATGAAACTATGTCACGTTGCATGCTGGGGTGCCGCTGCCATTCTGGGAGGATCGCCCTTCTGCTACAAATGCTGAAGTTAACATGGACATAGATATGCATACATATCTGTGAATACGGATACACCTGTTTAACTTTTGTTTTGTTTTTGCCTTGAAGTTAAATATTCACATTCTTCATTGTATCGTTTTCAGGGAAGAGAAGCTATTTTATCGCTTCGCATGATAATTCGATTTTTTTCACATAAGTTTTGCAGAATTTCGTTTACAATGTTGATCTGATTACCGTGAAAACAGTGTTGCATGCTGGACGCTTGCTGCTGCTCCGGCCATATATATGGTATATATGGTAGAATATCCAAATAAAAGTATGTGTTCAACAAGCTGACAGAAGTTCATCCATTTCTTTGTTGAAAATTCTTCAGTGACTAAGTATAATTGTTGTCATTGTAAATATTAATATTTCCATGGCCATGGAGGAGAATCAGAGATTGCTGGTCACATTCAGCGGACAGACACAAACACACTGAATTTTTTATATTTATTTCAACAAATGACAACCAAAATCAAATCCCTGGGAGCTTGTTAACATTTTTGTAGCATTTTAAAATGCTGACTTGATGTACTAAGACCATAGACTGTATAAAAACATGGACGTAGTGTCCGTAACATCACCCATAGGTTTCTGAAGAGCATTTTTGAAGCTCAAAATTGGGCGGAGGCGGTCGTCGCCATCTTGGCAGCGTGTCACTTCCGGATAATCGAAAATGGGCAAAGAGCTGGTTGCTGAAACCAAAAAACCAAAAAATCACACACAACCCACTAGCTTGACGGTGGTGACGCGTCGGCAATTAACACCACCTTCACACAATCATTAGAACCAGCCCACTAATAAATTCCTTCAACATAACAACAAAAATGTAAGACTTAATATAATTTAAACGGATGAGTTATAAAAAAATTAACCCCCCTCACAGTTGTCATGAAGGGCAAAATTAGCTATAGACTAAAACCACTTTTTGTACCAGGCTGTAAACATATTTGTTTCTGCTGTAAAGTTGGGTATTTTAACATAGGGAGTCTATAGGACTGTACTCCCTTTGGGCCAGCCTCTAGCGGCCAGTCGATGAATTGCATTTTTATTCACTTCCGTGTTGGTTTCATGAGAGAACGCTTAACAAAGACAGTGATATTAAAAGACATGCAGATGAGCCCAGAATATGAACGCAACACATTTAATTACACTTTTAGCATTTTCCTCCCATTAAAAAACCATAAAAACAAAACATTTAACATGGGCTATGCATTGACAGACAGTTACCTTTAAAGTTCATATTTTGGGCTCATCTGTTTTCTTGCACATAGTATGCTTTATTAGTAAGGTGTGCACAGAATGTGGTTTTTTAATATGACTGTCTCAGTGCGTTTTCTTTATATGAGAGGAAAAAGCTTAACGTGTAAATTTTTTGGGCTCATATGCGTATCTGCACATAGTATGCTTTACAATTTTGTCTTTATCACTGTCTTGGTTCAATAAGCCACACAGGGGCATGTTTAGAGTTTTGGAGGCCCTAAGCAAGTGGTCCTTGGGTAGGCCCTTTGTAGAAATTGCGTTCCTCGGGGGCAGGGACGCAGGGGCGTCATGCACTTAGAATTTCTGAGGGGGCACCAGTTGGGGGGGGAGGTTGGGTTGGGTTGGGTTATGTGACACACAGCCACCACGATAGTGCTCTATAACTGATGTAGGCTTGGTTTTCTTTCATTTTTCCTTTTTTTATTTGAAATATTCCCAAACTTGTTAACTATATAATGAAATAACTTGATTCTCGAATATGTGTAAGTTTTGCATCTATAACAGGTGATGGACAAGTAGCCTAATGTAAGTGTAATCTATTACCTACGCATAAAACCTTTTTACTTAAGTACTTTACTTATGTAACACCCCTGTGGACTGTTTGTTGTGGTTTCTTCCCCTTGTGTTGGTTTAGCCCGTCTAATTATTAGTTATCACCCATTTGCTCACCTGTCTGTCCCTCGTAACTGCCTATCCGTCCTTCTCTTGTGTTCTAGATTGGTCGGTTTTTGTGAATGTTACCCCGAGTGAGAGTAGTGAATGAGTGAGTGAGTGAGTGAGTGAGTGAGTGAGTGAGTGAGTGAGTGAGTGCGTGCGTGCGTGCGTGCGTGGGCGTCCTCTACCCGCATCTGCCTTATTGTCTCTACATTAAATATCCTTATTTGAAATCCTTGTCGTCCTGTCATCCTGCCTGCCTCCACACACCTTGACCGTGACAGAATAACCGACCCAAAAGTAAAGTATAGTGGCGTCTTTCCCTTTGTTTGTTTTTTCCAGTTTTTTCCAGTTTTTATTTTGTTTCTTTGATGGATTACCCCACATTCCAACTCCTCCTGCTGGACCAGGGGGAACGCTCTCTTGAGGACCACACAAACAAATTTCTGTCCCTGGCCCACCTCACTACCCGGACAACTGCCTTTGTACCTTCTATAGAGTTGGACTTAACACCACCACACAGCGCAGTTGTCTAGGGATGGTCCTCGAGAGAGCCTCGCCACATTCATTGAGTGGGTGCTGGTGTCCTGCAAGTCCCATCTGACCGTGGACATCGCTGACAACACCAGCCCTACTCAGGAGCCTGAGGCCTCAGCCCCCCCCCCGTGTTATGGATCATCCACCTGCGCTGAGGCCCACTGATTGTGGAGAGGGCCATTTTTGGCCGCCGGATCCCGAGCCGTAGCAAATCCCCACGGCTGAGAGAGGATCGCCTCGGATGTTGAGCCCAACGCGTCAGACCAGGTGCGAGAGCCGGTGACAGTGCCCACCACGAGGGAGCAAGCCTGATGTTTCGTTTAGCCCAGGAAGGGCTCCTGATGTTTCGTTATGCCCAGGAAGGGCTCCTGATGTTTCGCTTAGCCCAGGAAGGGCTCCTGATCCCCGGTTTAGCCCAGGAAGGGCTCCTGATCCCCCGTCCAGCCCAGGAAGGGCCCCTGATCCACAGTTTAGCCCAGGAAGGGCTCCTGACTCCCAGTTCCGCCCAGGAAGGGCTCCAGATCCCCAGTCCAGCCCAGGAAGGGCTCCAGCCCAAGAGCTCTCTCCATGCCGGCTCTAAAAATGCCCGCCCTCCCACCCCGCTCCGCCCCTCCGCGTCATCACCATTGTCGGCGTCTTTATCACTCCGAGGCCCGGACTCTGCCTCGGCCTGTAGACCCAGCGGCTCCACCTTGGCTCCTTGCTCCCTCGCCTCCACCGTCACCCATCTATTCATCAGCTCCACCGTGCTCCCTCGTCCCTCCTGCTCCGCCTTGGTCGGGCGTTGACCCGCCGTCGCCTCTGGACTCCTCTCCTCTGGCTGCACCTCGTCGCCTCTGGGGGGTCCCCCCCCCCCCTACCGGCTTCCGTGGGGCTCCTTCCTCCCGTCCAGCTCCACCTTGGTCCTCAGTCGCTCCGGTTCCGCCGCGGATCTCTGGATCTCCGCCTTGGTCGCCAGAGCCCTCGGCTCCACCCTGACCCCCCGGATCCTCGGCATCCCCCTGGCTCTTTGGCTCTCCGTCTGCGCCTCGGCCTCCTCCTCCACGTGCTCCGCCGCCGTTGGTCGGCCCCCCTGGAGTCATTGATTCCTCCTCCATGGCTCTCCCTTCCTTCGCTCCACCTGGGCCGCTATATATCTGGTGGCCAGGTCCCCCTTGGCTCCTCCGGCTCTGGTTCCCTCCGGTCTCCCCTGCTCCCTGCCTCCATCCATCGTCCCCCCATACCCACCACCCAACCCCCCCCCCTCAACTACCCTACCATCACCCCAACGACCGACCCCAACGCCCCACCCCCCCCCCACGCCTAATCCCCCCCCCCCACCCACCCACCCACCCACACCCACACCCCCCACCACCCCCACCCCCCACCCCCCCCCCCCAACCCCCACCCCCAACCCAACCCCCACCCAACCCCAACCCAACCCCAACCCAAACCCACCCCCACCCCCCCCACCCCGAAACCCCCCCCCCCAAACGCGTACCCACCACCACCCACTCCACACCACCGAATCCCTGGACTCTGTTAGCCGTCCTCCTCCTGGAGGTCCGTCCTCCGCCGAAAACTCCACCTCTCTGCTCTGCCTGCCAGCCCTTTGCCTTCCCCTGTCACCATCTCACATCCACTGCTTTGTCCTCCTAGTCCCCCTCCGCCCCTCCCTCTGTTTCTACGGTGCGAGGACGCACCTTCCGGGAGGGGGGAGTAATGTAACACCCCTGTGGACAGTTTGTTGTGGTTTCTTCCCCTTGTGTTGGTTTAGCCCGTCTAATTATTAGTTAATTACCTCCATTGTGCTCACCTGTCTGTCCCTCGTTAACTGCCCTATATCTGTTCCTGTCTCTTGTGTTCTAGTTGGTTGGTTATTGTGAATGTTACCCCGAGTGTGTGTGTGTGTCTCATCTACCCGAATCTGCCTTGTTGTCTCTACATTAAATATCCTTGTCGTCCTCGTCATCCTGCCTGCCTCCACACACCTTGACCGTGACAACTTATGGGTGTCATGTAATAAAATCTTTTTAATATCACTGATTTTGCATTTAACGTGAATTTAATCAAAAACATTGTAAGTTACTGATTATAACACTTTCATTGTACAGAAAGTAAGCCAAGAACATTTACATTATCAAATTATATTTTCATTGACTTAAATCTATAGCGAGTTTAGGCACTCGTCCCAATACACTCCTTTTTTTTTTTTTTTTTTTTTTTTTTGGGTTTTTTTGCCAATCATTTGAAGCTGTCTATGAATCTCTTGAAGCTGAAATTAATCTCGTAATTACATCATATGCACATTTGCACTCTGATGTTTATGATTAGAGAATTTGCAATGAGATGAGAGAGTGCAGAATTCAGTCAGCGAGCACGCGCACTGAACAAACCTCTACGGCGTTTCAGCGATGACTAATCTGAACGCTTCTGATTGGACATTGCATTCATAAGCTCAACAGAATCGTCTGTGATTGGTTTAACCCACAACTCTGCAAAAACGAGTAAAAAAAAGATATGATGCAACATGAGCAGATATAAATTTAATGCCGTAATCGACACTTTTCATTTAATTTTTCACTTTGTTTGCGACAGTGTGAGAAACATAAAATAAACATTGGATGGTTGAAAACACTGAAAAGATTAAGATGACAAGTGAGTGCATCTGTCTCTGCGCCAAAATGCGAACACAAATTTGAATTGAGCAGCTGATCATAATCACACCAGTGTGATCTTATCAAATGTAAAAATATTATTAGGCTATTTTTTTGTCTTTTGGAAGCTGGATTCAAAATCCACTTGGATCAAAAATCTGAGGGGCACGTGCCCCCTCGAATTGAATGGGCATGTCGCCTCTGCTTGAGGGCCCCCCTGGACCTCGGGGCCCCACACAATTGAGTGGTGTCTAAACATGCTACTGAAGCCACATTAAGCGTTATTCGTGTTGAGCAATGTATAATGTCTCTGTTCAAGCTCTGCTAATTCACAAGCCGAGTGAGAGTAATACTCGTGAAGGTGATGTTAATTATTAAACCAAACAAAATCAAAATGTTCAAAAAAAATGCAGCAATGTGACTCTTTTATTGAGTGACAGGCAGTGGGTTTAATCAGTAACATTTTTAATAAATTTACTAATCCGTCATCTTCACAACCTGCTTCCTTTGGTGTTTTTGCACATAGAAAAGGCAAAAAACTTATATCATTGTCCAGTTTTCGCTGAGAACAATGATCTGAGTTACTATTGCAATTCTCAATGCAGCATGAATGACATACAATGGTGACATTTTTCACAATCACGACAGAAAATCAAATACTACCCTAAACTCAATAGTGGAAAGGCAGGGCGATCCTCCCAGTATGGCGGATAAACAAAAAAGTTTCCCAGAAGTGGCTTGACGTCAGCTTCACATTCTCTATGGGTAAATAACTAGAAGAATAACACAGTTCAGTAAACAGTAAAACTATATGCGCTACAAACCAGTGTGTTAATGATTATGATAATAAATTTAAATAATATGATGAGAATACCAGTTTGCAATATCAAGCAGCATAACCGACTGTTTTGTACAATAAACATAACTGGAAGTGGATGAAACCGGAAGCCTCACACATTCAAGTTACAAATGGCCGCACTAAAGCAGGCCTATTTCAAAGTACCATCTGATATCATTACTGTACCATGGTAATGCCATAGACAGCACTTTTTTGTTAAGGATATGCAAAACTTGTCATCTCTCATAAACTCAACTATTAAGCTGACTAGAAAAATAAACAAACATATAAACAGTATAAACAGTTTCATACATGACGTGTTTGGATTGGTGGCCAGAATATAGCACATATATATATTATGTAATTATATATATTCTCTATTCTTATATGACCCACGAAGGCAAAGTTTTGCTGTGATGTGCAAATTTTATCCTATAGAAACAAGTCAAAACAGTGTTGACCTTGTAAACTTTTTTCCTCAACCTTCAGTACGAGTCACAAACACGGCTATTAATTTTTTTCACTAAACTTACACAGCTAGAGGGGTAGCGTGTCAAACTGACACTCTGTTTTACCAGTGATGACATTTAAAAAACCGTATTGTCATTCACATCGTTGCAAATGGCTCCAATTTAACCATGCAAGAGGAATTGTTGAAGTCAAGGCTCAAGGTAACAGCAGGCATCAGGCAGTCACACCGGGGGGAACAACCTAAACTGCTCAGCTTTTTTCAACTGCCAATGAGACAGAGTGTGCGCTGACTTTAATAGCAAAGCACACACATTCCCTTCAAAGGGGCTGCTTGAGATTCTGGGTTAGGATTTTGTACAGATACATACCTTTCATAGTTTGTGTCTGTTTTGTGCTTACTAATGTCACTGACCCCTGACCTGGGAGAGGACAAGAGTTATAGATGAAGACACTTAGAGCGGGACACAGTTACAACCAACCTCGAAGCAAAAACAACTCATAAAATCCTATGTGACAATCATGCTATCATGAGGCAATGGTACTGCATAGCTAAAGATGAAGTCATTGATATGTCCTGGAAATATCCCTTCAGTCCAGTGGCTGTGAGCCGAGCCCCCTGCAGGGAGCGCTGACAGGGACAAACACGCACATCATGTGTCAAACGTGCCGCACTTCTGCATTATGCAGACTTAATTACAGGCCAGAGCAGCAGTCGCATCAGCCTTCCCCTTTCCACATGACTGCAGCTATCTGTCTATATTTCAGAGAAAGAAAAACGAGTCTGTTAACAACCCTCACTGCTACCAGCAACTGATACACTCTTGGTTGTTATTTTTGATGCTTTATGTTAAAAATCGATCGTCTCGTCTTATAAATATTTCTCCTACAGGAAGTTCTCAGGTTGATTATCAATTTCTAGATGCCCACTAAATTGATCAGGCAGTCTCATGAAGTCTCCATTTCAGTATCAGTGGAATTAGATTTTATACTTTTATATTGTCTAAGGCTAACAGATGAAGTGGGGAAAACAATGAGCACATTACAGGAACCACAGAATGATTCTTACCTATATCTGTTGATCCCATATAAAAAGACAGAGAAACATGGGTATCAGCCACACTTTTATGTTACAAAATAACTTGTTCCTGCTTAAACACAAGCTATTTATATATAAAATATATATATATACCCAAACTTTTGAACTGTAGTATATATAGATCATTTAAAATAAGATGGAGTGTTATTAACTTTCAAGTATTGTTTACCTCATTGAACTATTATTGGAGAAAGCATTTGTTTTTCTCTCAAATACTAAAAAACTATAAAGATTTGTGTCTCCTGAAGGTACATGAAGATTTAGGGGTGTTAAATACCTGCCAGCAGCTGCTCCATCAACCGAGTCCTGGCTGCCTGTCTCGCTGGGTGTGCTCATTGACTTTGATGGGGACATGGGTGTCGGGACTAAGAACAGCCAAAACAAAAACAGTCAGATATAAAATGCCGTTCATTTTTTTAATTTATAAAAAATTAAGCTACATTTTAACTAGCTACTTTTTTAAACAATTAAACATTTTTTTAATTTACACTGCACTAATTTATACTATTCACAGTCAGAATTAATTTAAAAGGCATTGTGGTGAGTATAGAGACCATATTTGTAATGTGCATGGCTCTGCACTAGATGGCGGTAGTAGCAGAAAAAGGGATTATAATGACTGTAACAAAATCCGTAGAGTGGTGAAATAATGAATATAACAAGTAATTGTAAGTTTCTGTTTGCAATAATTAGCGTCTATGTGAAAGCTCTAGAGATTTGTGTGACTTACTGGGCAGTTGAAAAGATCTTGTTGGATAAACCTTAGAATTTCATTACCAATTACAAAACAACTTTGACTGGATTAGTAATGCGGGACATACAGTGTAGTAAAAAGACTAAAATGCAGAATCCAAAAGACTAAAAAAGACTGGGAACAGCCAGCCTAAAAAGAGGTTTGGATGAAGTCCCATTCAAAAGACATGAAGGGAACCCAGAATATTACACAGCCTGATCTTGGCAAAGGTAAAAAGGCAATTTTCCAATGTGTTTTGGAGGCAGGCATTGTTGAGTGAGGTGGCTGCGGTGCAGATGGATATTTTAGTGCGGTCCGGTGGTCTGTGTACTGTACCTAACGGAGGTTCGGGTGAGATTCCAATGCTCTGGAGGAGGGCCTCGGTCTCCCTGCGCTTGCGGTCCAAATCTGAGTCCTCAGGAACAGCTTCCGCTTTCTGTTGTGTCTCTGACTGTTTACGTTTACAAATGCACACACAAGCACACATACTCAGATATTCATATTAAGTTCTAACCACATTCAGAATAAGTCTCATTCAAATATTTTCTCACCTCTTTCTTCTTTTTTTCTTCCTCCTTTCTCTTTTTTTCCTCTCTGATTTGAGCAAGGCGCTGTTTCTTGCGCTCAAGTTCGGCTTTTAGGTCACTCTTATCAGCCATTTTGTCCTGCGACAAAACAGTTACACCACAGACCCACAGTTTTCACATCCATCCCAGTGTAAGCAGGGCCGTATGGAGACTACAGTAGGTAGAACTATATTTAGAGGTTTTGTTCATTAAATGCAGTAGTTAATCACTCACTACTGCAGTGAAAATCACAGTTTCACGTTGAAGGACCATTTGTGTTTTCAACAGAAATGCCTTTTGGCATATATCCATGTAATACAATACATTTATGAGAAAACTTATTTAAAATATATATTTATGAGGCATTTGAAACCTAGTTTGATCCCCTAATTCAGCAACAACAACAAAACAATAAATACAGCTGTTTCTGTATTAAGGGTGTGGCTGTATCCATAGGATCTAAGGATAATATTTCTTAAAACTGTAAATCCTAGGCTTTATCAAATGATAAACATAACAAATAAATGTGATGAAATGGAGCGGTAATAACAAAACAATATCAGACTGTGGGGGAAAGCTTTATTAAAGCTTAATTAAAACACCATATATGGTACAAAACAACATGCAAATGCATAAAAAAAACACAAATCAATAAATAAAAACATGCATTTTGATTGCAAATTATCATGCAAACGTCAAATTTATGATGCAGACCTGAGATACATCAGGATGCTACATTAGGTGGACTATCATAATGCTGGATCTGTTGTTACAACAGACTCCAATTCGATTACAGAGAGTTATAGAATATACAATTATTGAAAACCCAGTTATATTACACAGGTGTCAGACAATGATACATTTGGATGTACAAATGATGTCAGCGTTGCTATTGCTAACAGTGGGTACCAAGAGAAGCACAATGACGTCATAAACCATATGCGATTATGAAGTCATCGAACATAAAGCATGAAAAACAGCTCGCCGTTTCAACAAAATGCAGGTATGAAACCTCACAGTTATGTGAGCATGAGAAACATGCACCCAGTGGGTGAGACTTCCTACCTGTTCCCAGTGTGGATGCTGTCCACTGTAAATATGCTGTATCACTGCTGATGTACACAATCTGCCATCCGCTTTAATACGGCCCTTTGATTTAAAACATGTTTGAGATATTATACGATGTGATCGTTTAGAAATTCATCGAAGCTGTTGGCAAAATTTAAGGCTAATGGCCTACATTTTTCAGAGGTGGCAAGATGCTCACAGACCGCCTTGATACCTCGAGATAACGAAAAGATCCCACCTCCCCCCTTCTTCTTCTTCTTCTTCTTCTTCTGATGTTTATTGGCGGTTTTGGCAAACCAACTTAAAGGTGCAATTCCGCCCCGCGTACTGATCTGGTTGGGGAGTGAACAGATTTGTAGAGAGAAGGATATTCTATAAACACAAACAAAAAAAAAAAATTTTTTATATCTATAG
This sequence comes from Sinocyclocheilus anophthalmus, assembly GCA_018155175.1. Classification (NCBI taxonomy): domain Eukaryota; kingdom Metazoa; phylum Chordata; class Actinopteri; order Cypriniformes; family Cyprinidae; genus Sinocyclocheilus; species Sinocyclocheilus anophthalmus. The sequence goes on from JADLZN010011805.1 coordinate 730,280, forward strand.
ATAAACCTACACTATTACAATATATATTCTTTCCATATTTCCTGTCTTTTTTAGGTAATTGAACACTTCTTCTTTAATTCTAGATTGCATTCGTCTATTCCCTAGTAATATCTTTAGTGATACTTTATCATATCCCATCAAACCTAATTTATGATTAAGCTGATTTCTTTCTCTTTCATACGCATCACATTCTAGAAGAATATGCTTTACTGTTTCTGTATTCCCACATTTATCACATCTTCCATTTTCATGCTTCCCTATTTTGTGTAAATTTAAATTTAAAGCTGAATGTCCAATCCTCAATTCTTGTTATAATAACATCTTTCTTCCTACTCCCACATCTTATTCTCTCTTCACCTACACACCCCTGTATCTAGTAAAGATGCCTTCCTTTTATTCCACTATCCCATAACTTTTGCCATATCTTTCTTACTTCAACTGATATAATTCAACTTGATTTCAGATTTGCTAATTGCTATAATAATTTCACTATGTGAGTGCTTCAGATCCATCTTAGCCAAGCAGTCCACCTCCTCATTTCCCTCCACCCCAGTATGAGCAGGTACCCATAGGAAGCATACCATTATCCCTGATTGTCTAATTCTAAACAAATACTGTAATACTTCATATATTAGATCTTGCCACGCTGCAGATTTACCACTCTCTAGACTTGTTAGAACAGACATTGTATCTGTACATATTACAATATTATTTGGTTGTATTTCTTCAATCCATTGTAGTGCTGATATAATTGCTATTAATTCTGTAGTAAAAACAGACAAATGTTCTGATATTCTTTTGGCTATTTTTATTTTAAATGCAGGAATATATACTGCTGCTGCTGTTCTTCCAGATTCAGGATCCTTCGACCCATTCGTATAAATCTGTAATTGTGAATAATATGCTTGATTTATATACTGTTGAATTACTATATTTATAGGAATGATCTTCTCCTTTTCATTTATTTCTTTTTGTATTTGAAAGTCAATCAAAGGCATTGGAAACAACCACGGTGGAACCACTGGAATAGCTACAGAAGGATTATTTTCATATTTATTCAACCCTAATCTATCTGCCTCCTTCTTTACTGTCCAACCGAAGCTCTCTAAATCGTTATATTCATATTCCCAACAGTCTTTCAAAAGATTTTTAACTGGATGATATTCTGAGTGACCCTTTACACCAGCCCAATATCTCATCCTCAACTGTAACCTACAGAGTTCTAGGGGCATTTCTCCCATCTCTACCTGTAGTGCATTCACTGGAGATGTTCTAAAAGCTCCACTACATATATGCAGAGCCTGTGACTGTACTACTTCAACTTTTTTGAGCAGAGTTTTGTTCGCCGAACAGTATATTATACTACCATAATCTATACTAGATCTTATTACTGCACTATATATTCTTTTTAATGATTGAGGACTTGCTCCCCAATCAGCACCTGATAAACACCTTAATACATTAATTTCTCTTTTACATTTTTCTATTAATTTCTGTATATGTATTCCAAAATTTAATTTTGAATCCATCCACATACCCAGGAATCTTACGACCTTCACTTGCTCCAACTGATGACCATACATCTTAACGTTTAATTTCGGATTATTTTTCTTATTCGAAAAACAAATTACTTGAGTTTTCGCCACAGAAAAACGAAATCCCCATATCTTAGCCCATCTCTCTACCTCATTCACCGCATTTTGCATTTTGCTTTCCACAAATGAAATATTCCGTCCCCTTTTCCATAGTGCTCCGTCGTCTGCATATAGTGATCTACCTACTCCACTCTCTATACTGTAAAAAAATATCATTTATCATCAAGTTAAACAAAATAGGGCTACTTACACTTCCTTGCGGAGTTCCATTCTCTATTGAATATATTCTAGAATACTTTGTTCCCACTCTAACTTGAATTGTTCTTCCAAACAAGAAATTTAAAATCCAATTGTACATTCTTCCATTAATTCCCAGACTTTCTAATTTCATTAATAACCCCTCCTTCCACAGCATATCATATGCCTTCTCTACGTCAAAAAAGACTCCCACTAATACCTCCTTCTTAATTTGCGCCTTTCTTATTTCATTTTCCAGATAAACTATAGAGTCCATAGTACTACGCCCCTTTCGAAACCCACTTTGATATGCTGAAAAAATATTCCTACTCTCAATTACAAATATCAACCTATTCATGACCATCCGTTCCATGAGCTTGCATAGGTTGGATGTCAAAGCTATAGGTCTATAATTACTAGCCTTTGAATGATCTTTTCCTGGTTTTGCAATCGGTACAATTACTCCGTGCTTCCAATCCACTGGCATGATCCCTGTTTTCCAAATCTTATTAAAAAACTTAAAACCACACCTAAAGACTCGTCTGATAAATGTTTAATCATCTCATAACCTATTTCATCTTTACCTGGGGATGTCTGCTTTACCCCTGCAATAGCTCTCTTCAATTCGTACATTGTGAATTCTAATTCTAATGTACTACCAGTCTCAATCTTTTTTCCAAATATGTGACTATTTTCTCTCACCTTCTCTTCCCTATACTTCCTCATACTATCCGTAATATTCGTATTACTGTGCCCCATTACAAATGCTTCCACAAGCATCTCGGCTTTATCATTATCAGAAACTGCAATTTTATCATTATTTTCTAAAACCGGATTATTATAGTTTCTCTGTATGCCTCCCATCTTCCTGATCGTAGCCCATAAATCATTAATATCAATTTCTTCCCCTATTCTATTACATAATTCTCTCCAGTATGTTCTTTTAGCTATCCTTATTACCCTCCTCACCATTGCTTGAGCTCTCTTATAGTTAATATAATCCTTAAATTGTAACGTTTTCCTTGCTTTCTTAATTTCTCTGTTTCTATGTGCAACTGCTTTACTACATTCTTCATTCCACCATGGTACTGATTTTCTACTACTTGTGCTTTCCTTTTTACCTATTACTTCCTCTGCTGTACTTCTTATACTTCCACTAACTTTCTTACTTATTTCCTCAATATCTTCGTTAATTCCATTATATTCTACCATTTTATTATGACACAATTTTGTAAAAAGTTCCCAATTTGCAGTCTTGAATTTCCACCTTGGTTTTCTCTCTACTTTTGTTTGATTTATTTCCACACCTAATTGACACCATATAGGATAATGATCACTTCCGATTGTACTTTGCTTTATAACCCTCCATACACTTTTACCAGCTAAGCTATTAGACACTAACGTAATATCTAAAGCTGAGTGATGTCCATTGGAAACATCTAATCGAGTAATGCTTCCATCATTAATACATACCAACTGACCCCTATCTAGCATTTCTTCCACTATTAACCCATTATAATAATTTTTGTTACTACCCCATAAAGTGTTATGTGCTTTGAAATCCCCACACCAAACCACTTTGTTATTGTTATTTCCTCTTATATTCTCCAATACCTTCTTACTTAATTTTCCACAAGGATTATAAGAATTAATTATTTTAATACTATACCTCCCTTCCCAGATTTCAATCACCACCACCTCGTGATCTGCAAGCTCCTCAACATTTCTGTATCCAATTCCTTGTTTTATAAATGTTGCTACCCCTCCACCATTCCCTTGTTTCCTATCTCTTCTAATCGCCACATATCCTTGTAAACTAAAATTAAGCTGAGGTTTTAACCATGTTTCTTGAACACAAATTATATCCGGTTTGTTTTCATGATTAGATATGTGCTTTTTAAATTCTTGCCCATTTGCAATTAAGCTTCTTGCATTCCATTGAAATATTGTTAACACCATTATGAACCACCACATACTGTTTGAGTATTTGATGCTTGCACCTTTAGTTTGTCATTAATCATTTCCACTGAAATGCCCTCTATCTCTAGGTATTTTTCAGCTGCTTTGATTATAATTTTGATTCTCTCTGTCCGGCTTTCCGTTTGTGCAGAACAATTCACCACTTCCGCCATAAACGTGACAAATGCCACTTTATCATTAACCCTTATACTCTCTTTTGTTGTTTCTTGCACTTATCCATCTTTTGATTAGGAACTATCTTTTTGTTTTCTTCTAGCTCTGGAGTCATTCCCACTTTTTTTAGTGCCTCAGAATATGACAATCCCTCCTCTGTTCTTACAGTCTGCACTTGTGTTGCATGATTCCTCACTTTACATCCTCCATAACCCGCACTATGTTCTTCTCCACAATTACAACACTTTGTGTTAACTCCTTGCCATACTCATGCTCACCACCACACCTTGCATATCGTTGTTTACCTCTGCAAACAGCTTCCACATGACCAAATTTTTGGCATTTAAAACATCTTAACGGAGGAGGAACATAAAGTCTGACCAGGTAGCTATCCTAAGAATACTTTGTCCGGTAATTTATCCTCATCGAAGTGAATCATTACTGAAAGGCTATCAACATTTTCATTATTTCTGCTGTATTTCAGTCTTTTAACCTCAATCACTGCCGCCCCAGTTAGACTTTTCTTGATTTTTTCTACTGTCACTTCAGTTGGGATACCAGTTATTACTCCTTTGACCCATTTCTTTTCTTCCGGTATCGAGCAGATCACTTTTTGTGCACAAATCGACTTTATTTTCAATGCCACTTTTTGTTGCCTACTATCCTTACAATATAGGATTAGTCTTCCATCTCTCAACTTCTTGACACTTTCTATCGATCCTATCGTTTCCTTAATTACTTTAGACAGCTTCAGCGGATTTATTATCTTAAAAGACTCATCCACAAACTTCATCATTACCTTGAACTCCTCTTTCTTTCCTCTTATCGGATGATTTTCATTTCCACTGTCAGTTTCAGATGTATTACTCCAGATTTTCTTTCTTTTCCGATTTTCTACTAAACTCCACTCATTATTCCCGTTCCCTCCTTCTTCATCCACGCCAAACATTTCATCCTCCATTTCCGGATCCCTTCCGGACTCTACGTCACTACCTACCATGCACACTCCAGTCACAGATCAGCTGTTGCCAAAAACCCCTCCCTCCACCTCCCCCCTTCCCAAAATGATGTTAGATGTAGAAATAAATTAATCTACTGCAACAGTGCCACCTAGCGGATATTCTGCATTCTGCTATGCATGATGTACAGATGTAAACATTAGGTGATTAAGCCATTATTAACAAGCTAACAAATTAACCAAGATCCAATAAACACAATCTCTACATTTGGATCATAACTTCAATATCCTTGCTGGAAAAAAAGCAGCTTAAACCAGCCTAACATCCTTGCTGAAAAAACTGGTTGGCTGGTTTTAGCTGGTTGTCCAGCCTGGTCATAGCTGGTCAGCAGGCAGGTTTTAGAGGGGTTTTGGCCACTTCTTTATCTGGTCAGGCTGGGAGACCAGCTACTTCCAGCTTAAACCAGCTAAGACCTGCCAACCAGTTTAGGCTGGTTTTAGCCTTCTTTTTTTCTCTCTCTCTCTCTCAGCAGGGATGGTTTAGGCCCACTTATGTTAGTAACATGGTTTTAGTTTGGTTTCTCACCATGCCCAGTACTCATGCTAGTTTAAAAGTGACCAAAACCACTTTTAAAACCGAATGAGATCAGATCAGGGTTTTAGGGTGGCTTAATTTTATTTTGAGCAGGTAACAAACATTGCACTAATGGTTAACGTTGAAAAAAAGAAAAGAAAAGAAAAGAAAAGAAGAAGAAGTGTTCATTTCAATGGTTATACACCACTAGATGGAGCCATAGTTCAAATGAGCAAGGCAGTTTAGCCTATTGTCATCCAGAATGCTGCTAAAAAATATACCCCCGGTTTCAAAGATAAGGCTTAAGGCTAGTCCCAGACTAAAATGCATGTTTGAGCTGTCTCAACTGAAAATATCTTGCTCTGACATATCTTAAAATATGTCACTTCCATTGTTCTATCTCAAGATGCACACCTGTAACGTTTTCTTCTAAGGCATTTTGGTATAAAACCTGCTTAAATATCTTAATTTAACTAAGGCATAGTCCTGGTTTAAGGTAAACCCGTCTGTGAAACCGGGCCATATAGTATTAAACCCGCCTAAAGATTGTTTGCTGGTTTAAGCTGGGCTTCAGGTCTCTCAGCCTGGCCAGCCAAAATGTGCCTAAAATGTAAATGGTCGCTGCAAAAAAAAAAAAAAGAACCTTGCACTCATTTTAAAATAGAAATAGGTCACTTCATAGATTAACAGGAATGAAAAACCACAAAAAGATTTCTCATACCTTCATATAATTTCCTTTAGATTATATTATTGTATAGTGAGTATACAATAATATAACAGCAATAATATTACGGTAATAATAATGTGTACAGACTGTTTTTTATGTTTCTTTAATATTTTTCCTTTAGTATTGATAACCCTGAAATTTTGCATTTAATCACACAAAATTTTCTCAAAACATTGTATATTGTCGCATTACAGGAAGTAGCTGAGGTTATTTTAACACGCTGTACCATACATACTTCATGCTGCACCACTGAAGATGAAAAATAAAAAATTGTGTCTCAATCCCACTCCCAAAGACCTTTGCTCTACATTAGCTGTGCGCATGCGTCAACGGCAGGGCGGTATAGATGTACAGCATGTAGATGTGAAGCCCATTTCTGTTGGCTGCACAAGGAACAGAATATGACGAAATCATATAATCAGTCTCTTTATATCAGCTATATATCTCAATTATTGTGTTTTACCTGCCGATAAGAATAGAAAGAATAACCTTGATGTGTGGGTTAACATCTGTAATAATTTATCTATGCATATTGGAGAAACAGTTTCACCTCTGCCCTCCCTCCCTTGTGTTATGTTTGTACCCTGTTTTGTACCATGTGCTGGACGGTTATATTGGTGCAATGACAAATTAAACCGAATTAGAGCGATTCAGGCGGGCTCTTCCGCCGGACAGTCCGATCACACCGGATTTCTGCGGGGATCTTCATTTATGTGATGAAGTAACAGGCTGTGAATGTCAAACTTTGCGACCTGCATCGGATGAGACCAGATCAATAACTCGGTGAGAACATTTCAGGATCTGTGGATTTCACTTGAAGATCAACATGAAGTTCGCTCAGATCATGCTGAAGAACAGCTCAAAGCTGAACATACCTAAACAAGTGGACAGATTTTCAAAGTACTCTCCGTCCCCGCTGTCAATGAAGCAGTTCATTGACTTTGGTAAGTTGTTTACCTGTTTGAAATGGATCTGATGGAGCCAACACACTGTGGTTATGTCTGAAAACCTAGTGAGCTCACTAATAAAAATTACAAAAGCACTTTTGTAGTAACCAGTGCACATTATAACATGCTATTTATTTATTTGTCATGGGGAATATGTCATGTACCTTATCAAAATACCACAGTATTACCATTACTGTACCATGTATAACATAGTATTTTTCGTAAGAACAGCTTAACCTGCTTATACAGTATTGTCTGCATCATATCTGCAGTGTTCACCTATATGCAGCTGTAATGCACAACATGCTGTCTATATAGGCAGCTCTCTAGGTTTTGAAACACAACCTTCCTCTTAATGCTATTTGGCAGATGCAATCACAAAAAAATCTCTCAAATAACTTTAATATAGCTGTTCGATGACATATAAATTGAATATCACCCCACAAATAAATTGTACCATTGATGTTGTATTTAATAGCTGTACATATTTCATTTTTTAGCATTGTTACATGTTCTTAAAGACAACTGTCATTAAAAAAAACTGAAATATTTTGCTGTTAAAACATCAGTACTAAATAGACCAGCAATTTAAGAACAATTAAAAAAAGACCAATATTTAAAATACACAAATGTCTAATATAAAGTGTAATTTTACATCATATTACATCTCATATTACAAAGCTAACTTCTAAACTCCACAGTCATTTAGGAGTCTACACATATGTTCAAACTGATGTCTAGTTAGGGATTACACCAAAATATTGGTCTTAACTGTATAGTGATTTTCAGGTATACAGTACATATCAAGTTCAAGAGTGAAATTCTTACTAATGTAGTCCCGTTTTGCTCGCAGGATCTGCCAATGCCTGTGAAAAGACCTCCCTCATGTTTTTAAGGCAAGAACTTCCTGTCCGGTTAGCCAACATCATGAAGGAGATCGACTTCCTCCCGGACAAACTGCTCAGCACTCCTTCACTGAAGCTGCTTCATAGCTGGTGAGATCCACAGCTGACATGCTGTTCTAGACTGCCTGAAGTGCCGTATGCTCCACTGTGGTGAATTTCAGCCTACTCTAGTCTCTCTATTAACTTTTTACAACTCATATGACATATATGACATAGTTTCAGCACATGACTTCAAACGAAAGGTGACCATGAAGTCTTTTAGATAAGGACCTTCTAAGTTAGAGAGCAAATAAAAGGTAGATTTGTAATAGTTTGTGAGTTATGATGGACAATGTACAAAATGCTACAATTGCCCTTGGTCTTCGCTGTATGAAACAGATTTGTTGTTGTAAAAAAATAATTTTTCAACGGAGTTTAATCTTCATATGTGATAGTCTGGTTGTTTCAGGGTCCTTGTCCTCAAAACTCAAGAATCTCTAGAATCATGCTGAGATCAAAACGTGAACTATATGTAACTTTCAAATAGGGCTGCACGATTAATCGAATGCGATTGTCATGCGCATTTTGTTAGTAAAGCCGGTTCTGTAATCAGCAGGAAATCATCATCACGTGCTTTCAGATGGAGCAGAATTTACTACACATAGCCGTAGTTCACTGACAAGTTACGCAAAAAAATCGCGATTTTATTGCATGATTATGAAATCGAAGAAATCATTCGCGATAATGACAGCTGTTTGCATAGCTTCTCAGTGAACTATGGCTCTGTGTAGTAAACGCCGCTCCAATTGAAAGCAGGTGAAAAAAATACCAATTTAATAACATTATTCTTACTCCAAACCATTCATAACATCAGTCGAGTGTTGCAAAATAACTTCTGTGAGATGACTTGGCTTCATACATGAATAACGGCACGCAACATCTTCATAGTATTGGAAGCAGTGGATAAAGCATGGATATAAATAACTTATTTGAATAAAAATGATAATAATAAGAACTCAGATATAACGTTATATTGCCGTAGTCGTGTGTTATGAGTCACGTTGAATAAATGGAAGCAGTTTTGAATCTTCTGTTTATAGCTGCAGCAGTAGGATTTTTCTGGGTTCTCTGACGAGGCTGTATTGGAGTTTCAGCGCTGGAGAGCGCACTCTGCCTTTGGATGGAGATTTACTGCTGATCACAGAACCGTGCTTCACTGAAAGATACGCTTGACAATCGCAGCTTCTGTCGAATCGCGATCTCAATTCTATTTCGATTTATCGTGCAGCCCTACTTTCAAATGTGTTCATCAAAATGTTATGTGGTGTCAGATATCATAAGACACTGTACACAAACAAGTGTGCGCTGCAACCTTCCTAGAGGTCTCAGTGTAAACAAGTCCTCTTTGACAATGCGGCACACTGACACAGAACACTGTCATTCAGATGGATTTTAGCTAGTACAGTGCATTCATTGTGTAACATGTACGACTATTGTTCTCCATGCAACACGTCTCCCTTGCCAACTGTCACATGGGGGTCATAATTTACTCTAACCATTAAATTATCCATGCAAAGCTTTTTAATTACCGCAGTGATAAGAATTGGATCCGTGTTTAGAGTAAATACCTGTCAGTGCTTTGCACCTCCTTTAGCCATTCAGACAAACAACTATATTGGCTTTGTTGTTCAATGGAAACAATGCACAGTATTACATAATGTGTGCGGTGCATTATGGCTGTGTTTCAAATAGAGTATTGGTGCAGATCTCACAATTCAATTTGATTCACAGGTTTTCAATGCAATTTGATTCTGATCTCATTCGATTTAATTCAGTATAGTTTCATTTAGATATAGTGATGCACCTAAATTATTTTTTTAAGCAAAACTCTGAAACCAAAATTAAAGTTTTTATTTAGTTGAAAACTAATCAATTAATAAATCACATTTATGAGTTGTATATAAGCCAGCCTAAAAATAAACCCTGACTGTTTGTTTACTCTCAAAAACAGGTATGCGCAGAGTCTGATTGAGCTTGTTGACTTTTTGGAGAAAGACCCTGATGATAAAAACATCCTAACTAAGTAAGTACAGTATTCAGGAAGAAATCTGAGAAATCCGAAGTCCTTCATGAATGTTACATATTTAGTTTAACTTGGCTGCAGCCTGCTCTAAGTGACCTCTAATAGTGTGTTTAACTGGATGGCATGTCTTTCAGATTCACAGAAACGCTGATCAATGTCAGGAACAGACACAACAATGTGGTGCCCACTATGGCACAGGGAGTGCTGGAGTACAAGGAGGCTTTTGGCGTGGATCCCGTGACCAATCAGAACGTCCAGTATTTTTTGGACCGCTTCTACATGAGCCGAATCTCCACACGCATGCTGATGAATCAGCACAGTAAGTGTTCAGGACATGTACTAAAGCCCCAGGCCAAGTAGGGTGAATATTTCTGTCTTAGCTGAAACATAGCTTCATAACTGATAAATAGAAAGTATTTTCAAAATTGAAACAATAAAATAAATTATTTTAAATGCTTCAAGTGAATTTAGGCATTATATTGTACAGTATGAAAAATGGATATTTGTTTTGAGATTTACTAAGGATTCATTTAACAGTGTTATTAAATTATCAGCATTTATATAACTTTAAATGAGCCTTAGATGATGGCAAATAACCAATATAGTACCCATATATTATGCATCCCAACAAATAAAATGTACTTGATACGTGTGTTCATTTTAGCGTTAATCTTTGATGGCAGCACCAATCCAGCCCACCCCAAACACATTGGCAGTATCGACCCAAACTGTGACGTTGTGGAGGTTGTAAAAGGTAATTAACCATGTTTTTTTTTGCCTGTGTAACACTTTTAATTACTCTGTGAAAGAAAGCCAATAAACTGTGGGTGAAATGGACATTGTAAGCCCTACATGGGCCGACTCACGCTGTATCTCACTCTGTTTCTCTCTAGATGCCTATGAGAGTGCCAAGATGCTGTGTGATCAGTACTACTTGACCTCTCCCGAAGTGGAAATCAAACAAGTGAACTGTGAGCGAGAATTTTCTCAGTCTTAGTGTGTCCTTTGCATGGTGAGTCATGAGCTGTTAGAAAACCTGAACTCTGCAGTGGGGCTTTCTACAGTCTTATTGATTCATGTTAGTCTGTAGTTGTTTGACAGTGTGGGATGGTGCCAGCAAAATATGTTGGGTGGGGATTATTGGTATGCTGTGAAATGCCACATTCTTGTCCTGCATGCAATAAAACATGCCTGGACTCTTTAGTGTGTATTTATGCTTTTAGTTTATATTTCTTATAGGGGTGTAACGGTCCACGTATTCGTATCGAAAATTTTCGATACGGGTCTTTCAGTTCGGTACGCATGTGTACCGAACAAATACAGTATTGTTTTAACCACTGCACAAGTGGAATTTCATTGGAAACTTCCAGTTATATTGTTACTTTTGATGAGAAACAAAGTCTCATCTTTCAAGCTGTCATTTTCCTTAAAGGAAATTCAAACAATAACTGCCGTTTTGGTGCTCTTTGATGTGGCATGACCTCTTTACTACTAGTTTTAACCTTAACTTGAAATTATATTTTACTTACCTGTAAGTGATGTCTTAATTATTTAATGTATGTTTAAATAAATCTGTTATGAAAAAGTTATGAGAGGCACTGTGTAAATGATTATATTCCAACAACAAATAATTTTTTTTATAATTTAAAAACTACATTGTTTAATTTACATGTTTTGCATAATTTTTTAAGTTGAGAGTTGATTATTATATTTAAAAATAAATAAAACTGAAGTTTGGGCTCTGTTGTTAATTGTAACCTTATAGTAATGTAAAAGAGCTCACTATAGTTTAGAGCAGAAGCCGAGGTAGATTTTTATCCCTAAGAAAAATAATTATAATTCATTTATTTAAGAAAGACATTTGTTCAGAAACCACTATTTAATAAAAAAAAAAATTTTAAAAAAAAAAAAAAAGCAATTTTAGGTTTAGTATTCCTCCTGATGTACCAAAACTGTACCGAACCGTGGCGTCAAAACCGAGGTATGTACCGAACCATCATTTTTGTGTACCGTTACACCCCTAATACATATATATATATCAGCCAAACGACCTTAAATTCAGCTTTGCCCAAAAAAGATCCAGGGGGCGTGTTGGATCCAGATTCAACTCCTCCCACCTTACATATACCTGAAACCTACCCGTCTCCACCCCCTGATACCTAAACCCACCAATCTCCACCCCTAAACCCACCCATCTCCACCCCATAGATGTGGATCCAACCCCGCCCCTGGATCTTGTGTTCTGCAGTGAGGTACTGCAAAAGGCACTGCCGTTCAAAAGTTTGGGGTCAGTAAAAATAAAGATTTCCAGCAAGGGTGCATTAAATTGATCAAAAACTACAGTAAAGACATTTATAATGTTACAAAAAAAAAATCGATTTCAAATAAATGCTGTTCTTTGAGAAAGTTTAAAAGACAAAGACCTCCTGAAAAAAAAAGACTTTCTATGATTTTCACAAAAATATTAAGCAGAACAATTGTTTTTAACATTGATAATAAGAAGAAATGTTTTTGAGCACCAAATCATCATATTAGAATGATTCTTAAGGTTCATGTGACACTGAAGACTGAAGTAACGGCAGCTGAAAATTCAGCTTTGCCATGACCGGAATAAATTACATTTAAAATATTTTAATATAAATGATTATAATATTTCACAATATTAAGGTTTTCACTGTATTTTTGACCAAATAAATGCAGCCTTGGTGAGCATAAGCGGCTTCTTTCAAAAACAAACTCTTACAGATGACAAAACTTTTGAACGGTAGTGTAACTGTCATGTACACTTACAGTATATGTACAGTAAGATGCATTATGTGGACTGATAGTAATTATAGCGTTATGCATTTGAATTTGTTTTTATAAGAGAAGTGAACTATTATGCAACCACATTTAGTATGTTCTTAAATCACTTATCCGTGTAGACAGAAATAGCGCTCTATAATCTTATCACTGTTTGTCTATACAGAAATAGTTGATAGGAGCAGCACTGTGTATAATGGCAAAATGTTGCCATGATCTCTTGTTTTATCTCCTAGACATGTAAATAGCAGTGTACTATTGTGTCAAGCAAAGATAACCTACAAGGTTGAATGACCACCATTCATGGCTAGTCACCTTTTTAATTAACAACACATAGTAACAAATTAGCCAGCATAACCTCTATCATGTGCTTCATACCTGACTAGTTTGGGCAACATGCCAGTGTTGATTTTTTCTTTGCATTCTTAAATAACAAATTCATTTGGGCTAGCATGTTATGGCCTTGTTTTTTTGGGTTACTCGGCTGTTACTGAATCGATTTGTCTGTTGTTTTTGCAGTTGAAGGACCCAGTGACCCTATACATATAGTTTATGTGCCTTCTCATCTGTACCACATGCTCTTTGAGCTCTTCAAGGTACTTGAATCACTTTATAGTAGCTATAGCCCACGCAATGATCATTACTTCACCCTCATATTGTTCCAAACCTGTATGACTTATTTTCTTCTGCAGAACACAAAATGAGATTTACAGAATGTTGCTACATCGCAATTGGTTACAAAACAAGATACAGTATCTCACAACAGTGAGTACACCCCTCACATTTCAGCAACCATTTTATTATATGTTGTCAAGGGACAATACTATAGAAATGAAAATTGGATATACTTTAGACTAGTCAATGTGCAGCTTGTATAGCAGTACAGATTTACTGTCCTCTAAAAATAACTCAACATACAGCCATTGTTGTCTAAATAACTGGCAACAAAAGTAAGTACACCCCTAAGTGAAAATGTCCAAACTGGACCCAAAGTGTCAATATTTTGTGTGAGCACCATTGTTATCTAGCACTGCCTTAATCCTCCTGGGCATGGAATTTACCAGAGCTGCACAGGTTGTTGCTGGGATCATCTTGCACTCCTCCATAATGACATCACGGAGCTGCTGGATGTTAGACACATGGCGCTTCTCCACCTTCCGCTTGAGGATGCCCCACAGGTGCTCAATAGGGTTCAGGTCTGGAGGCATACTTGGCCACTCCATCACCTTCAGGGGCGTGTCTAGAGCATTTTAAATCGGGGGGCCAGTCGGGGGCACTGGCTCAAAAGAGGGTGGCCGGGGGAGTGTACACAATGTTATAATACATCGTGTACACTCACTAAACAAAGAGTGACAGAGCAGAGCCAATTCATTAAGAAACAATATTTAAAAGCGCACATCCAGTTTTGTGTGAGTGAAGGAAATCCGCTTGGGAGTGGAGAGATTCGTCCTCGCGCACATGGATCGCGTAACATTATGCGCTCTCGACATTGTCATTAACATCACACTGTAGAAACCGCCTAAAATTAAGTATAAATAAGAGAAGAATAAGGAAAGCCGGCCCTAGGCAGTGCATACACAGCCGGATACGCCACTTGCAGATGCAGTTCGAAAATTTACTAAAAACATCCAAGTCTCTTTCCGCACCCTCATTTCAACAGCCACTTGGTGGGGGGGGGCACCTGGGGAAGGCCAGCCAAATTTCAGGGGGGCATTGGTGCCACCTGGTCCACACGCTATGAGTCCCACAACAATAAGCTGTCATCACCTGCACCTTTAGCTTTCACAGCAAGGCAGTTGTCATCTTGGCGGTTTTTCTTTTTCTTTCTGTGTCCGTTTCGAGGGTCGTTATGCATGTTATTGGGAAAACTGCCGTTCAGCCCAGTTCTTAAGGGTTTTTGGGCATCATTTCTGCTTCAGAAGTCACCAGTACACGCCATGGAACCTCCACTCGCCCTCGCCCCGGTCCTCAATGAACGTTTTAGCTACCCAGTACCAGCAGCACTCATGCAACTCCAGAACATGATGCTACCACCACCATGCTTGACTGTAGGCAAGGCACACTTGTCTTTGTACTCCTCACCTAGTTGCCACCACACATGCTTGACACCATCTGAACCAAACAAGTTTATCTTGGTCTCATCAGACCACAGGACATGGTTCCAGTAATCCAGCTCTGGAAAGGTTGTCTTCAGCAAACTGTTTGCGGGCTTTCTTTAGAAGAGGCTTCCTTCTGGGACGACGGCCATGCAAACCGACTTGTTGGTTTGAGCACTGACAAGCTGACCTCCCGCTTCTGCAACCTCTAAAGCAATGCTGGCAGCACTCATGCGTCTGTTTTTTGAAGACAGCTTCTGTACCTGACGCACAGCATGAGGACTCAACTTCTTTGATTGACCCTTGTGAGGCCTGTTCCGAGTGGAGCTCGTCTTAGAAAACCTCTGTATGACTCTGGCCACTGTACTGCAACTCAGTTTAAGGGTGTTACAGATCTTCTTATAGCCTAGGCCATCTTTGTGGAGAGCAACAATTCTAATTCTCAAACCTCAGAGAGTTCTTTGCCATGAGGTACCATGTGGTGGTCAGTTGAGAGAATGTAAGCAAAGACACAAATTTTAACTGCTCGAATCAAGATACACACAATTTGTATGGTCCTGTAAAGCAGACAAAAACATGACATGATGAAAGGGACATGTGGCTTTGCAGGTTTAAAGACATACAGCTGTTATCATTGGGGTGTACTCACTTTTGTGGCCAGCTATTTTGACAATAATGTATGTTGAGTTATTTTCAGAGGACAGTAAATCTGTACTGCTATACAAGCAACACATTGACTACTCTAAAATATATCCAAGTTTCATTTCTATAGTATTGTCCCTTGAAAAGATATACTAAAATGGTTTTAGTGAAACTTACTTTTGTGAGATACTGTATGTGCAAGTGTAACTGAGATTTAAGAGCTAGATTTTCAGTGAATAATTACTAAAACATTGTTCCTCATCCAAAGCTGTCGTATGGATTCAGAAGACTTGGAATATAGTAAACAAGTTGTATGTTTTTTTTTTTTAAAAGAGCAGCATAGACATTCAGCTAAATGTCTCCTTTTGTGTTCCACAGGGGTTTGGAATGACTTGACCATCAAGCATTTGATGACAATTTGTTTTTTTCTCTATAACAGAATGCAATGAGAGCAACTGTGGAAACCCATGAGACCAGCCTACATCTCCCACCAATCAAAGTGAGAGTTTCTCTAGGAGGAGAAGATCTGACCATCAAGGTGAGCTTTCTTTAACACCTCAGCGCTCATGCTTTCTCAGACGCACAGATGTAACGGGTCAGCAGAAGTTGAATATTTTATCTCTGTTTTAACTTCAACATACTGGCAAGAGCGGTGAGAGCCAAACATGTTTGTAATGACTCTTGTGTTGTATTAGATGTCTGACAGAGGAGGTGGGGTTCCTTTGAGGAAAATCGAAAGGCTTTTCAGCTACATGTATTCAACTGCACCGAGTCCTGTGGCTGAAAACACCCGTAATGCTCCCCTGGTAAGAACCTAGGCTGGTTAATTAAACATACTTTTATGCAGATTGTCTTTGTTGTGCAGTGATACCACATGGTAAATCTTTGATCCACAGTCATGTTTTGAAGTAAACTGTGAGCTTACAGGATTATAAATTAACAAAATTACCAAAAGTTCAGTTTGTTGTTTACACCAGACTAGCATTGTAATGCAGTTGTAATGTTTTCTCTTTCTCTCACAAACTTACCATGGCTTTCTTTCTTCGCAGGCTGGTTTTGGCTATGGTCTTCCTATTTCCCGCCTTTATGCCAAGTACTTCCAGGGAGATCTGCAGCTCTACTCTATGGAGGGATACGGCACATCGGCAGTCATATACCTAAAGGTACACTCTAGCACTACCTAGCCTCACTGCCTACTACCTACACTTTTAAAAAAAGATTTTTTTGAGATGATAAATAAAACAAAGAAAACACTATTTCAGACTGTCTACTTCAAAATTTCGCATTTAATTGTGTCACTTGCTGCTGCTTTGTAATTACACACTGGTGAGTAAAATCTGAGAATTTATTAGACATCGGCTAATATTAGACATCATTTAGTCGCCCAGAGTGAAGATTTAGTCGCAATGTAGGGGTTGGTATATGCGCCACAGATACAATTGCGCACCGAAAAACTCAACTCACGATTGATTTCAATGGAGTCTGTTGTTAGCATATTGCTAAGCTAACAGCACAATACGGTAATAAGCATCGGTATTAAATATCTTAATTTCTTACGTCCACAGTATTGGATTTTTTTCCCCACTGAGCTCATCACAATGCAATCTGGAATTGCTTTTTACATGACGGATAAATACTTATATTTACTCAGCCTCATGTCATTCTTAGCCTGTATGTTTTTCTTTCTTCTGCAAACCGCAGAAGAAGCTATTTTGAAGAATGTTGGTATCCAAACTGTTTCGGTTTCCCATTCAATGGAAGTCATTTGGAACCAAAACTGTTTGGTTAGGTCCATTGGCAAATCCATGACCAACTTGAACCTGTTGCGAAATCTGTGTGGGGAAATCTTTTGTGATATTTCCAATCACATGGACTCCTTTTGAAATGACTGGATTTCACCTGCAAAAATTTGCCAAACAAAACAACTAAATATCACCACACGTTTAGAATTGGCTGAAATTTTTTAAATATGTTAAAACTATTTAATTTACTCCTTTTTTTCACAGGCCTTATCCACTGAATCAATAGAAAGACTTCCTGTCTTTAACAAGTCAGCCTTAAGGCATTATCAGACGAGCACAGAAGCGGATGACTGGTGCATCCCAAGCAGCGAGCCCAAAATACTGGGAAAGTACGAGTACAGTGTTTGAGAGGCAGGAGAAGCTCATACGATAAACACAAGGACTGAACAGGGCTGTGAACTATAGTGGAGTTCATTTGGGTAACCATGTATGTGACTGTTGAGGTATTTCAGAAGCATGGTATTATCAAATGGTTGATAATTGACTTCTTGAATGTTACAGTCTGAATAACAAGGGCATTTTTGTCTTCCACATCTCACATTGCTTATAATACACAATGCACTTCATCTGCGGTGCTAACATTTTCATTTAGAGTTTCACAAGACAGAAAAACATGTTAATTCTTCTTCTTTGATGTTAGAGACTTCAGTCAAATGTACTGAAGCTGACTGGTCGTTTGAGCACGTGTTGATTCCTACACATTACCACAGATTTGAACTGATTTGTAAATGTGTTTTGAGTATGTGAACTTGTGTTTTAGTCAGTGGGGCCAAGTCACCAGCTTGGTGTAAGTTATAGCATGTATCTAGCAAATATTTGGGAGAACACACAAGCATCTGAAAGTAACCAAGGTTTTATATATTTCCTTGGTTAAATTGCATTCACAATGCAAACATTAGAATGATCATAGTTGTGTGTCTCTTGATTGTGATCTTGAAATGTTCCTCAGTTGGACCTACTGTATAACACTCCATTTAGTTTTGAGTGTAAAAATGTGATGCTATCAATGAGGCCAAATCATTTCATAAACATGCAAGAGTTGTTGTCATGATGAAAATCCAAGTAACTTCACTGACATTAAAAACCATGAATTTCATTTAACACTATCTAATATGAAATAATAATAGATTGAGTTGTGTCAGAAGAAACCAACAGTTTGGGCCCAGGTTCGTTGCTATGTTATTCATTTATTTAAAACTGGCTAGATGGATTAGACGGTGTTGCTTTTTGTTGTGTGAAGCTGTTTATGACCACCAAAAAAAAAAAAAAAAAAAAAAGTATGATCTTTGTGACAACAGCTTCTGGGTGAACGTTTCAGGTATTCTGTATGAACAAAAATTATATGTAGCTCTATTTGCTTTTTTTTTTTAAGCATGAAAACACTGGAGGCGCAATATTTTGGTTATTTTCATTTGCATATAAATGAAAGATAAATGTCTTGTTTTAAATATATTATCTCAGGATTGTGCAGATTTGCCTTTCTAGTTTTGTCTGTGTTACGAACAACGCATTAAATCCCTACTCAAAGAGAAATAAACGGGTCCATAACCGTTAACAGGGATCCATCTAGGAAAGATCCCTGGGGTCCTCGCTCTCATTCTTAAATTTGTCAACCACAAAACACTTAAAGTGCAAATAAAAGTAAGTTTATTAACAAAAGAAACATCATAAACTTCGGGAGGGGCAATTTGCCAAAGAAAATTACAATGAACAAAACTACTAATAAACAAACTAACCTAGAAATCAGATAAATAAAATACAAGTTTTTACCTCCCTGCTAACATAAACAGGAGAAAACGAACAAAACAAACAGGCACCCACCTCCCTACCAAGCTCCACTTAAGGTCCAGGAAGTAAGCGTCCAAACGTAAATCGAATACAAATAAACTGTTGCATAATTCAATAATTGACAACAAAGGTCTAAATTAGCGATCCTTTCGCCAACACACGTCACACAGCGGGCACAACAGTAGCCAACGATTCTTCTTCTTGTTGCTTTACGGCGGATCGCAGACTTAAGTGCATTACCGCCACCTATATCTCAAATGGACCATTGACACTCTATCTACAATCTCCTGATTAACCTACAGTGGGTACGGAAAGTATTCAGACCCCCTTACATTTTTCACTCTTTGTTATATTGCAGCCATTTGCTAAAATCATTTAAGTTATTTTTTTTCCTCATTAATGTACACACAGCACCCCATATTAACAGAAAAACACAGCATTGTTGACATTTTGCAGATTTATTAAAAAAGAAAAACTGAAAAAAAAAAACTGGTCCTAAGTATTCAGACCCTTTGCTGTGACCCTAATATATTTAACTCAGGTGCTGTCCATATCCTTGAGATGGTTCTACACCTTCATTGAGTCCAGCTGTGTTTGATTATACTGATTGGACTTGATTAGAAAATCCACACACCTGTCTATATAAGACCTTAAAGCTCACAGTGCATGCCAGAGCAAATGAGAATCATGAGGTCAAAGGAACTGCCTGAAGAGCTCAGAGACAGAATTGTTGCAAGGCACAGATCTGGCCAAGGTTAGAATAAAATTTCTGCTGCACTTAAGGTTCCAAGAGCACAGTGGCCTCCATAATCCTAAAATGGAAGACGTTTGGTTTTTTTTAGGACGATCAGAACACTTCCTAGAGCTGGCCGTCTGGCCAAACTGAGATATCGGGGGAGAAGAGCCTTGGTGAGAGAGGTAAGAAGAACCCAAAGATCACTGTGGCTGAGGTCCAGAGATGCAGTCGGGAGCACGGAGATGGGAGACAGTCCAAACATCACTGCAGCCCTCCACCAGGGGGCTTTATGGTTAAGAGTGGCCCGAGGAAGCCTCTCCGTAGTGCAAGGACACATGAAAAAACAACCTGAAGGGACTCCCAGATGGTGAAAATAGATTCCTGGTCGGATGACGCCAAGATACGAACTTTGGCCTTAATTCTAAGCGGTATGTGTGGAGGAAACCAGGCACTGCTCATCACCTGTCAAATACAGTCACAACAGTGAAGCATGGTGGTGGCAGCATCATGCTGTGGGGGTGTTTTTCAGCGCAGGGACAGGGACGACTGGTTGCACTCGAGGGAAAGATGAATGCGGCCAAGAAAACCTTCTCCAGAGTGCTCAGAACCTCAGACTGGGCCGAAGGTTTACCTTCCAACAAGACATGACCCTAAGCACACAGCTAAAATAATGAAGGAGTGGCTTCACCACAACTCTGTGACTGTTCTTGAATGGACCAGCCAGAGCCCTGACTTAAACCCAAATTGAGCATCTCTGGAGAGACCTAAAAAATGGCTGTCCACCAACATTTACATCCAACCTGACAGAACTGGAGAGGATCTGCAAGGAGGAAGGCAGAGGACACAAATCCAGGTGGTGTGAAAAACTTGTTGCATCTTTCACAAAAAGACTCATGGCTGTATTAGAACAAAAGGGTGCTTCTACTAAATACTGAGCAAAGGGTCTGAATACCTAGGACCATGTGATATTTAGTTTTCTTTTTTAATAAATCTGCAAAAAGTCAACAATTCTGTGTTTTTCTGTTCAATATGGGGGCTGTGTGTACATTAATGAGGAAACAAAAAAAAACGTAAATGATTTTAGCAAATGGCTGCAATATACACAAAGAGGTGAACAATTTAAGGGGGTCTGAATACTTTCCTGTACCCACTGTACCAAAAACCTTGATTTTGTACCGCCTAAGAGACTTCATAGAGCGTCATGGCGCCTGCTGTTCAGCTCTCCGTCCTCCTCAGCCCTTTAAGCGGGATTTGAAGGATGAGAAAAAAGAAATATATATAGATTAAATAATAAAATAAAAACCACTGTACCTTCTTGTTCAACCCAGTTCTTCCCAAATACTGTAACAATTCTTCCTGGATTTAATACATTCTTAATTATAAACCGCTCACCCTTATTCTCTAGTTCATCCTTAAACTTTCAACAATATATTTCCTACAGTACATTATAACGTGTTCAACTGTTTCATTAACATCACATACCTCACATAGCCCTGTTGGATGTTTACTTATTAAATGCATTGTACTGTTCAACCTTGTATGCCCCAATCGCAACCTTGTAATCATGTTCTCCTCAGTTCTGCTCCAACCTGATACTCTTCCCCTATCCACTGTTGATTGTATATGATACAAATGCCTACCTTTGGTATCTATGTCCCAATACTGCTGCTATAATTTCCAAATATTCATTTTGATAATTGATTTAATTTCTGACCTACTAAGGGGAATCTGAATATCAACTATTTCTCGTTCTATGGCCTTTTTTGCTAAATTATCTGCTTCTTCATTACCTCTCAACCCAATATGTGCCGGGACCCACAGAAACTGAACTTTTATACCATTTTGCTTAAGTGAATATAATTCTTGAAAAATCTCTATTATCATATCTTGTCGTGTTTCTGACTTCTGCTGATTCAAACTTATTAGGGCTGAACTGGAGTCTGAACATATTACTGCCTTGGATATTTTAACTTCACTAATCCACCTTATTGCAAACATTTCTCCAGTAAACACTGATAAACAATCTGATATTCTACTGCTCTTATTTACTTTTAACTTTGGTATTACAAATGCAGAGCCCACATGACCCGTTTTTGGATCCTTTGAGGCATCTGTGAAAATGTGCATATATTCTCCATACCTTGACCCCATATATTCCCTTACATCATAAACCTCTGTTTCGCAAGCACCTTCTTTTTGCCTTGTTTCTAATAAACTGTACTACCTCCTCCAGTCTCATATCACTAACCAACTTCCCCACTCTCCAACCAAAACTATTACACTCTTTTTTCTCGTGTTCCCAACTAGGTCTTAACACTTTCTTTGTAGGGTGATTTCCACTCTGACCTCTTAAATTTGCCCAATAGGACACCATTAATTGTTGTCTTCTTATCTGTAACGGCATTTCTCCCATCTCTACTTGAAGAAGTTAGAAACGCTCCACAACTAATTCTTAGGGCTTGATACTGAATTCTATCCAATTTAATTAAATTAGATTTATTTGCAGATCCATATACTAAACAACCATAATCTATTATAGATCTTATCATGGATATACAGTATATATAGTTTTTAAAGCCAATCTATCTGCTCCCCATTCCTGGCCAGAAATACCCCTCATCACATTAACTACTTGCTTACATCTTCCCTCCATCTTTTCTACATGCTCTCTCCAGGTTAATCTACTGTCAAACCATACTCCTAAAAATCTTATTGTATATACACATTCTAGCTCTTGTTTATATAATTTTAACTTAATATCAACAGTCCTCTTCATATTTGTAAAAAGTATTATTTGTCTTTTCCACTGAAAACTTAAAACCATTTCCCCTTGACCACTTTTCTACTTCATTTAATGCACCTTGCATCTTCTTTATAGTATACTCTATATTCTTTCCTTTAAACCAAAGAGCCCCATCATCAGCAAACAAAGACTTCCCCAGACTTGAATTTATCCTTGAAAAAACATCATTAATCATGATGATAAATAACAGTGGACTAATTACACTGCCCTGGGGTGTTCCATTCTCGATTAGTCCACTGGAGGATACAGCACCACCAACCTTCACCCTTATACTTCTTCCAATTAAAAATTCTTTAATCCAATTGTACATTCTTCCTTTTATACTCAACTTTTCTAATTTTATTAATAATCCCTCTTTCCACAACATATCATACGCCTTTTCTATATCGAAAAAAACACGATGACACTCTCCTTGTTTACAAATGCCTTTCTTATATCATCTTCTAAAGATACTATTGAATCCAAAGTCCCTCTTCCCCACCTAAACCCACTTTGATAAGGAGAAAACCAGTTAATTTTTTCCAAATCATATGTCAATCTGTCTGTAATCATTCTCTCCATGACCTTACATAAATGAGAAGTTAAAGCTATTGGACGATAACTCATAGGATTACTTCGATCTTTCCCAGGCTTTTTAATAGGTATAATTAATGCTTCCTTCCAACTTTGAGGAAGTATACCTTCCATCCATATTCTATTGTAAAATGCTAAAATTACCTTCATAGAATTTTCACTAAAATGCTTCATCATACTATAACTTACTCCATCCATTCCTGGAGCAGATTGTTTCATTCTTCTTACTGCATTTCTTAATTCACTCATAGAGAATGGTACCTCTAGCAAATCATTACCAGTCACCTTTTTCCCCATTAAATCTGGATACTCTTTTAACATATCTTTCCTTATTTCCTTACTCTGATCAGTTAAATTTTCTGAACTATTTACTTTTATAAACGTCTTTAAAAACATTACTCACTTTTTCTCCATACGCCACAGGCAATTCAAACCCACTACTTAAAATGCGATATTTCCTTTTTTTTTTTTTTTTTTTTCTTTAATTTTCTTAATCATGCCCACTAACACTCCTCTACTGGTGTATTCTTACCTATTTCATTACAGTATGACTTCCAATACTCTATTTTGGCTTTCCTTACATCTGCTTGTGCTTTTTTATAGTCTATTAAATCTTGAAAATTATGTGTTTTCCTAACTCTCCTAAATGCTTTCCTTTTCTTTCTTATAGCATTTTTACATTCTTCATTCCACCATGGGACTATCTTATTCTTTCTTCCCCCTCTGCCCTTTGGTATATACTTATTTGCTGCAATTAGTATCGCTTGTACTATTTCTTCACTTATCATCTCTACCGACCTATCTGATTCTACTATAATATTATTTAAACCCTCTTCACTTAATCTCGTAAATTCTTCCCAACTCGCTTTGTCGTACTTCCAATTACAAATACTTCCTTTACTAACACCATTTCTTCTTGCGTTTACTCTTATAGATATAATAGGGTAATGATCACTCCCAATAGTGTCTTCTCTCATTATTTCCCATTCAGCACTCCCTGCAATTGCGTCAGACACCATTGTTAAATCAAGCACAGACTCTTTACCTGTTGCCACATTTACCCTTGTTATTCCCATCATTTAAACATACCAAATTTCTCCTGTCTATCAAATCTTCCACCACCAATCCATTGCAATCTGTCACTAAACCTCCCCATAACGTGCTCTGTGCATTAAAATCCCCACACCAAATCACCCTATCCTCATTTTGACCCTCTATTTGTTCTAACTCATTCAACAGTAATTTCTTACAAGGATTATAATAGTTTATTACATAATTTATTCCATTCACCCAAACCTCTACTATTACATACTCTTTTGTTACACCTTTGCCTAACGTTCTATATTGTATACCTTCCTTAATCAGAGTAATACAACCTCCACCATTACCCTCCTCACGATCTCTTCTCTCACCAACGTATCCTTTTATAACAAAATCAAATCTGGGTTTAAGCCAAGACTCTTGTATACATATTAAATCAGGTTTACTTTCCAACTCATTGATAACACTTTTAAATTCCAATCCGTTAGCCACAAGACTTCTCGCATTCCATTGTAAGATTAAAATCATCCCTCCTATCCAATCCAAGCTTCCTGACTTGACTGGGATTCAGTCACCAGCCCATCCTTGATTTTTACCCATGATATATCATTTACTCCTAAAAATCTCTCTGCTGCCCTTACTATTATTTGTATCTTAATGGTTTTCTTTTCTGTTTGGGCTGTGCAATTAATTACCTCAGCTATGAATAACAAAATTTTTTTTACTTTGCTCACAATCATAGTGTCCTCTTTGATCCTACCATCCAACTCTGAATTAGCCTCGATCCTACCCTTTTGCTGCACGTCTTTCACTTTCTCTTTTTTCCTTGCATCGACCACTTTAACAGCTTCTGCATATGTTATGTTTTCCTTAGCTTTCTCATTCTGCACTTCAATAGCTCTTTTCCTCACCTCACATCCCCCAAATGCTACACTATGACCACCTCCACAGTTGCAACACCTAATCCCTGCTCCTTCACATTTCCCATAATCATGCTCCCCTCCCCCCCGCATCTTGCGCATCTTTTCCTGGACTTACACACCATAGCCACATGCCCATATTTTTGACAATTATAGCACCTTAAAGGAGGAGGCACGAAAGGCCTAACTGTGTAACTAATAAATCCGAGTTTTACCTTATCCGGCATAACATCTCCATCAAATCTGAGCTCAACTGAAAGACTCTCCATTCTATTCCCTTCTCTAGTCATAAACAATCTCCTAGCACCAACTACTTGCCCTCCGTTTACATTGTTTTTAAGCTCTTCCATAGACACATCTAATGGCACTCCAGTTATCACTCCACTTACCCACTGCCTCTGTCCTCCAATTTTACTACTCACCACTTCCTTCCTACATATTACTTTGATTCCAATCACTTTCCTCTTTTGTTCTTCATTGTTACAAACTATCATCAAATCTCCGTTTTGTAACACTCTTGCATGCTTAATCTCTCCAACTACTTTCCTCAAATCTTTAGTTAATGCAATTGGACTTACCTTTTGTATTCCACCTTCTGCTTTAAATTTCAAAATTACCATTAACTCATCCAGATTTCCATTCCTCATCTCCTGTTCATTTCCACTCTCCTCCGAACTTCTTACCTCTCTTTAATGATGTTTTTTCTTTCTTTTCTTTGTACCCACATCCTCCTTCCTATCTCTACTACCCTCTTCTTCTTCTGTCCTTCCTGACTCCATTTGGTCATCCTCCTTATCGGTTTCATCGATACTATCTAGTGTCTCTGGTCCATTTCCATTACGATGACTTCTATATTTTGTCATTATTGATTTCGCTGCGTTTGCCGCCATCCGACAAACTTCCGCCCTCCTAGCCGTCACTTCCCCGTCAGCTTCACCCCCTCCGAGTCGGCTTGTCTCTAGACACCACTGATCTCACGAATCGATCTTCTCAAGCCAACGATTCCTTCCACCGGATGGCTTAAGTACTGCGGCAATCGTTCCTGTCTCCAACCAATTCAGTCCTCCTAATCAGCTCCACCTGTAATCAATTAGAGCGAAAGAGGGCGAGACAGAGAAACACAGGGGAAGACCTATGCACACGCACACGAACGAGTGATATGCCGTTTCCCTAGCAACACACGAATCCATTCCTAACATGTTTTCTTTTTATTGTGCCATTCTCTGTACTATTAAAACAATGAATGAAAAAAATGGTTTCCTTTTCTTTCATGTCTTTTTTAAAGAATTTCATTTCTTTTGTAGAATTCCATTATATGGAACGTTCCAGCTTGGACATTCTTCTAAATGACTCCTTTTTTGTTGTACGCAAGAAACTCAGTCAAAACAGGGTTGAGACAATGGGGGGTGAGAAAATAATGACAGAATATTGGAAAAAATATTTAGTTTTACACACATTGTGTACATTGTTATTTGCTTTCTTTTTACACTACGATTCAAAAGTATTTGGGTTTGGTGGTATTTTTTATTTTATTTTATTATTACTATTATTTTATTATTATTATTATATTTTTCAGTTTTCTTATGTCACCAAATTGCATCATCAAAAGATATAGATAACCCGTACAAGGGACTGTATTATGTGTAAAAGGACAGTATAGTATATTGTATGTTAAGGATAGGCTCCTGAAGTTTGCAGATGACACCACTCTCATCGGCCTCATTCAGGACGGTGAAGAGTCTGCTTTACAGACAGGAGGTTTAAAGAGCTGGCTGTCTGGTGCAGTATCAACAACCTGGAGCTCAACACGCTCAAAAATGTGGAGATGACCATGGACTTCAGGAGGAACCCCCCTGCACTCCCCCCACACACCATCATGGACAGCACAGTGACTGCAGTGGAGTCATTCAGGTTCCTGGGTACAACCATCTCTCAGGACCTGAAGTGGGACACTCACTTTGACTCCACTGTTAAAAAGGCCCAGCAGAGGTTGTGCTTCCTTCGCCAGCTGAGGAAGTTCAGTCTGTCACAGGAGCTGCTGAAACAGCTCTACTCAGCCATCATCGAGTATGTTCTGTGCACTTCAATAACTGTCTAGTTTGGTTCAGCTACAAAATCAGACACCAGAAGACTACAGAGAACAGGTCGGACTGTGAAAATCATCTGGAGCCACACATAAAGCCATTCTCCTTTTGAACTTTTGCATTATGGTCGGGTACAGAGCACCGATTACCAGGACAGCCAGGCACAAGAAACGTTTTTTCACCCAGGCAATCTACCTCAAGAACAGTAGTCTCCCCATGGGCATTAAAAGTACCGTATGTGCCAATAACTATAATTATTTATCACCTAAAACCCTAGGACATCCCTACAAATGATTTGATTTTTAGGACATACATGTACATTCAATTATCTTGATTGTGGTTTATATTTAGGCATGTGTATTAATTCACATCTCTTTTATAACGTGTGTTGTGTTGTCTCCGTGTACTGGGGAAGCTGGACACTATTATAACCAATCTTGATTGCAAACATACTGGGCAGAAAGCTCTTTCGGAGTATGTATCTGATATTACAATTACAACTTTCTAGTACTATTTTAAAATGTCATTTATTCCTGTGATTGCAAAGCTGAATTTTCAGCAGCCATTACTCCAGTCTTCAGTCACATGATTATCAATGTTGAAAACACTTGTGCTGCTTGATATTTTTGTGAAAACTATGATCATTTTTTTTCAGGATTTTTTGATGAGTATAGCTCATTAAAAAACAAAAATCTTAATGACCCCAAACTTTTAAATGGGAACTTGTGACTTATATAACATAAAAATTGACACTTGAAATGCAACACTACCTATCAAATGTCTATTTCTTTCCCAAGCTTTTAAATGGTAGTGTAAACCATTTTGAACTTATTTTTTTTTTTATATTTTGAGTCTTTTACAATATAGTCTGTTGTAGTCTTAGTTGTGCAGCCTGGGAAATCTAGCAGGAGAGCTACAGTCTTACTTAAGGACAGGATCTTGGCACAGATCCTGTGTTTATTTCTGACCAGTAGCCATAAGCCCAGAACAAAATGATCCATCTTTTCTTTTGCACGTCTCTCCAGTCTCTCCTAACAGCACTTGATATGGTGGCTGTTACTGGTGGCCCCACCCTCCCTGGAAAATAGTGCTATTTTAAGAATCTTAACCACACCGCCTGACCTGTCAGTCATTCACACAATGTACTCGATTCGTTTTTAAAACCACACAACTGCTGCTAGTTCCTAATTTCCACAGGAACATACAGTGCATGTTGCTCTACATTGTGGACTTGATTATAAGATTATCACTTTTAATGTGCTCAAAATATAATATATAATTTAATCTCATACAATGCAAATAAAAGTTGGTCTGTACCATAACAGGGTCAGAGGTTGATTTGTTGGTGGCTGTTTCTATGTTTTATCTCTTCTGTAGAGAATAAGTGGAAGCAGACTGTCTTTTGGGAGGAAGAATCATTGCTTCCAGGTGACATTGTGTGGGGTACAGAGAGAGAAAGGAAGAACAGATACCATCCTAAACTCACATACGACCCAATAATCACAGAACCCACCATTAAAGGAGATGGCAACCATGCTGACTAGAATGAAAAGACCACTTCCACTCATCAAAAATAGATTACCAAGTGCTGAGGCCAATGACTTTCAAAGAGAGATACTGTATCTCAAAGGCTGAAAGGACAAACATAAATTTAGTCACAGAACCTTCAATAAAAGCCTGAAATTGTTATTCTGAATTTGTATATCCCCGTCTCCTGTGCACTTGTTTATTAGATTTTATGGCTAACAAGTAGTTACCTATGGTGGGTAAGTACTGAAAAACATACTGTACAGTAAACTTACATTGTATAGCAGAAAGTTAGGTTAATCTCAGTGACTTGATTCTTTTGAATCTGTCCAGCAAAAAGATTTGTTCAGGCTCGTTCATGAATCACTTCTGAAGGTCCCATCGTTATGCCAGTGTAGGTGTCAAAAGAGTCTTTTCTAAGATAAGTGAGTCATGGAAATTCAGTTTGTTAAATTCACCACAGTCGTTCAAGATCAAGTTTTATTAAAGTCCTTACATTTTCTAAAAAGCTTGAATTGATGCACAGAAAGTAATCAGGGTATCTTCCGTCCAATCAATTTTTGTTTTAATATTGAAATCTGAAAAATGAAAAACGGGCACATATTTCGTTTTTCAATTATTCAAACAAAACGAAAAATCAAGAATCCGGCTTAATTTTTCGTTTTTACATTCAGGGATAGAAAACGAATAAACAACTTGAATATTCGATCTCTACATGTGGGTGGGAATGAAACGCCCCTCTCTGCTAATTGGTCAACCAAACATTACAACATAATAATAGTCCAAAAAAAACCTTAATAATAGTCCTCCACTTCTATTGATTCTTAACATGTTTATTTCTACTACATTTTATCTCTTCATCAAACAGCCAGATTAATGAATGGCTTGACACAAACCATACTGAAGCAGAGCCTTTTGGCCCTAGGCATGCCTGTTTTATTATAGTTATCCACCCATTAAAATCTGTGTGGCAAAGCTGCGCGACGCACTGCAGCACGGGGAGAATGTATTGACCGCTATCAATTTATGTGAACATACAGTCATAACTTTTGTTTTAGACAATACGCTGCATTTTAGACAAAGGAGGAACTTAAATAATATTACAGATATGAAAATAAATGACTTTGTGTAATTTACCTTCACAGCACATCTATTATTTTTCTATTTTGAGTATTATTCATAGAGCACTTTATTCAAATTTAGGAAATCATCTGTTATTATCCCACTGGCATGGGACTATTTGTTCCTCACAGTGCTTGTTTCAGTGATTGACTTGAGTGAAATGTGAATTTGACGTCATGATTTGAAGGTGAACTCGTTTGAGTTATAAGAACATATCCAAACCCTGAAATAACACTTCGAACAATAAGCCAGTGTCAGCAGTGTCAGAAATTAACTTTCACATAAGGGGCAACTGATTTTCAGTTTTTTTATTTATTTATTTTATTTTATTTTTTACCTTTTACCTTTTTTATGTCATTTTTAATGTTAAATTCTTACATTAAATAAATTTGAATAATATGACAATAGGCTGGTACCAATTCAGTATCCATACCAAATCAGTATTCAATGATATAGAACCTGGGTCTGATGATGCTTTTAAATGTATTTACAGTTTAATGCTGATAAGATGGCTTTATGTGCATTTACAAATGTATAATGAAATGATATTAATGTTTTATACAACATTTTTAATAGAAATATTAATAAAATTAAATAATACTTGAATTATGATAGTAATATCGCCACTAGGTGGCTGTAAGTCTTTGTGTTAATAAAGGATCCTTTTATTCAATCAATTGGTTCAAAATGCTTAATTCATTCATTTAGGAATAAAATCAAGCGGCTGTCTATAATAATTGGTAATTGAATTGTTGTCTATAATAATGGGTATTTCAAAGACTGATTCATATCAGGATT
This sequence comes from Sinocyclocheilus anophthalmus, assembly GCA_018155175.1. Taxonomy (NCBI): domain Eukaryota; kingdom Metazoa; phylum Chordata; class Actinopteri; order Cypriniformes; family Cyprinidae; genus Sinocyclocheilus; species Sinocyclocheilus anophthalmus. The sequence goes on from JADLZN010011805.1 coordinate 761,152, forward strand.
CAGGAATGATACACCACTCTATGCACCTACTGCGAGTCAGTCAGGTACACAACGGTTCTGTGACTTGGGTTTAGTTGGCAGAGAAAATAACAATTGTGTATGCAATCAGTTAGCTGGCCAGACTTCCATATAATTAAATACAACCCATTTTTATTGTCTAAAACAGTTATGACTGTATGTTCACATAAATTGATAGTGGTCTGCGCTTGTCTACAATACATTCTCCCCGTGCTGCAGTGCATCGCGCAGCTTTGCCACACATATTTTAATGGGTGGATAACTATAATAAAACAGGCATGCCTGGGCCAAAAGGCTCTGCTTCAGTATGGTTTGTGTCAAGCCATTCGTTAATCTGGCTGTTTGATAAAGAGATTAAATGTAGTAGATATAAACATGTTAAGAATCAATAGAAGTGGAGGACTATTATTAAGGGTTTTTTAGGACTATTATTATGTTGTAATGTTTGGTTGACCAATTAGCAGAGAGGGGCGTTTCATTCCCGCCCACATGTAGAGATCGAATATTCAAGTTGTTTATTCGTTTTCTATCCCTGAATGTAAAAACGAAAAATTAAGCCGGATTCTTGATTTTTCGTTTTGTTTGAATAATTGAAAAACGAAATATGTGCCGTTTTTCATTTTTCAGATTTCAATATTAAAACAAAAATTGATTGGACGGAAGATACCCTGATTGAAAGTGAACAAGAACGACTCGTTCACCTAAAAAAGATTTGTTAAAAAAACTGATTCTTTTGTTTTCATTCGTTTTGTTCAAAATGAAACAAGTGATAATGTGTACTTATTCGGGTAAAGTATAATAATCTCTACTAGGTCTTGAGGCTCTTGGGAACATAGAATTTAAAACTGTAGTTCACAGAATTCCAAACATTCATCCAGCTCAACCTTTTTACCTTTATTTGTAATCTTGGATTCTAAAATTCATTAAAGTGATTTAACTTGTCAAAAAAACGGCCTTTAAACCCCCCTTAGCTTAAACTAAATAAGGCCCCTCTAAAGAGGATCCATGACTATTGTGTCTGCTTTCATTATTCAGGGTTAAACCCCGATAAGCACTTCAGTTTTTCCTCCAACAAAAGGACTAGTGGCTTAGACATCTCATCCTAGTCAGTTGTCATCTGTAATGTGCTGTTGGTGTACTCACTGATATTATCCTCTTATGCTAAATGTGGCTTCCGTTGTTAATTTCCCCCTCAAAAAATGATCTACAGTCTTAGCAGACAAGCTTAAGGCCTGAGTTTGATTATTTAGCCCAGATCTTGATAGTCTTTCATTAAAACTTGATTTTTTTAATGTGTGTGGATGTGAAAGGACGAAAAACTTTTGAATGTATAATATTAGAATATATTGAGAATTATTAATATTATTAGCATAATCTCAAATTATTCAGTATCTATCTATAATATAAAAAAACATAAGAAAACAAAAAGCAAGCAAGCTTTGGAGCATTGTTTACACTGTAACAAAATCTGAATTTGAAGAAAATGCACAAGTCGTATAATGCAGAAACAGTGTCAGTATATGATTCCTACAGGCTCCAGAAGTAAGAATTTCTTCACTGATGAAGGAAGAGGGAGCTGCTGGACACCCCGTTCACAGCGATTCGACATCGCAGCACGTATTGTACATCTGGCCAGATGCTGTAGAGTGCGTGGATTGTTGGTGCAGACAGCAAACAAAGAATCATAGAAATTCCTGTACCTCTAAATGAAGAAAAAGCAACTTCATGAATGGACTTAATGAATAGATGAATACATCATTGTGTTCCTACATTCAGGTAAAAAAGTGTTTTTGTCATATACCACGAAATACTGTTTTCTTTACACAGCCTAATTTATTGTTTTTGTTTGTTTGTTTTTTGGAAATACAGTACTTTTCAAAAGTTTTGTCTCTGTAATATTTTTTAATGTGTTTGAAAGAAGTCTCTTATGCTAACAAAGGCTGCATTTATTTGATTAAATACAGTAAAAACAGTAATATTTTCACAATAAAAAAAACTGTTTTCTATTGAAATATACTTTAAAATGTAATTTATTTCTGTGATGGCAAAGCTGAATTTTCAGCATCATTACTCCAGTCTTCAGTCACATGATCCTTTAGAAATCATTCTAATATGCTGATTTGGTGCTCTAGAAACATTTCTAAACATTTTTACGCTAGACAAAATTATGTATTTTATATTATTGTATTTTCTTATTCATTTTACTTTATGATGTTTATTTTTTGCAGTGAATAAAGAAGTTTATTTCTGACCTCATATACAGCTTCAGGAATAGCAGCCCTCCATTTTTTTGTGTACTTGACATGTTCATAAGAATTCACCATAACCTCCACTGCTCTGGGGTATTCATGACATGCCTGCAACACCTACTTAACAGAAAGACAACCAAAAAGACCAACATTAATATTTTGAGAGCCATCTTAAGTGTAAACACCTTCTAGTCCGACTATAAAATTCCCACTGACATCTTTACTCTAATAAATATGGAAAACTAAAGCAGTTCGGGTGGGTGAGTGTTGTACCTTGTGAAACTGTGGTGGATACACTCGTGCTGCTCCGTAGTTCAGAAGCAGCTGATAGCAGCGTTCAGGAATGGCCCACGGCCTGATCTGCGTCACCTTCAGCAGATACTGTATCGCTGCGCATCCATTGATATCCATTGCATTAGTCTTGGCACCGGCCTCCAGCAACATCTGGATAAGCACATGATCACAGTTCCAGCAAGCTTTGTGCAGCACCGTCTTCTTGTCTTCCTCATATATATGTACGTTAGCATTGTGGTCCAACAGGATCCGGCAGACAAGATGGTGGTCAGAGCTGTAGGTCCGCTCACGAATGTCCATGGCCCAGAATGCAGCAGTGATCAGAGGTGTTTCCATGTAGCCGTTGACTGCATTGATATCTGCTCCATGGGCAATGTAGAAAGCCACCAGCTCTGGGATACCATAGCGGGCCGCAGTGTGCAGAGGGGTGTCCTGGTTCTCCTCACTGGGCATGTTGATATTTGCTCCTGCAGTAAGATTAGAAGTCTTGTGTTGTTTAGGACCCCATTGACTTTATATGGACAAATACAGTTATAATTACAATTACAGTTACAATTTTTGTTTTTAATGCACATAAGAAAAGAAAGTCATTCAGGTTTGGAATGACATGAGGGCGAGTAAATGTTGACAGAAATGTATTTTTAGGTGAACCTAGGTGATTTTAGATTTAAATGTACAGACCTTTGAGAACAAGATGTTTGGCACAGTCCAAAAGACTCTTGTGTAATGCAGTAGTGTAAAGGAGTATGTCCACTCAGGGACATACTGTTGATCCGTGCGCCCCAATCCAGCAGAAGTCCCACACAGTCAGCATTAGACACTGTACAGGCCACATGTAGAGGGGTTTTCCCGTTAGGCTTCCTGTTGACAGCTGCCCCATTCTGCAGAAGGACTATGGCACTCTCCAGTGCATTGTACATCATACACACGTGTAGACCCATCCCCCAGGATGCCTCCAACTTATAACTTGGTAGCCAGTAACCTGGTGGAAAAGAACAGGTTTTTTTCCATCAGAAAGATTTAAGGTTAAAATGGATATACACATGTATGGGAAAGTTTATATTTTAGGTGTAACTGATCATAGTGTTGTTGCTGTTAACTCAAACTGTTAAAAAATAATTTTTGGTAATTGAAATAGAGCTGAAATATTATAAAATAAATATTTAGATTAAAAACAAGCATAAGCTAAAGTACTAAAATGACTGTAAAAACTGATAAACTGATAAAGTAAAACTGAAGTAAAATTAAAGTTATATAGAAACGTAAAAAAAAACTAATAAAAACACATAACAAAATTAATAAAACACCGTAAACTAAAAATTAAAATGAAAACTGAAAATGAAAAACCTATTTCACAGTATTAATAAATAGTATATAATATTATAGAAGTATAACACTAAAATAACATGGTCCCCATGTATTTCACAATTTCAACTTTTAGCTTTTTAGCAGCTCCCTTAAAAACCCTACCTCAGTGTTATCCGTGTAAACATATTTCTTATTAAAATAGCAAATTTGGAGCAGGAAATAATCTTAACAAAGCAGCCTGCTAATTGGCTGCATTCTCATTCTAGAGAGCATCTGATTAGACAAAAATCTGTATAGTACAGGAATGCGAGTTACATGGCCTAAAATCATTTTTATTTCAGGGGTCGTGTGAATTTACACAACGAAAAGTCTCTTGATTCATTGGAGGTCATTAAAAGCACTATTAATTATGCAACTGAATAAATGCTATTTAAAAAGTTTTATCGGAATTATAGTGTAGGCTTATATCAAGTAGCCTACTCTTGATCTGCGTGCTTCACTGAAAGCGAGTTCATAGACGACGCTTGTTGTATTCTGTTACTTGCAGTCTAGCGCTCCCTTGTGGCTGAATAACTAACTGCAGTCACACAGTCTAATGATTTCTCCGGTGAAAGAGCGACTGTTGTGTCGTCAACGTGAATTACCTTGCTTATACGAGGCAAGGATCATATCGCGGTCCTCCACGTCTAACACGGTGTCTATTTCAATGCTAGTGGTGCGAAGAATTGTTGCAACCTCCACCGCATCGTTACGCGTGAGCGCTTCTAGAAAGCGTGCCTTTAGAAGGTGATCAGCTTCTTCCCGCCGCGACAGAGTCCGGTTATCTTCCTCCGCTAAACCGAGAACTGCTCGAGGCCTGCTCATATCTCACACATACACCGACTAATCCGCAAGAAACACTCGTTCAGTACGTTTAAGTAATTCCAGAAAGAAGAGTGAATTCCAGTGCTCAGGAGCGTGTGTGAAACACAATCGGTGTCGAGTCAGTCTCAGTCTGACTATTAATAGACTGTGAGGGGAAGAGGTCAAAGCCTACAGGGCCAAACCAGCCTTAAACAAACAAACAAAAAAGGAACTACAGTATCAGCCAAAATACTATTATTAGAATATTAAAATATTGACTGCATTTAAGAAATATTTTCAAGACGCCATGTATTCAAGGGCGTAGTTTTGGTTTGAACAATTGGGGGAGTTGAAGTGTGAACTCTGTTTTAGTGGTCATGCTCCCTCATGAGGCTTATTTATTTGTTTGTTTGCTTATATGTTTAATTTTTAAAATGGTCTTTTGTGCTATCATCCACACATGCGAAGTTGGTTGATAACATAACTGCAATAAAGTAATAGCCTAGTTAACAATTAGGCTACTTGTTTACATAGGATAATGTAGCCTATTTTATATTAGGCTATTTAGGCACTTATAGGCTATAGTTTGACAGAATGTTCTAATTCAACATGTTTTGGGAATGGGAAGTCAATCTAACTTAACATTTTCTTATATTGATATTATTTCTTACTCCTTAACAGTTTATCAGGCTCTTAATGATTTAATCTAGGCCATCTCTTGGAATATTTTACACATGGTACTCGATTCTGACTTGTAGGCTACTTGGTCTTATGAAAATGTACCATAGTTTTTAACAGGATTTTTTATAATAAGGCTAGCCTATTAATCATTACCAGGCCGATAATTACTTAAAAAAAAATTAATCTATATAGCAGTTATGAAAAACAACAGCCTGCACATTTATTAGAAACAATAGCTACAACATGCCACAGTTGTTATATAAATAGGGAAAATCTATTCCCTTAACAGATTATCTATTAGAAATTGTACAAGTTCAACAAAATGTACCACAATAAATAAGCCTACAATAAAACGTGATCAATTCTTCTGGTAAAGGTGGTCGCGAGTAGTTTAAAATTATTTTAATATATGTTAGTGCTGGTGCAAAATTATGTTTTCTCCTCTTTTCATCAGTCTTATTAGTTTAAATGCCTTTAATAGATTATGTTCGACTTAATCCATAGCATTTTAAAGTGGCAATTTCTCAATAGAATTCAAATAGATCACACATTGATTTTACCATCAGCTTCCTTCGCGATAGGAATGCCTCGCGCAAATCTGATCACACTTTTCGAGAGCACTCGTGCACAATTAAAAGAACTGCAAACTACGGCCCTGATTGTATATGATCTTATGGTATTTTGGGCAATATCTATCAATGGCAAACGGTCCAAAAGTGCCGCAAAGCCACACCTTGGTATTGGCCATCTTGTAATAAATAAATAAGTATACTTGTGACAGATAACAAGACATTACATTACAAATAGGTGAAATAAAGTCATAAAGTTTCATTTTTCAAAAAGCGCACACCAATAAAGCTGAAATAAAGCATTCAGTATCAGGTCATTAAGCAGCACTACCATTTTCAGATGTGCTGACAATAAAAGTTTCTCAAGTACTAAATCAAAACAGACGGATTTCTTATGGATGGTGTAACAAGGCTATTTGCAGATTGGAAGTAAATGGACTGCAGAAAATGGGGCCTTGCCATCACAAGTAAAAATTGAACTTAAGAAATAGTTATTTCAAACAATAATTTGTATTATTTTTAAGTGCAATTTGCATTCTTAAGTTTTTGTATGATCTGTTTACGGCCCGCTGAGGGTTAGGTTTAGGGGTGGATATTCATGTTTGTTTGTTTGTTTTTTTTTCTTTCTAAGAATTATACCTTTCTATATACAATTTCATATACAAATTCCAATGCACCAAAACGTAAAATAGTTACGTTTTCTGAAATGTTCAAAGCATCCACTGAATCCACAAACGGCTTGCACATGGACAACTCGAGACAAGTTTGGAATGATCTTTCGTTGTATTTGTCTGATCAAATATGTCATTTGAAGTGTATTTACAGTCCAACATGACACATAAGGCTTTTAATTTTTCATGAACAAAAATAAAGGATAGAATTTAGTAGTTTTGGAAAGAATGGGTATGGCACATTGAGGTCCCTCATGCGGCTATGACGAACAAAAATACACAGGTTAATGCTCTTTTCTCAGGCATTGCGTGCAGTTCCTCTATATACCCTGACTAACTCTGCCATACAGTATAGTGAAAACAACAAATAACCCATGAAAGAGAAGCACATTTCTGTCCTCAGATCCGTACGTGATTATCCCTGCACGCAGACACATTCAAACAGACAGACCCGGTCTTCGGTCTCCTCATGGAATCGATAAAAAATGCCGGGATTAAAAGCTATTGCTTAACTGTCACATACAAAAGTCAGTATATCGGTAGACAGGTTAGATGTGGATCTACAGTAGGTTATTCTTTTCAGTTGATTCATTGCAGAGGGTTAGAAAGGATTAACATCATAATGTTAAGACAAACATCGTTTTGCAATTACAATAATAAAAGATATGGTCACAAGAGCATTGTGAGTTAATTAACAAACATACAATCTCCTAATTCTTTCTGATTACAATTAAAAGTTTTTTGGTAATAATTTTTTGCTTCATAAATAAATAATGTGAACTGATTTACAAACATTTCTTTGATTGGGAAATACATATACTATGACAAGACTTAAAATTATTAGAGATAAATAATTCACTAATTAACAATGAATATAATCTTCCATGGAGTCACATTTGAGTGCTTGTAATAAATCCACAGGGTCATGAGGCACTGCCTAATGTCCTCTGTACAGTGCCCAAGTTCCACTGAAGCTGCCTTTGAGTTGCCATGGAAATAATCAGTAATTCAAATGTAAACATGAACGGTATGTATTATTAAAAATGGGAAAACAGCATGTTTACAAGAATGCAGAATTGAGAAAAATGTGATATGGACAGATAATTTGGGCAGTGAAAAGAAGGTGGGTTAAACAGGGTTAATACGACTCGTCAAAGTGGATTCTGAAATGCAAAATGACGTCTGTAGGTTACTGTGTTTTGTATACTTACAACTGATACATATGGGAAATGTTTTGCATAAATTTAAAAATACAACCCAGGATAAATTGATAGAGGCGATACTGGTTACTCTATGCAGTAAATTACTCTATAAAAGACTAATTATTTACTACATTACGGTGCTCTCTTTATGAATGAGACAAATAACGGATTAAAAACAATGGGATCAAACTGAATAAAATCTAGCCTGATAAAATAACATACACTACTGTTTAAGAGTTGGGGTCAGTTTTATGCTCACCAAGGCTGCATTTATTTGACCAAAACATTTTTAAATTTACAATTTAAAACAACTCTTTCCTATTTGAATATATTTTAAAATGTAATTTATTCCTGTGATGGCAAAGCTGAAGTTTCAAAGAAAAGCATTCATTTGAAATAAAAATATTTTGTAACATTTGTAATGTCTTTACTGTCACTTTCGGTCAATTGAATGCATCCCTGCTGAATAAAAGCATGAATTTCTTTCAGAAATCCTACTGACCCCACACTTTTGAATGGTAGTGTACATGGATAGGTCCGTTTTAAGTGCACATTTGTCATCTGCTCTACAACATTTGGATGCCGGTAAAACAGAGGTGCATTCACACAACCGGTGTGTTCCAGACTGTAACCACAAACCATAAAATCAAATCAAAATCTAAACAGCACTTCAAAAGGCAGCACTTGGGTCTAACTGAGAATCTAGCTCAGGGCGATGGAGAGGGCTAGAAGCAGGTAGCTGTGAAATAGAAGCAGCAGTCTTTTTTCTTGCTTTTTTTCTTTTAGAGTACAAGTCTCGCATCTCTGGAGAAGAGTTTAAAATGACAAACTTCTGAAATCGTTTAGTATCCTACTGCCACCATTTTCCCCCAAAGATCATTATGAGGATTCAAGCTTGGAGAAGAGCATACACTTCAGTTGTATTACTTGAATAGTGGCAGGTCGATGAAGGAGATCCAAACAGGAGGTTCAAAGTATACAGTGAAATATCCACAAAGAGGGTCCATGATATCTCATTACTTGGAATGGCTTTCTTCTCACAATAAGGTTTGTGTTTGCCAGTGAATCAGACTGTAGTGGTTCTTGTGAGCAGCACTCAAACTCTTTGAGGTGAAGAGACACTCGACAGCAACACTGTCCATCACTATGACCTGTGCTTTGTCAAAGCTATCGTATTAAAAACTTTCCGCGTTCACTTAACAAACTATCCTTCTTTTGATAGAAAATGGCACGTTAGACATATTCATATATATGCTTTCTGCATATGTACATTGTCTCAACGTCTAAAGGTGCTTGTAATGCAGAGTTTTTTCTGTCATGGATGAGTTATGAGCTTGATATGCTCTGGTTCTATATATACATATTCTCCATATGCAAATAAATAGATATTAATCAGACATAAAACACAGGAAACCAAAAAAGCAGTGATCATTCTGCTAAAACGTGAAAAAAAAACCCTGAATATTGTTCGGTAAAAATAACAAAATCCATATCTGGAAATTTTGGTTTCAATTCATCCAATGGCAGCTCAATAGCAGTAAGCCCCTTTTTCAATGAACTTTCAGTCCCGTGAAATGCTGAACTGGTCTGTACTTATAATGGTGAGACAGTAGTGAGGTGAGTAGTGTCATTCAGTAGCGCCCTCTCCTGGTCCGGAGGATTTGCTGTTTTTCCGGACCTGTTTCTGAACCTGCTCCAGTTCCTTCTTGCGCTGTTTCTCAATTTTCTCTCTGTTTCTTCTAGCTTTTTCCATCAACACTTTTACATCCTTCAGCTTTTTCTTTATCAGAGCCCGATCCTGAGAGGACTCTACACCCAGAGCCTGCCAAAAACACAAACAGACACACTTACAGGATGTTCAGATGAATCCGAAGAAACTATGCTAATCTCTAAAGACAACTTTCTCATTGGAGGGAAAGCAGATGGGACATGAATTATTCTAACAATTTTAGCATATGGCAGGAGAAACAAAATACGGATAAAAACAACACCTAACCATCTATTGCACACATTTAATATTTAAAAAAAATGTTTGATTTAATTTTCTTGTATAAAATGGACTTCATTACTTAAATCAAAAAATTTTTTTTTTTTTAATAAATAAATAAATAAATAAGTTAATAAAAGCTTTTGTTAATGTAAATTGAAATTTAAATGTTTAAGATATAAATGTAGGTAATTTTAAACCTAAAAAATGTGTATGGCATATTAAATAAGTAGATACGTTAATAATGCGTTATATAAAAAATATAAATATTTTGAAATATTTAGCTAATTTATTAGTGCAATATACAAATTTATGACTCTTAATGTGCAAAAATGAAGTTGATGTTAAAGTCATCTTCTGATCATTGAAAATGTATATTTTTTACATCTTATATTCATCATTTGCTTGGTTTTCACCACACACAATAGAAGTAATAAAGGATTAACAGACTAAATTTATCCCAACAAATCTGTTCCTCACCTTGAGTGCTGAGCTGTCCAGCTTGAGTAGCTGCTCTCCATCCACATTCTTGGCAGTAAAAAGAGAGACATACTGTTCCAGGTTCAGACCCATGAGCCAGCATGACACCTGCTGACATGTCCATTCAGTCACACTGCGGTTCTGCCACTGGAACAGCTTCGGAGGAGGACTGTCGTCTAGAATCTGACACACACACACACACACACACACACACACACACACACGCAAACTTACTGTACAGCACTAGCTGGACAAGGTCACATAGTCATCAGCACTGATTGATAATTCCAGAAATCATAGTTAATATATTTTGAGGAAGCAAATGGAATCTGAGAAAAAATTAATTAATACAAAAATTATTGTTGGATGACAAAGAACATGCAAGAAATTGAAGAACTAGACTCCGTGGGAAGAAGAGTCATTCTGGGACTCAAACACATTAAAACAAAGTCTCACCTCATCTTCAATCATATCCACACTCTAATAAATGCAGCATCAAGGATAAGAAAAACACTCACTGAATCAGAAAAAAACCTTTGCTGATTTTTCCAGGCAGAACAATTTAGCATGCAAGTGATGCTTTAGATATAATTCAGTTAGAGAAAGTCAACATGAGGCTAAGTAAATCTTGACAGAACGTACATTTTTGGATCTTTAAACAGAGAAATCAGGTTGCAAGTGTACAAACAATACCTCATCTGAGGAGAGCATTAGTATCTGCGATGGGCCGGACATCTGGATGCCACTGATCTCTGTGGAGCTGGTGCTGCTGAGGCTGAGGTCATCAGTGACACCAGGACCCTGGAAGAGAGACAGAGACAGAAATACACCTGTAAGACACGAGTGTTACCTGACTGACACATTTACCCATGTACCATTTGGATTTGCTTGAATTGTTTCTCCATTACTTGAGAGGTAATTATTTATTCCTTGATTCTGATTGTTTTATTGACTATGACAAAGAATTATTAGTGTAATTACTGTTGATTGACAGTTAAGCCAATTAAGTCTCTTAAGATTAACAAGACAAAAGGAGACATGCACACCCCGGCAAAATGCTTTGTGTGTAGACTGGTACTGTCACTCAAATGATGATCATTGATCATTTGTCACCGAGTAAATTAATTAGCATTTTTAAATGAACGCATTCTTCCAACATAATGTGTAATCAAATAACATGATGCATTTGAATGTGATTCTGGTCAGAGTTTCAGAGTCACAGTTTCAAGAATCAAATGGCATTATGTTCACCGGTCGTTTTTCTTTCTCAACGTCAAACTTGCATTTACTACATTTTTTGAAGAGTCCCTGTAGACACTATCCACACAGATGAGATGGACATGTTTACCAGTCTGGTTGTCTCCAACACCTCAAAGTCTGTGAGAGAGATGCTGAACTGAATATGAAAATACGCTGAATATGTTGGGCTCTTTGCTGGCACAAAAGTGATTAATTCAAAGCTAATTTAATGCCTTGACTCAGCATGGGTAGCAGGCCATAGTTTTTCTGATGTCCTTCAGACTTAATACAAGATTTCATTGATCCCAGGAGCACAGCCTGAGCATGGTCACCTTTTGCGAGGTTTGTGTATTATAAGAAGATGAAAACATTCAAGAGTAAGAGTCAGAATGCATGCAGCTGAATGAAATTCCACAATTTCAGGATCAAAATGGACTGTTTCAATTTGTGAAACTCTATAATAATTCAGCAACAATCTCAAAGCAAATAAAACAGTAATGTGCAACTACTGTTTGTCTACAGCTAAAATTAGAGAAACATCCGATTAGCCTTGGATCTGAACAAACTAGACGTGATACAGTACCACGTAATATGAATAGGAGAAGAAGCGTGGCCAGGAAAAAGAGTTCTGTTCATGGAAATGCAACACACCAGAGGGAGGTTATGTCACTAAACAGGCAGCATTCATATTTTAAACAACTGATTGCAATTTCTTTTAAACTAGTTATATATATATATACACATTCTGGTTCTCAAATCTGATTGGTTGAGAACCGTGAGATATTGTACTGGTATCGCTACAGGAACACAATTTCACAATTTTGTATCACTCCGCTTGTTCTAGCCGGGTCTATGTTTTTTTTTATTTATTCACTGAGCTAATCGTAGAGTAAGTTAGTTAATATAAGAAGAAACGTCTAGCTTCTGGGTCTCTCTCTCTCTCATTTGGATACACGTCTTGCCGCATTGTTTCTCTCTTATAACCTCATTATTTCTCACTAATAACCTAACTGAAGCAGCACATGCCCTTGATACCAATTCTAAAAGTGACGTATGTTTAACTGTCAACTTGAGCTTTGAATCCGTGGAGGAAGGAAGTAGTTCCGCACAAAAGAGGGTTTTATTAGGCACTCCATTGTTTCTTGTTTAATTACACACATGTTCCGTCGAACTGACGCATACACGCTCGATTCGAGCGCTATCGCCTAATCCGCGGCTGTGCTTTGCCTCCGGATCACAGCCATGCTGATATAGAGCCGGTATCGCTCGCAGTATCGTATATTAATATACACACACACACACACTAGCACACACAATCACATATATACAATACACATACACGTCTGTGTGACTTTTCTTACCTTGCTCTTGCATCTTTCAGGACTGTTCTCTGCTGAAGGCCCTGTGGAGCTAAAGATAGGGGACTGGTTATTTAGTGGTTATACACAATGACTGGTACACAGCACAGGTGCTGACAAGAGCTGAGACAGATCATACACACAGGCGAGAGCTGCATTTAATTCACCGCTTTACAGACTTAAGTTTCAGCCTTAATTTAGTTTTTTGTTTTTTTTGCATTGTTAATAGTCCATTGTAATTTGCAGTTGGAATCCAGGAACTGTGATGATGTGGGACCGGTCATCCGTATATTCCCAGAGGAAATAAAACCTCCTTTTAGCCTTGCATCTGCTGAGCAATTCTCTTTAATCATTGATTAAGCAATTCTTTGAATCATTGAAGATTCTTTCAAATGCAAAATGTGTATGTCCTGCAGTCTTGCACATCTGAGATGTCCAAAAGATTTTGTGTCATTTTTATTATATTAATTTTATATTTTATAATGTTTATTATATTAAGGCACAGCTGGACATGTACTTTACAATTCATGAGACTTAGGGTACAATGCATTTAGTCTGACATACTATGAAAGATCTAAAAAATTCTGCATTTCAGAGGTAGGTAGGCATATTACCACTACCGTATATTAGGTTTTGTGGTTCTTGTAGTGACCTTTTACTGGAGATCCTTTGGATTCGGCTCTTTTTTCCTTTACTTTCCTCAGAGAAGACTGAAAATATTACCAGAAGCTTGTTTATTTCCCACAGAGAATTTCATCAGTAATGTCCAACAGCTTCTTTTATTGAAGTTACACTAACATTCAAAAGTTTTGGGTCAGTAATATCTATATATATATATATATATATATATATATATATATATATATATTTATTTTTTAAATAAATACTTTTTTATTCAGCCAGGTGCATTACATTTATAATGTTTTAAAATATTTCTATTTCAAATAAATGCTGTTTTTTTAAACTTTCTATTCATCAAAGAACCATGAAACAGAATATTAAGCAGAATATTACACAAAAAAATTAAACAGTACTACGGTTTTCAATTATTTATTTTTTGCACCAAATCAGCATATTCGAGTGATTTCTGAAGACTGGTGTAATGGCTGCTGAATATTCAGCTTTGCCATCACAGGAAATTACATTTTAAAATATATTGAAATAGAAAACTGTTAGTTTAAATTTTAATCATTTCACAATATTACTGTTTTTACTGTATTTTTGACCAAATGAAGGCAGCCTTGGTGAGCATGAGAGACTTCATTCAAAAACATTTGAATGTCTTTTGCATTCATTCTGACATTTATATAAAGCTACACTTTATGTAATCACAAATATAAATACAGAATCGTCACCAACGTACCCCAAGTCTAGTAGTTTTTTGCCAGATTTCTCATCTCGACTTGCTGAAGATCCTGAAGAAAAATCACGCAGAGACCATTAGCATTCAACAAGATTCAACATTTACTGTACAGAGGCCATATTCTTTACTTCAGGCATTCCTCTTATGCTATCTTTTCTTTAGGGACTTTTCCTTATTGTGTCTCTCAGGCCTTAAGCATAATTCATTAGGCCTGTAATTGAGCCCTAATCAGGTATTAATGGTTTGGTGCATTTACCCTCATTATCAGGTCCCTGCTGAGGCTGCGGGTGCCTGAGCCTGGCCTCTGTGGCACCGGCCACCCTGGAGGACTGAAGCCCAGAGCCCTACAGACAGCAACAGAAACAGACAGAGAGGGAGAGGTTTTAAACATCCACAAAGAAAGCTCTTTGCAACAGTAAGCTGTTTCCTGTTTGTTTTTGCTGACCCAACAGTACTTCCTTCTGTTTCTCTACAGAGATCTATTATGGTTATTACAGACATTTACAACAGCTAGACACAGCGTGGCTTATGATTCTGAGAGAGGAAACACTGTAAATAATGTTTTCTCAGGAAACCTAAAAAAATATGCTAAATATGTAAAAACTATTTGTAACCTGATACCGACATACAAGAACGTCAATGTATACAATAACATGTTCTAGCTTTTCTCCTGTTTTGTGATCCTATCCCACCCAAGTACTACTGACAGAAAAGAAAACTAAGAGAGAAAACAAAAAAAACTAAAAAAGTTACAACCGTGACCATTCATACAACATAAATGCATTTAATGTTAATGGAGTATTTTGTAACCATAGAAACCTGACATATTCTACACATACTCATAAATTAAGTATGAGATTAGAAGTGACTTCCACTCTTTATCAGAGCATCTGGCTTAAATGTCCTGTGTCTGAATAAGAGGTGTTTGGTGTTTGTGAAAGGGAGTCTTACCCTCTCGTTTCTCTCAGGGTGAGTTCCACTGGTTCCCGTCACCTCGCCCAGTTCTAGCACACAAAACAAATCCATACAATTACATAACGCACACACATATGTATGTGTGTGTGTGTGTGTGTGTGTGTGTGTGTGCTCGCGTTTTTGTGACAAATGAGGACATAAATTTGTATAATGACAAAGGTATGACATAGGTATTACAAGGAGAAGATGACTTATGAGGACATTACCCCATGTCCCCATTTTTCAAAACGCTTATAAATCACACAGAATGGAGTGTATTGAAAATCTGAAATAGCACAAAGTTTCCTGCAAGGGGTAGGTTTAGGGGTAGGGTTGGTGTAGGGCTATAGAATATACGGTCTGTACAGTATAAAAACCATTACGCCTATGGGATGTCCATACTTTTCACAAAAACAAACCTGTGTGTGTGTGTGTGTGTGTGCGCAAATATAGAAAGTTATTTTAAAATACTTTACAATTTGACTGTTTTTACTGTATTTTTGATCAAATAAATGCAGCCTTGGTGAGCATAAGTGACTTCAAAAACCTTCAAAACTTTTGCCGACCCTAAACCATGTTCTACACTAAACACACTGTGTAAGCACACAGTGTAGTGAAGGGAAAGTATATGAATATTTCTAATAACTCATAATGTCTCTAGCTAACCTGGAGCCTAAACAATGAAAAACACTCACATAATGGCTTTAACATGAGAATATACGCCTTCTGGCCCAGTCAGAGCTCTGGCCTCTACGCGACTGAGACGACCTCAAGAGAGCGCTGCACACCAGACATCCCGAGTAGCTAATTGTAGCTATACTGAAAGAGGAGTGGGGCAAAATTCCTCCCGACCATAGTGCAGGCCTGATCTGTAATTATGGGAAATGTTTGGTGGAGGTTTAGGGTGGGACAACCACTACTTTTTCCAACATTCTTTTTTTCATCCGGTACTGTGAATATTTACATAGTGTTCAATACATTTATGAAATCATATCATTATTTGTGTGTTCAAGCAAATGGTGCTTGTCTATTGTTGTGAATTTGTCTAAGATCAGATCAAATTTGATCACTAATTCACATAATTTTCACATTTTCCTGCAAATGTTGTTCTCACTGCTCATTTAACTAGGATAGGAGAAAGTATTTCAACGACAAGTTTAATTATTGACAAGTTAAAGTATTGAAAAAATTTGCTTTAAGCAAAAAAGGACAGCAAGCCACTATCAAATATCAAGTACTTTGGCTGTTAAAAACATATAATCCTACAACAGACTTCTGGCTGGTTTGTTTATATGTTGCAATGTACCGTAGCGTCATATGCTATTTACTGATATTTGAAATGAAATGGTCGGAAACAGGGCTGAGAGGTTTCCAGCAGAAGAGCCTTTTAGTAAACTGAGGCCGTCCCTGCGGCAGCACTTACTCATTATCTGCCTCATTCAGTCACAATGCATCCAATCAGCTTTCCAGTGCTGTCCCCTCTTATCACAGTGATCATAGCAGATTCAGAATAGGCAGATTTGAAGAGCCAGTGCACCCATTACTACTGAGTGTGTGAGGTGAGAAGCATCAAGCACCTGAGATGAATGATGCTGCTTTAATTTAATTAACAAACCTCAGTTGTATGCAGCTGCAAGGTCAGGGTTCAAAGCGAGGGAGTTTATTACGGAGAGATATGTTACATAAGCAGAAAGTGGTCGCCATATTTAATTTGACACAAGTGAGGCTATGAGGAACAGAAGTTTTTTTTAAATATGTCGCACTGTTGTGTACCTGGATATTGTTCGTTCTGCTGTCAATGTATTGAAAATATAGTATAAATGATATTTACGTTACTTATTATTATTATCTAATTATTTTTATTCAATATTATCCTTCATGCTTATTACTACAATCATATTTTATATTTTTAAATTTTTGTTTACTAATAATAGTAATTACTACTATTAGTAGTAATTAGGTCATCATCATGCAATCAATGATTTAAATTAAAAAATATTTTTTTTATTTGTGTTATTGAAAAAATAAATAAGTATTGTTATTTTATATATATATAGTATTTAAAATCATTGTATTATGCATGATGATGATGATAATAAGGAATATATATTATTAATATTATCATAATAATGCATAATACAATCATTTTTAAATAACAAAATTTTAAAAAAGCATAATAATAATGAAGAATAAGCACAATATTATTGTAATTTTAGAGTTACACCACAATGTCCCCCCCCCCCAACATTTTTAATGTTAACAACTCCTATTCAGTTCCCTTTTTAATGGCTTGTTCTGTTTATTTGTATGAGAATAAAAACAAAAATCAAAGCAAAATTTAACATATCATCACTGGACGTTGTGGCTTTAAATAAAAGCCATGGAATATTGGGTGGGTTTTATATGTTGGATTTGGATTTCCCCTCTGTAGTAGCTGAAACCCATGTCATTTCCTCCTATCTTTCTGATAAGCACAGCTTTAATTGAGACTGATGAGGTCCTGTGTATTAATTGTTTCCTGTCACATTATGATGATGCCCATCAGGTACCTGCATGGTGCTTCACCTACCACTATATCACTATTAATAGTTTGGGTGCAAACAAATGACCAGCTGTATAAAGTGTGTCCTGGTACGTGAGCATGTGTGTGTTTCTATGAGGTCTGGTTTGAGGACACCTGTCAAACAGAAGACTGATGATAATTTTGGTAATTAATGAGCTACTGGGTGAGAGTGTTGAGGTGTGTGTATGCGTGTTTTTGTGACTCACCCCCTCCAGCAACACTTCTCCTTGGACACTGTAATGCCGTCAGTCTCTCAGTCAGCTGGGCTCGGCTCTCAGCGCTGTTGTTTGTTATGGTTTTATCCTGGATTCATTTTTGCTTCATCAGCTGCATCAGCTCTGACTCCAGTGTAGCAATCTATACAAAACCACACGTTTTCTATTTTAGAACTGTTTTCTATTTTCCCATATATATATTTTATGTTATTTATTCCTGTGATGGCAAAGCTGAATTTTCAGCAGTCATTACTCCAGTCTTCAGTGCCACATGATTGTCACATGATTCCCAGTGTCACATGCTGTGCTTAAGAAATGTGCTTAAGAAATATTTCTTCTTTCATCACTGTTGAAACAGTTGCTTAATATTTTTTTGCGATTCTTTGATTAATAGACAGTTCAATAGAACAGCATTCATTTGAAACAGAAAGCTTTTGTAACATTATACTACTATAAATGTCTTTACTGTCACTTTTGATGTTAATGTGTCCTTGCTGAATTAAAGTATTATCTATACATGTTCTATATGTCGGTTTTTTATGGCCCATGTATGTGGCCCATTTCACAGTATGACGCTTGTAAAAGATAATTACAAGCCTGTATGAATCATACCTAACTACAATAAAAGTATGTACTGAGATTTTAAATAATTTTGTAGAAAAATTCTGATACTGGTTGTCCAAACATATTGTGAGAAGGTGGAATTCACGCCCAATGAATTGTGGATGCTAACAGCGCCCCATTTATTGACACGCTCACATACCTGACCTTCAGGAGATCACTACTGGGCGTTACCTGATTAATATTCAAACTGTCAAGGTTTGTAATGTTTTAATATCGTTCCAACGCTTTGTTTTGTCCAAATTTCCAGCAAAACATTTAAGAATATTGCTCAGTTGAAATATACCTTTTCCATGTGGGCTCACAAACTGACTAATGCAAATGGACTTTGGATGATTCACAGTACGAGACAGTTGCCATGAAATGCAGTGAAGTGCACTGACATGTGTGTGTGTGTGTGTGTGTGTGCGGATAATTACCCTAACTTGAAGACTCTGAATTTCAGTCAAATTAGCCTTTTCCGCCTCCTCCAGCCTCTTCTTCTCTGCATCCTCCTTCTCTGCAAACTCCATCTCTCTGAACGCAAGCAAAGACAGAGATTTGGCAAAAGGACAATAATGTTTGTGGTCATATATGGGCTGAGACGTGGAACTATTAGTCTATTTCGAAGGGCTTCGAGAGCACGGAACCTCATTATCAAACAAATAACAAAAAAACAAATTCATCAAACTACTGTCAACTGAGAGACGTCTTGTACAATGGAGTACCATGACTGCTTACTCAGGCTTGTCGGCATGGATAGACAGCGACTCTGCAGTTAACTATGGCAATAACGCCTGAAGGGAAATCACAATTAAAGACACTCAGGCTCCAGAGGAGAAGAGTTGTGATAGAAACGACCACAGAGATCAGCTCACACACTTTTCGGCTTGAGAAATGCACGCTGTGATTCTCTCAACCTTCAGCCACAGACATCATGAAGACGGCACAGTTTACAATTATACAATGGCAACACATCTTTTTAATTATAACCTAAACTGCATTTAAGTACAAAATCCACCCTGTTGAAAAGACTAGTCACATATATGTGCTTTGGATATTTTAGCTTCACCAGCTACGTCAGCATATACCTAGTCCAGCATGACAACTGTTTTACCGTAGAACAGACATTGCATATAAATGGTTACAAGCCATTTCTTGTCACCAGGGCTCTGGCCAAAACCTAGAGAGCCGCCTATGTGCAGCATCACAAACACACTCCTGACAAAGGCTGTTACAAAAGGTAGGTAGCATAATTATGCAGAATTTTAAGACTTCTTCTTGTTCAAATCCTGCAGGCAACAATGACATGTATCATTTGTGAAGAAGCCAGTCCCATAATGTACTGCAACAGGCTCAATATCCATCTGAGATTGTGGGCAAAGTGACATAAATGTTCATTATAAATACAATTAATTCAATAAAAAAAATATAAAAAAAGCTTCAGTCTAATTGAAAAAATTACCATTATACATATTATTTGTATGTGCTGTTCATTTTTAAAACAGTATAGTGCTGTTAGCTTAGCAACATGACAAGGTCTACTGAAATCAGTTGTTAGTCGTGCCTTCCTGCTTACAGTATCATTTAAAAGTTCTGGGTCAACAAGATTTTTTTTTGAGAAATTAATACTTTTATTTTTTACTTTTTAGCAAGAAAGCATTAGATGCAGCACCGCTACTTTAAAAACTCAGAAGCTCTTTTACTGCCATTCATGGTAATGAGTTCATTTGTGGTCTTTTGTGATAGAACAGCAACCACATAATCAAGATCCTTCTCTTCAGCGCTGCGCTGGTATTATAATTACCTGAAACTTATTTAGTATTCTCTATGAATTCTCTTATGTTTAAAGGACATAGTTAAAGTACACTTCGATCATCTCAGTATCTGTACCTCTGCTGGAAGTCCTTAATGAGCTTCTTGGCCTTGTTGTACTTCTTTTCCAGGGCCTGATACTGACTTTGGGCCTCCTTCAGATGCTCGTTGACCGTATGGCACAGTGTCTGAGCCTCAATCCAATAGCTCTCCAGTTTTAGCATCCTCTCCTTGTTGTCCTCGATGCTTTGCTTCAGCTGCGTTTTCTCTCTCTCCCACCGTGCCTTCTCTTTTTCCACTGCGGCCAGCTAAATAGAGAAACCAGGATGGAGACACAGGGAGGAAATTAAGGTAAAAATCCCACAAAGTCAATAAAGCATACAGTAAACTGTTTAAATAGGCTTTAAAGATAGCATGAAAACAAAACCAACACAATGCATACTACTTTTATTTTAAAGGAACGGTACATAGAACGATAGAATGATAGAACGATAGATAGACATGTCAACATGTCCATATGAGCAAGAGGAATATAAATGGCTTTGATCACACCATAAACAAATCCAAACGTAGCCCTGACTGTCTGCATTTTACAAGTGATGAAATCTGACGTTTGTTCAGACTACATGGGTTGCTATGGTAATGATGTAAACTTCAGCACTACGCTAAGAGATTTTCTCAGACAACAACTGAGACATTTCATGACATTTGCCACTGAATTCACAAGGTGCTTAAGAGAAGGTGCTTGAAGCATTTATGCATACACTGAAACTAAGACTATTAAAACTAGTTTTCAGTAAATAAAGAAAGCTAAGATAAAATATAATTCTGTCATGACAACTCTCGGAGGGATTGGAATGGTAATGTACATGATAATGTTAATGTATTTGGTCTTGGCGGAATAGATCTGCTACGCTGCTGCTACTGCTGCAGCAGAGCAAGTACCGAGACTTGCTACTGCCAATACATCCACAACATGCTGCTGTGAGCATGTAAGAAATATTGCTGCTGCAAAATATAACATACATGAAATAACCCCCATATAGCGTACATGAATCACCTCGTAGCAGATCTATACAGGTGGAGCTGGGGAAGGTGGAGGATTTCTGAAGCAAGCTGCAACTGCTACGGCAAACACTAGTCATATATTTGAATGTTGAGCAGTGAGCTCATTGGCTACCGATACAAGAGAGAACCAATCAGCTGTGCTATGTGATAATGATGTCATTAGGTCAGATTGAGTTAGACCTATCGGACTGCGCCATCTAGAGTTTCATGCCAGAACTCTGTATATATTCAACAAAAATTAAACGTAAAAAATTTAAATAAAAATGAGAAATTTTGCCTTAGCATCTAACTGAAATAAGTTTAGGTACTAAAATGGCTAAAACTAAAACTGAAATAATAATTAATGCTATGTAGAAATATTTTTTAAAATGAATAAAAATGACAAAAGCTAATAGCAAAATTATTAAAACCCAAACTAAATTTAAATTAAAAACTGACAATATAAATATAAAACTAATTCAAAATATTAATATATAAAGTGCATAATATAAAATACTAAAATAACACTATTTTTTACTGCCTTTCTGAGGTCATTAGGTTAAGTGGGTGCATTTTCCTCTTGCTTACTTTATTTATGATAACAAACAAAGAAGTCTTAAGTATAAGGGAGACTTGCAATAAATCTAGTTGTTATTTTTCTTCAATGTACTTCAAATTCCAGATGAAAAAACCCCGAAAAAAAACAAGATCCAATTTGTAGCTTTTTGTGGGGGGGAAAAACATTAGCAGGTACAGCAGCCTCTTACCTTGTTCTTGAGTTTCTGGATCTCAGCTTCAGTGACAGTGTGTTTAATCTGCAGCTGTAGACACAAAGGAATAAGAGAGAGTAGAAGAAAGGTGAGTGCAAGATCAAGGACAGTCCTCCTCTTAAAGGGAACTGACCAGAGAGGCTCTCTCTGCCTGACGACACTCTCTCTCTCTCTGAAAATCCAGACTCAAGAGAAATAACAGCAGAGAGCGAGAAGGAAAAAGACCAAGACAATTGAGGAAGGAGTGAATTCTGGGATACAATATTTAAATATTTTCTCACAAAAGAATATGGTTTCTCATCAGCAGCAATTTTCAAGAAGAGCAGTGAAGATAATAGATAGTCCTAGGTACAAACCAATACTGAAACGTGTATTGAAACTGTTTACTGCATGTACACTGAATCTAGGCCATGTGGTTTTGTAGACAGGAAAAATGTGAATCAGATCTATTTTCTCCAGGCTGATTAACATCATTGCAGGGTGTCAGTAGGAACTTGCAATTTTTTACAATTTACAATTTATTACAATTTTCTATTGTTTTCTATTGTAATACATTTTTAATGCAATTAAATCATATTTAGCAGCATTTTTAGCAGCCATTACTCCAGTCTTCAGTGTCACATGATCCTTCAGAAATTATTTCAATATGTTGATTTGCTGCTCAAGAAACATTATTATCAATGTTGAAAACAGTTGCTTAATATTTATCTGAAAACATAATTCTTTGATAATTAGAAAGTTGAAAAGATAAGCTATTATTCAACATAAAATTAACTTGAAATTTATTGCCAAAAACAACAAAATTACAATTTTTATCTGAATTTAGACAGAAAACAAAGCTGACAGCTGACTTAGCTTGACCTTTTCAGGTATTCTAAAGGTTAAGTACTTCCTTTCATTAATCATTTGTTAAAAAATGCATGCAGTCTTGGTTTACCTCTCGAAACTTCTGATAAAGTTTGGTGGCATCCAGTTCTGATGGCGAGATGATGTCCTCGTTTTCAGGTAAATCGAAAACCTCAATGGCCACATCTCGGTCTGTTCTCGTCTGCCCTGCCTCCTCTTCCTCATCCGTGGCGTACTCTCCTGTCTGAGCATGGGCACATGGGAATAAACATCCGCACTGCATTTACTGGAGCAATCAATGTGAAGGGTTTCTATCTTTAATAGGTGGAACAACTTTACATTGTGTGTCCAGGATGCTGTATTTTCTTAACAACAATACAGATACTAGACCATTTCATATCCTAAAAACCTGGCTTTGATTTTATATTAACTGGTATGCTTAGCCAAATGAAACGTGAACTTTACCTTGTTTTGCACAGATCACTGAGATTACATTTTTAAACTATTTAACCTGGCAAAGCACAAAACAATTTAAATAAATAAATGAAACAAATCCCATATCTCAAACAAAATCTCAATAAGTCGTTTGACTTGAGCTAGTAAACAATGACCTAGCAGCCCACAGAACACCCTAGCAATCATGTAGCAATGCTCTAGCAGGCACTCTGAACATCTTAGTGATTGCGTAGCAACACATGCATAAAATTGAAAAATTTAGTCTGTTTTTAACGTGGCATTTATGTATGAAATACACTACTGTTCAACAATTTTGGTCTATTTATTTAATGGGTCTCTTATGCTTACTAAGGCTGCATTTATTTGATTTAAAACAGTAATTTTCAGCAGCATCAGATCTAATATGCTGATTTGCTGCTCAAGAAACATTTCTTATGGTTATCAATGTTGAAAACAGTTCAGCTGCTTAATATTTTTGTGAAAACCTTTTGTGAAAATACTTTTTTAAAAATTCTTTAATGAACATTTATTTGAAATAAAAATCTCTTGTAAAATTATAAATGTCTTTACTGGCACATTTGTTCAATTTAATGCATCATTGCTGAATAAAATTATAATTTCTTTCTTTCTTTTTTTAAATTCATACTGACCCCAAACTTTAAACAGTTTTGGTCTGTTATCTTAAAATGATTTATATAGCATTTATTTCTTCTGCTTGCGTGTGGGTCTGGCAAAGTTATTTTAGGCGGATGGATGTGCAGACACACACAGACAGGTTGGTTCTGCTTGGCTGGGGTTCGTATCTGGTTGCAGGGCAGGGCTGCTCCCTGGGAGGCCTCCTTTCCAGATCAAATTATTCTGCCTGGAAGGAAGCCATATATAACCCTGCCCTACTGTACTGCTTTAACCTGAGTGGTCTCATTTGTGTTTCATCTGTCTCTCCTCAAGTCTCTCTCATCCCCTCACACACTTTAAATGAGAGGATATGGAGCGCAGCACACAGACTCCATATCATCAGCGTGATATTACCTCTCAGATACCCCCAAGGGGAAAATTAGCTAATTTTGGAGTATCACATTCAATTAGTATATGTGTCACCATCCTTTTAACACACTGGTGGTTGCCATAACACACGTTTGAGGAAACTAATTGAAAGAAGTTCATATAAAGAGGCACAGAAAGTACTTAAGCCACACTTAAAAAAACAAAACAAAGTAAGAATGTCACTGTATTAGTTAACAAAATAGCTAATTAAGTTATATTTATTATATTTCATATTATAGTACAATTCTATACTATTTTGTCTAAATAAAAAAATTTTAATACATTATTTTAAATGCTTGATGTAATTTTGGAACATAATAATGTGTAGTAAGAAAATCGATATTCAGTTTTTATTCTTTTTATTCTTTTTTTCTAAATGGGCATTATTTTTGTACATTTTCAAAATTACATTTAGCAGAGTTTTAAATGATTATGTAATTCAGTTAACAGTAAATGGTAAATGAATAAATGACAACAGGTACATGATAAACACACACCACACACACACATTACTGTATAGATACATAATATATCAGTATATATATTATATAATATATACACATATAATTACAGTATATATATATATATAATATATATACAGTATATTTGTTACCACTTTACATAAATGCCAGTATTTAATGTATTAACTAACATGAATGAACAATGAGCAAAACATTTATTACAGTATTGATTCATCTTTGTTGATGTTAATGAAATTACAGTCATTCATTGTTAATTCACAGTGCATTAACTAATGTTAACAAGCACAACTTTTGATTTTAATAATGTATTAGTAAATGTTGAAATTAATGTTAACTAAGATTAATAAATGCTGTAGAAGTATTGTTCATTCTTATAGTTCATGTTAACTAAAGTAGTTAACTTATGAACTTTATTGTAAAGCGTTGCCATATATATGTGTGTGTGCGTATATATACCATATATATATAACCAATATACTACTTATTTAGGCATCCCTAGAAAAAAAAGATTTATATGCTAATTAAGAACTCATGATGTCCATAGTTACTGTCATGGTTGGTTAAAAGTAATAGCAACAATGGCTGAAAAAATTAGGTTACAAAACGGTTTATCATTATTTAGTATACTATTATATAATGCTGTGAAATTCATATATTTATACATGTGGCCGATACTACTGTATGCCTGTTCCATCACCACTAACCTTTCCGAACCTTTCTTGGATGTCCTTGTAACCACTATACCCTGCAGGACCCTGCTGTTTTAAGGCCATTTACTGCTGGCAGGCAGCTTGTGAATGGTTTTGGCAGCTGCTAATCCACAGCACAGCAAGATTTCAGGCAGGTTCACACCATTCTGCCTCAGTGAACACACCAGCCCCTAAACTTTCATCTCTCTTACATGACACTGATATGACACATTTAAACAGACATTCACATGTGCTGACGCTCAAGCACACACATGGCACATTCACACGAACAAACACCCACCCACCCACACACACACGCAAACATGCTAATCTTTAGCAAGGACTGCTACATTCATTACAATTCCTAACGGGCAGCCTGTCTGCTGGGAGTAGCCGCCTGTGCCAGAATTATAAAACAGTGCTGATCGCACAGCCATTTCAAGAGTGCAGCCGAGCCAGCCGCTACAAAATATCCAGACGTTACCGCAGAGGAGGACTAATAAAACATGCGGGTACATAAGAATGACATCAGCTAAATGTATAATGTGAGATTTCAACACATCCAGTCGAAATGCTATTTTAGATTCTCACTGACAAATAATGAGAGGCTTTAAAAAGTCACTCTTGCATCAGTACATGTGAGTCTTGCATCATTCTGCGCTGCACGAGAGCCTATAATGCTAAATTGTCCGTGTCCTCCAAATCAGAAGGTAGAAATTGCTTTGCCTGGTCTACTGATGTAATTATCTTTGAATCGTAGCGGGCAATTAATTGAATGCTTTCTTCAGTCAGACCTTTCGTATAGAATCCCACCGCTGTGACAGATCTGCATGCATTACGGTAATGCACCACTCTGAATCCTTTGAAAACAGATCGTAGCACAGTCACAGACATGACAACAGACTTGTGGCACCTCTTGTTTGGAAAGCCAGGCTGCCCACCGATCCGCTAATGAGAACCGAGCAATAACTGCTCAGTGACTAGTAATATAACAAACCCCATCAACTCTCCATGGAGCAGAAAGCTGCCACTGTGGGTGTTTTTCCCATGAGAAGCTCTCAAAAACCTAAGCACACTTTGTGACAGTGCTGAAATCTAATTTGTAGCACTGGAGAAATAGCATGGCAACCATTTATTTTTATGTAGTAAATATCAAGTGGGATATTATCAATTTTCTACTTTAAAATTTAATTTTTGTTGAATTAAAGAAAATTATTAAAATAAACAATTTTTTTACTAGGAGAAGAAAAGATTAACATTTACTACTACTACTACTACTACTACTACTACTACTACTAATAATAATAAACTTGAATTCCATGTTAAAAGCTGAATGAAACAGCAACATATAATTTGGTAAATGTGTTAAGTTTTTATTCTTTTATTTATATACATACATACATATGTATGTTATATATGTGTGTGTATGTGTATTTACACACACATTAATACTTCTATTTAGTAAGGAAATACATATATTAATGTTTCAAACTATTAGCCCCACTTTGTTTTTTGAAAACCCCTCATCTAGAGGAAACAATTTTATTTATTTTTTGATTTATATATTATATTTGAGATTTTTCATTTAAACAGGAAGACTTAAATAGATGGAGCAACAAGTGTTTTTGTGGCACTATACTATCTTTCCATCTTTCCAGCTGCAAACTTAAAAAAATTTGGTAAAATGTAGGATACTGTGAAAAACATTATACAACAGATATGCTGATAAACCAGAACTGCGCAACCCAACAGTTCATAGTATTATTTTCTAATATGACTGACAGGTTATAGGTAAGTTTTCTATAGATTTTGACTAGCAGAACTGCTTCATCCTGCTGCACTTTGATGTGACAAACTGTAACAGGCTGAGGCTTGTAGCATGGACGAATCATGGATAATAGATTTGAACCTGCTCCAACTGGCTTGTGATGGTTGATTAACCTGTTCAGACAGTCGCTGACATGCTCAGACAAGCGCTGATGTGAGACCTGTTCTGTGCTCACCTCGTCATCATCAGCATCATATTGGGCGTACTGTTGCTCCATCATCTCTCTCTGATGTCTCTCCTGCTCCAGAGTCTGGCTGATGAGTTGAGCCACCTCGCTCTGCTGTCCCGGACGCTCTCGGCCAATCACAAACCTGCAAAGACATACCAACTGCTACTTGAGAAAATCAGGGAAAGAATTAATGCTGAAACATCTAAAACTTGAAAATAAAAGTTTTTCATAAAATGTAACGTTTGTCATTTCTGCACCACTAGTTGCACCAAACAGAATTGCAGAGAATGAATCTCTGACCTGTCTTACAATACTGAGCAATAATACATTAAAATAATTTCAAATAACTTAATAAATAATCAAATATTTAATTCAAAGTCAAATATTTTATGCAAGCAACATTAAAATGTTAAAGTTACTTTACCTGTGAAAAATCCCTCTTTCCCGTGGTGTACTGGTGCTATTTTTAAGACCCATCGGTGAACCTGAAGTTTAAGAACTAACGACTGACTAAGTGGAAAACTGAATATATCAGCCAAACAGATTTTCTACGAAAGACATCAGCCTACAAATTACTTACATACAGGTGCATCTCAATAAATTAGAATGTCGTGGAAAAGTTCATTTATTTCAGTAATTCAACTCAAATTGTGAAATTCGTGTATTAAGTAAATTCAATGCACACAGATTGAAGTATTTTAAGTCTTTGGTTCTTTAATTGTGATGATTTTGACTCAACATTTAACAAAAACCCCCAATTCACTATCTTAACAAATTAGAATATGGTGACATGCAATCAGCTAATCAACTCAAAACACCTGCTAAAGGTTTCCTGAGCCTTCAAAATGTCTCTCAGTTTGGTTCACTAGGCTACACAATCATGGGGAAGACGGCTGATCTTGACAGTTGTCCAGAAGACAATCATTGACACTCTTCACAAGGAGGGTAAGCCACAAAAGTTCATTGCTAATGAAGCTGGTTGTTCACAGAGTGCTGTATTCAAGCATTTTAACAGAAAGTTGAGTGGAAGGAAAAAGTGTGGAAGAAAGATGCACAACCAACCGAGAGAACTGCAGTCTTATGAGGATTGTCAAGCAAAATCTGTTCAAGAATTTGAGTGAACTTTACAAGGGATGGACTGAGGCTGGGGTCAAGGCATCAATAGCCACCACACACAGATGTGTCAAGGAATTTGGTTACAGTTGCCGTATTCCTCTTGTTAAGCCACTCCTGAACCACAGACAACGTCAGAGGCGTCTTACCTGGGTTAAGGAGAAGAAGAACTGGACTGTTGCCCTCTTTTTCCTTTCTTTTTAGTCCTCTTTTCAGATGAGAGCAAGTTTTTGTATTTCATTTGGAAACCAAGGTTTTAGAGTCTGGAGGAAGGGTGGAGAAGATCATAGCCCAAGTTGCTTGAAGTTTAGTGTTAAGTTTCCACAGTCTGTGATTATTTGGGGTTCAATGTCATCTGCTGGTGCTGGTCCATTGTGTTTTTTGAAAACCAAGTCACTGCACCCGTTTACCAAGAAGTTTTGGAGCACTTCATGCTTCCTTCTGCTGACCAGCTTTTTGAAGATGCTGATTTAATTTTCCAGCAGGATTTGGCACCTGCCCACACACTGCCAAAAGCACCAAAAGTTGAATAAATGACAATGGTTTTGGTGTGCTTGACTGGCCAGCAAACTCACCAGACCTGAAAACCATAGAGAATATATGGGGTATTGTCAAGAGGAAAATGAGAAACAAGAGACCAAAAAATGCAGATGAGCTGAAGCCTGGGCTTCCATACCACCTCAGCAGTGCCACAAACTGATCACCTCCATGACACGCCGAATTGAGGCAGTAATTAAAGCAAAAGGAGCCCCTACCAAGTATTGATTACATGTACAGTAAATGAACATACTTTCCATAAGGCCAACAATTCACTAAAAATTTTTTTTTTTATTGGTCTTATGAAGAATTCTAATTTGCTGAGATAGTGAATTAATGGGTGGGGGTTGGTTGGGGAGTGAGGGTTGTGAAAAAAAATGTGAGTCAAAATCATCACAATTAAAAGAACAAAGACAACAATTTGAGTTGAATTACTGAAATTAATTAATTTTTCCACGACATTCTAATTTATCGAAATGCACCTGTATAGTTGTCTATTATCTATGAAATTAGCAAAAGTTAGCGGAAACTAGAGGTCAAGGTTTATAAAGTTTTAAATATGGATATTTTTCTTACACAAATCCATTGCTTCGCTTCAGAAGGCCTTTATTACCCCCCTAGAGCCGTGTGGAGTACTTTTATGATGGATGGATGCACTTTTTTGGGCTTCAAAATCTCAACCCCATTACAAAGCTTGGAAGAGCCAGGACATTTTTTAATCTAACACCGATATGTATTCATCTGAAGAAAAAAAAGTCATATACACCTAGGATGGCTTGAGGGTGAGAAAATCATGGGGTAATTTTAATTTTTGGGTGAACTATCCTTTTAGGTTATTTTACATAATGGTATAGAATTTTAATATATGCCATTTATCAATTACAAGCCATAACATGAAAGGAGTGAAAATGTTTAATAATTTGAGACAATTCCCTCCAATAATATTCACCCCATCCTCTGCACTGCACAATCCATGTTTTGGATAACCAGCAGGGAAGTGCTCAGCATGGAGTCCTAATCACCCTGCATTAGGCACAGATAATGGCCCAAATTTGATCTACATCTGAAGCAACAACTGGGCCAATACTGTGTGATGCCAAGCATCTCTGCTGCTTTTGCAGCATAGCTGACCTGGAAACAGTCCTCTCTTCCATCTCGATACCACACGCAGGGATCCCAACTGCTCCGGGACAGAGCTTTCTTATTGGCAAAACCCACCATTATTATTCACATACATCTGGAGTGACAGGATGCATTTTAGGATATATGCATCACCTCACCCAGTGAGGCGGCGTTCCTGCCAACTTGCTATAAAATTCCTTAGACTCTGACACTGAATCATCACAGCAATGAATCGCTCTTAATAGAGTGTCAATCTTCATATATTTATTGGTGGTCACTGTTGCAGATAGAGTTTAAGACCTGCCTTAATTCTTACAGTAGGTTAAATATAGCACAAATTCCAAATCTGGGCCACACTGCCTCATCGGTGAGAACAGAGAGAAATAACCAGCAGGAGGAAATAAATCAAAACCGGGAAAGGATAGACAGCTGAAAAACAAAAATATGAAATAGTACATTTCCTGAGACCTTCATAGTACTAGATTTTTAGGATTTGATTTTTTCCAGTAAAAATCTTACTATATAAATATATGAACTATATAAATATATGATATTATATATTATACATTATGAATATTTATAGATCATAAAACATTACTGCTATTATTAATATTTATATTTTTACATATATATTTTATAAATTATATACACATTTATTTTTCTTAACTCATCTGTTTTTTATGTTTTAAGCTAGATATATGGACAAATATTTGAAGAGAAACAATTCAAGATATATCTGAAAACTATTTTTCTTCTAAAGTACCTTTATTTCATTTCAAGGATGTTTTTGATGTTTTTTTTAAACTGGAAAATAAGACAAAAGTACTGACCAAGAAAATTATTTTATGCAGACTGTTTCGGTATCTGCCTGGCTATATGAAACCATATAAATCAAGAAGGCTCTGTCTCTCTCAAAATGTCACATTTAAAGCGATATTTCACCCCCCAAAAAAATAAGAATTGGAACAACTTGAAAATGAGTAAATGCTGACAGAATTTTCATTTTTGGGTGAACTGTCCCTTTAAGGAAATTATATTTAATTAAACCCTTTTAAATAAACATACATTTGAAGGTAAATTCATAGTTCCAATCAAGTAATTTTTTTCAGCGTGTTTATGTTTACAGAGGAAGTATGATACACCACTGACAGCATCTGTTTAAAAACAATACGCTCCATCATGCTGTGCAGCTCTACTGTTAATGAAGAGTCTTGTTTTCTTACAGTGTGAAGTACTCCAGCTGGCCGATATGCTTTTCAAAGACATGCTCTCAGCTGTCGTGTCTAAGGGGAGTTTAGATACACTAATAAGAAGTCTGTGTTTTTTCTCACAAGAAAGCTGAGTGGGAGGGAAAGACGATGGCATGTCATGCTATTTCATACGCTAATAATAACACTGGTCACTTTAGCAGCCTGTAAGCTACGGTGAGGATTCGGATGTGGGGATCTTGTGGTCAGCATTCAGGGGCAGGGCTGGACTGATAATCGGGCATACCGGGCGTTTTCCCGGTGGGCCGATGCACTTAAGGGGCCGACAGAAGTTTTTTTTTTTTTGCCGAGGACCATCACGCACGGACAACGAGCAGCCAGTGGCCCATTGGTTTGTCTCCTGTATTGACAGCGTAAACCATCCAATCACAATGCGCTATAGACAGAGCGATGAAGTATTTTGCTCCGCCTATATAAAGATCGCTTTCAACCCAACTTTCTGAGCCAAATGGATTTTAAATGCAGCTTCCAAAAGACAAAAAATAGCTGAATAATATTTTTTATATTTGGTACAATCACACCGGTGTGTTTAGATCGTTCAGTGCGACACAGCATCAGCTGCTATTCAAATCTGCGTTTGCGCTTTGGCTGGCACTGAGCCAGAGACAGACACGTTTGTACAGCGCTGCATTATAACCAATCACACACGAGTCCGTTGAGCTTAGAAATTTCCATCAAAGACGTTCCGATGATCTCGCTGAATGTTGTGTTTTGTTCACCCATTGTCGCCCCCCCCCCCCCCCCCCACCCCCCTGACTGCAGATGTGCGTACGAATGTAAGTAAGATATTCATTTCACAGTGTAAACAGCTTCAGTGATTTAAATGGGAGTTTTTTGAGAGTGCCTGAACTCTGGCTACACTGAATGAAAATGTTATTTGATAATGTAAACGTTCTTTGATCTCTGTAAAATGAAAGTGTTATAATTAGTAACTTACAATATTGTTATTAAATTCACATCATCTCAACATCACTCAAACCACATACAAGTCCGTCTCCGTGTTAAAAATATTTTATGGCATGACACCCATATCTGGTAGGCCTATTTAAGTAAAAAGTCGGGTTTTTATGTGTAGTTAATAGATTACACTATTACTCTACTTTGTCACCCACAAATAACAATCTGGTACAAAAACGCATTTACTTACACATGTTTGAGTTGCTATTGTCTGCTGTGTACAGTACAAGCATACGGCCCCCCCCCCCCCCACCCCCCCCCCCCCTACTCTTGCCCCCTTAAAAATCATGAGTGCATGAAGCCCCTGAGTCTGACACATACATACATACACTACCAGTAAATTTTTTTTTGAACAGTAAGAAAGATCCAATAAAAAAGATCCAAAGATCAGCATTTATCTGAAATAAAAAGCTTTTGTAACATTATAGGCTACATATACCATTCAAAAGCTTGGATCATATATTTTTTTTTTTAAATAAATTAATATTTTTATTCAGCAGGGACACATTAAATTGAACAAAGGTTACGGTAAAGACATTTATAATGTTACACAAAAAAATGTATATTCAGATAAATGCTGTTCTTCTGATCTTTCTATTCATCAATGAAACCTGAAACAATTCTACTCAGCTGTTTTCAATATAATAAAAAAAAAACTTTTTTTTTGGAGCAGCAAATCAGAATATTAGAATGAATTCTGAAGGATCATGTGACTGGAGTATTGATGCTAAAAATTCAGCTTTGAAATCGCGAATAAATTACATTTTTAAATATTTTTAAATAGAAAACAGTTATTTTTAAATAGTACAAATATTTCACAATATTACAGTTTTTTTTCTGTATTTTTGATCAAATAATTGCAGGCTTGGTGAGCAGAAGAGATTTTTAAAACATAAAAATCTCACTGTTCAAAAACTTTTGACTGGTATATATATATATATATATATATATTATTATATATATATATATATCTATATATTATATTATTATATTATACTAATTTTACTAGTATCGTGTATATATATATATATAAATGGTGGTGGGCCGCCTGGACCAAAAAATGCCAGGGACGATTTTTTTTGTCCCAGTCCAGCCCTGTTCAGGGGCAAACCTGGGATTAATGAGACATAATAACCAAGCAAAAATGGCTGTAGACATCTCGCATCTTACCTGACCACTCCCTGTGTGTTTCTCAGGACAGAGGCAGCGAAGCTCTGAGTTACTCCCACCAGACTGGTGCTGTCAACCTCCACGATTTGATCATTCACTTTAATTCTGTGGAAAATGAAGGTGGTTATGTTGTAATGCTTTTTACAGTGACACTATTAGGATATTGTGCAATCTCTAAAACAGGTTTGGAGAACTGTATGAATACTAAACATCGATTTCTCTGTCATTCTGAGATGACTTTTCTAAATAAAAGCTTAATTATGTTCTGCCTGGGGCCTTCTCATCACTCTGCTATGATTAATTTTTTAAGTGGAACAAATATGCTGATGTATGAAGGACACAGTACATCCTGGGACAGGGTTTCCCAGAGTTTGTGAACCCTTAGTGTTTGACACAGAACTTCAGTGAGAATGGCTTTAAAGACATTAAGATAAAAGTATTGATGCAAATTAAAGTTTATAAAGATGTATAAAGATTTATTTCTGCATAATTACGGCAGATATGTAAAGACACCAGTATCAAGAGTGAATTAATTTCATAATTCATAATATGCAATAATAATAATGATGATGATGATGATGATTATTATTGATTATTATCTTAAAACATTTTCTAATAACTATTCTTTATACTACTAAATTATTGTTTCATATATGTCAATAAGTCAAATGGCAAATAAAACTATTATTGTAGTTGTTTTTGTTTTGTTAATAATTTACATAAAAGAATCCCTTATTACAATTTTCTAATTATAAATTAATAATCAAGTCTTTTATACTTTTTATATATTTTATACAGATCTATTATTTATACTACCACAAATTAACTAAAATACATTACAATTAATAAAAGTAATATATTAATAAAATACAATACATTTATACAGTAATAAAATACATTCATAATATATACTTTATACTACATGAATGAATATAAATATGATTTTTGGTTATGTAATAATTACTTAAAATCCTAGTGAATACTTCAAGTAAATAATTTAGGTCATAGGACTTAAAAAGGACAAAAAAGTTTGAGAACCATGAACAATATCTTTATGTTTTCAGTTGGACTTGGGTGGTCACATTCTTTCATTTCAGCAGCTAATGCTTAAAAGACAGAGGGAATTACAATCCTATAAGATTACAAAGACGAGTAAGCTCCTCAACAACTTGTGATCATATATTTTCAGAATGCTACAGTGTTTGCATGAAGAGCTCCAACTGTGTGATATCTGTAATGAGCTTTGTGAGTTTGACCAAATTGCCTTGACCTGTCTGGATATTGAGCTCCTGGCAAATCCCGTCTGTTATGCAGGCAAAGCAGACTGAGGGATGCTTGCAAGATTGAATCCTAATGTGCACCTAAAGAGTGTGGCGTAAGCACAGCTTGACCTTCACATGCATTTTGCAATGTCGCCAGTATAGTAACACTGAAAGCAGGAAATTGTAATTCTGCTATGCAAAAAATAAGGACTCCAGTGCAAAGATTTCAATGTCACTGTCGAATCCTACATTGTTACACTCCGCTCAGAAACAGCCTGAGTTAATGGTGGGGCAAATTACATTCTGGCTATTGAATGGTCCTTTTGAAACCTGATTGCAAAGCTTGCAGTTGCTTGGTAATCTTGAAACAAGTAAAAATTTCTCAAGATTTCAGCAGTGTTTGATGTCACTCAGCGAAAAGCTGAGACCACATTGAAAGACTGGGATTCAGAATCTCAAACTTGGAAATAAAATGAAAGATTTAAAATTTCTAAATAATCCTTAAAGAAGCATTATTATGAAAAATAAATAAGAAATACTTCAGATTCTGCACTATTTCTAGATCAATAATAAGTAAATTTGTGACACTGATCATGTGACTCTTTGTACAGATATTCAACTGAAGTTCAAGATTCTCTTTGAATCATTTCAAATCTTGATTGACCGGTTTTACATAAACTTGTAGAGTCATGTCAAATTGGTTGATTGCTGCTGCCATTAAAACTAAAGGGAGACAAAACAAATACTAAGACATTAAATAACTTTTCACACAAAATTTTATGCTGCTAATATAATTTTAATTAAGAAATGAAAAAATAAATACTTTTCTAATTTAATGAAAATTTTCACTAGTGGTCTCAAACTTGGTAAAGCAAAAAGCATTTTCTCCAAAAAACGTTTACTAAAATTACTAGACTAGAATGTTTAGCCAGATGTGAAATGGGCTGCTTTCATTCCCATCCCTACCCTCTCTTTAGGATTGTCAGGCTCTTGAGCTACAATCAGTGATAAAGCCCAAAAGCTTTGCTTTAATTTTAGGCAATGTGCAAATCTCATCTCAGGGATTCTCTCACTCTGGGTGCAGCTGAACAGAGCAAGGACAAGAAACCCATTATTTTGAACTACTGTTTGACCAATGGAGTTTTTCTTTCTACATGGAAAATACTCATATCCATTTCCAGAACATAGGGTGATATAATACCAATATATACGTCCATTACTACTTTCTATGTGCTGTTTAGTTTACCTTCCATCTCTCTCTGCTGCTCCACCCTCTATGACAGTCTTGACGAAGATGCCCAGCTTCTCCAGGCCTGCATCAGCGCCGACCCCCATTCCTATAATACTGATGCCCAGGCCGTCCTCATCTGACATCCACAGATGAACACATACACAAATCAGTGAAAGGAAAAATATTAGTGATGAGCAAATGGAAAGAATGACAATTCAATAAATCATTGGATGTTTGTTGGATGGATGCATGTTTATTGTAACTGATCACTCTTCAAGGCTTACCATTGATTCACTCACAAAATATGCAAATACATGCAGAATATTTCCCTGAAAACCTATTTATATCTATCCTGTTTTTTTTTTTGAGAAAACTTATACAAGGGTTAGCTGTCACAAGGGCTATACGGTTTCTCAACAGCTGTAAGATTAAAACTATAAGAGTAAAAACTGACTGAAAATTATTTTCTGGAGTCAAAGGTTTGACGACGAGACCTACTCTCACTTATAATAACTATCCTAAATGTTTAACCTGACACTGCCGTCCTGCTAGTCACCTTTTTCTAGTTCTACAGGGAGAAGTTCCAGCTTCTCCACCCGTTTCTCCAGCTCATACTCAGCCGAGGATGCCACCGGGTCCACCTCTTCATTCCTCCTGTCATAATCTTCATTGGAGTAGGTTTTAAACACCTGGCAGTGAGAAAAAGCCAAGGCCAATGTCACAATACTGAGGTCACAAGACTTAAACAGCTGTGTAAAGCACTTTTGTTTTCACTGTTACAAAAGATGGAGAACGCGAACCATGCAGGGCCCATAAGGGATTTAGTTCCTTATATACTGTACAAATATACTGTACAACTCTATTGATCTCATACTCTCTCTCTCTCTCTTTATATAGTGAGACTGTGAGGCAATGTCAGAGCATCAGAGCGTCTTCATAATGGTGCTTATCGGCTGAAACACAAACTGTCATTTGCCATCTCCTCAGTGTAAGTGATGGTCCTGTGCACAGTGGTGTGACCCCTAAGCAGGTCCACAGACAAACATTGGCCCCATGCCAATGCTACACTTGCCTGTCTCTCCCTTATCTGTTTCCTTATAAAAAGGGTTCATTGGATAAGTTGGATAGATATACAGGTGCATCTCAATAAATTAGAATGTCGTGGAAAAGTTCATTTATTTCAGTAATTCAACTCAAATTGTGAAACTCGTGTATTAAATAAATTAAAATCACACAGACTGAAGTAGTTTAAGTCTTTGGTTCTTTAATTGTTATTTTGGCTCACATTTAACAAAAAACAACCAATTCACTATCTCAGCAAATTAAAATATGGTGACATGCCAATCAGCTAATCAACTCAAAACACCTGCAAAGGTTTCCTGAGCCTTCAAAATGGTCTCTCAATTTGGTTCACTAGCCTACACAATAATGGGGAAGACTGCTGACTTGGCAATGGTCCAGAAGGCAATCATTGACACCCTTCACAAGGGGGGTAAGCCACAAACATTCATTGCCAGAGAAGCTGGCTTTTCACAGAGTGCTGTATCCAAGCATGTTTGAGCAAAGTTGAGTGGAAGGAAAAAGTGTGGAAGAAAAAAATGCACAACCAACCGAGAGAACCGCAGCCTTATGGGGATTGTCAATCAAAATCGATTCAAGAATTTGAATGAACTTCAAAAGGAATGAACTGAGGCTGGGGTCAAGACATCAAGACACACCACACACAGACGTGTCAAGGAATTTGGATACAGTTGTAGTATTCCTCTTGTTAAACAACCCGGCAAATCACAGACAATGTCAGAGGCGTCTTACCTGGTCTTAGGAGAAGAAGAACTGGACTGTTGCCTGGTGGTTCAAAGTCCTCTTTTCAGATGAGAGCAGTTTTGTATTTCATTTGGAAACCAGGTCCCAGAGTCTGGAGAAAAGGTGGAGAAGCTCATAGCCCAAGCTGCTCGAAGTCCAGTGTTAAGTTTCCACAGTATGTGATGATTTGGGGTGCCAAATGTCATCTGCTGGTGTTGGTCCATTGTTTTTTTTTTTGAAAACCAACGTCACTGCACCCTTTTACCAAGATATTTTGGAGCACTTCATGATTCCTTCTGCTGACAAGCTTTATGGAGATGCTAATTTCATTTTCCAGCAGGATTTGGCACCTGCCCACATTGCCAAAAGCACCAAAAGTTGGTTAATGACCATGGTGTTGGCATGGGGGTTGACTGGCCAGCACAACTGACCACGGTCATTGGATAAGTTGGATATTTCATTATAAGTTGGTATTGTCAAGAGGAACATGAGAAAAAAATGAGACCAAAAATTTGCGCTGAGTTGAAGGCACTGGTTCAAGAAACCTGGGCCTTCAACCCACCTCAGCAGTCCACAAAACGATCACCCCCTCCATGCCACGCCGTACTGATGCAGTAATTCTTGCAAAAGGAGCCCCTACCAAGTATTGTACTGTAAATTAACATACTTTCCAGAAGGCAACAATTCACTAAAAATGTTTTTTTAATTGGTCTTATGAGGTATTCTACTTTGTTGAGCTAGTGAATTGGTGGGTTTTTGTTAAAATGTGAGCCAAAATCATCACAACTAAAACTAAAAGAACCAAAGACTTAAACTACTTCAAGTCTGTGTGCATTGAATTTATTTAATACACGAGATTCACAATTTGAGTTGAATTACTGAAATAAATTAACTTTTCCACGACCTTCTAATTTATTGAGATGCACCTGTTATGCTGTTGTGTGTGTGTTTGTAACTGACTCACAAAGGCATCCGCAGTATTTGATCCAATTATACTGTACATTTAAAACATAATATGAGGAAATATGTTACATGTGTTTAAAATGACATTTTAAAATAATTAAACTGAAAGTAATTTTAAAACGCTCATTTTTTAATATATTTTCTCAAAATGTATTGATTCCGATGATGCAAATGATTTTCCAGCAGACATTACTCCAGTCTCCAGTGCACATGGATGTCAGACTCTGCTCCGTGTTTTGTATTTTTTTGCTCCCCATGTGTTTCCATGCCCTTATTTGGTTTTCCTGTTCCTGCTCCCTAATTTTATCCAATTTGTTTCCAGCTGTGTTTTCCCTCATATTATTATGTTTCATTAGTTCCAGGTGCTTCTCGTCATGTCTTGTGTATTTATACTGTTCCCGGTTCTTAGTTCTTCGTCCGATATTGTTTATGTCTACCCTGCTGCGTGCGTTTCATTTGTTCCATGGATGTTAATTAAATTCTCTTTGTTTGAAGTCAACTCCTCGTCTCCTCGTTCCTCGCTCCGCGCTCCAACACAGTAGCATCGTGACAGAATACCAGACCGTGACAGTAAGTGGCGCCCCTTCTCCCCATGTTTGTTTTTCATTTTGAAAGTCTTTTGTTTTCCTTTGTGTTTCTCCACGCGGCATGGAAGTAGCCGCTTGTTTTATCGCCCTAACCCACAGAGATCTCCCCTTCATGGAGTATGAATGGGAGTTCAGCAATATCGCCGCAAAAACAGCGCTGGACGACTGTCCCAGAGTTTAGCCCAGTGAGGGCTCCTGTCCCCGAGTGTAGCCCAGGGGGGGTTCCTGTCCCCGAGTGTAGCCCAGGGAGGGCCACTGTTCCCGAGTTAGGCCCAGAGAGGTTAGCCCGGAGAGGGTTCCAGTCCCCGAGTTTAGCCCAGAGAGGGGTCCAGTTC
Organism: Sinocyclocheilus anophthalmus; assembly: GCA_018155175.1. Taxonomy (NCBI): domain Eukaryota; kingdom Metazoa; phylum Chordata; class Actinopteri; order Cypriniformes; family Cyprinidae; genus Sinocyclocheilus; species Sinocyclocheilus anophthalmus. Next base: position 801,240 of record JADLZN010011805.1, read on the forward strand.
CCACGTCCAGCCCAAGGAAGGCTTCAGTCACAAGCACGCCCCGGGAAGGGCCACCGTTCCCGAGTTGCATACGGGGCCCTCTAAGACTATATTCTCCACAAGGATGTTTTTTGGTGGGGGTGGGGTAGTAAGTACGGGGTCAAGTCCAGTGGAGTGACGGGCTGAAGTGCCGAGAGGACCTGTTGTATCTCTGCTCCAACATGCGCATCCTGAACCTGTCGCTCAGTCATGGCTCCCCAAGGCTTCCCTGTTCTAACAGGCCTCCTGAACTGTCTCCTCCGCCATGGCCTCCTGAGTTCCCTACTCAACCATGGCCTCCTGAACTGTCTGCTCCACCATGGCCCCCTGAACTGCCAGCTCCGCCATGGCTTCCTAGTCTGCCTGCTCCGCCATGGCCTCCTGAACTGTCTGCTCTGCCATGGCCCCTGAGCTCCCTGTGCCACCAAGGCACCCTGGACTGCCTGATCCGCCCTGGAGGTATTCCCCGTGTCCCAGTCCTGCACCAGCCTCCAGGGTGCCCACCCTGCCCACCCCCCCTCCCTGGTGGAATTGTTATGGCGCGGGACGCGCCTTCCGGGAGGCGGGAGTAATGTCAGACTCTGTTTCGTGTTTAGTGTGTGTTTTGCTCCCCATGTGTTCCTTATGACCATATTTGGTTCGGGTTCTGCTCCCTGATTGTTTCCATTTGTTTACAGCTGTATTTTCCCCTCATGGTTATTATGTTTCATTCGGTCAGGGGTTCTCATCATGTCTTGTGGTAGTTAAAGTGTCTGGTTCTTAGTCTTCGTTCTGGTATGTAGGTATACCTTTGCTACGTGTGTTTTCCTGTTCCCTGGATGTGATTAAAATATATATGTTTGAATTCCACTCCTCTTCTCCTCGTTCCTTCGTCTCCGTGCTCCTCACAGTTAGGGTTGGGTATCGTTTGGTTTTTTACCGGTGCAAAATCGATACTTTTAAAACTGTTCCAGTGCCTGAACCGATACTTATTAAAAAATAAATAAAATTTTGGATTGGCCATTATTGAGCGCTATAAACACATGTTATGTCTGTTTCATTCATACTGAAATCCGGAGGGCGCCCTCGCGCAGAAACTCCACATGAGTTTCACAGAAGGAAAAGGACTCAGGAAATCCCTAATATGGACAAATGCATTGCTATCACTGAGTAAACAGAAGATATAAACATTTAGAATGATAAGACAATAAACACTCGACTGCGACAATGTATAGTTTATTTGTGTTCTTCAAGCCATATCTGGTATTTTCATAATAATTAAGTACATTTATAATCCATTGCTAATCGACATAGTCTTTTTACCATATGTTTTACAGTATAGAAAGGTATCTACTGCTTGCATCAGAGCAAGTTGTAATTGCTCCAATTCACGTGTCCCTCGGATCTTATGTCCCAAATTGTGCTTTTAAGTTGGAATGTGAAAACAACATGAACACTCGTGTTACTAAAAAGATGTGTTGGATTTGTATTATTAGAGCTTTACGACTTGCGTTCATGAATTTTCTCAGTCTGGAAATTATTTTTCACGTGCGGTGCTGGTGATCCTTACCTCCGTTTCGGGGAACCAGAGAACAAATATTTCAATTGATCGCACAAGCATTGGTGGCACCGAAAGGAGGCACCGAAATCTGCGTTCTGATTCGATTCTAGTACAGACCGGTTACATAGGTACCGGTGCCATACTGGTACCGAGAGGTTGTGTGTTGGTACACACCCTACAGTAGCGCATTCCCCTTTGACGTCCTTGATCTACACGACCCCACTCATCAGTCGGTGCCGAACTTCTCTAACCGATTCGCCCGCCTGTTACCACAAATTACTATGGTGTGTTACCCCTCTTTCTATCCATTTGTGTAGATAATTTGAACTTGCTTTTCTGTGTTTATTTTCACACGAGTTATTGGCAAACTCTCATGTGTGACATCAGTTGTTTGTGTGTGTGGTCTACAAGATTCCCATGTGGCCCCCTGACCCCACCACGCCCTCTAGCCGCCAGTACAAGAGCAGATAGCACGCTCTACATGTCTTATGGACGCCCACGGTGTTGTGGTTCTATCCCCGCACCCTCCCCCTTATTCCTTCTTTATCACAGATAATGTGTCTACTTACATGATCGTGACGTTAATGCATCATTGCATATCTTAGAACTGTACATTTCGCCTATAGACATTATTGACGTCACCTCTGACAACGATCCCTCTGAATTTAATGTGACACATCTCATTTTATGCTTCTTTGACACCCAGCACTCATGACAAGAAAGGAACAAATAATAATTACTAGCTAGTATAAAGAAGAGAAAACGTACTAAGCGCATGATAGGTGGTTCGCGATGGGTCACCTTTGATGAATTGAATGCATCCTCATTGAATAAAAGTAGCCTATTCATTTCTTTAAAAACAAAACAAAACAAATGACCTCAAAAAGAAATATATGCATAAAATATTTTTAAATAAATATATTTAAATAAAATATTTGATTAACAATATGTTCTAAATTAGGGCTGTGCGATATTGAGGAAAAATGCGATATGCGATACCTTGTAAAAAAAAAAGTGATATTCGATATGCGATACGATATTTAAATGATTTTACACACTTTAAGCATAATTTAAACATAATGAAAAAATTTAAATCTATAACACAATTTGATTTCACATTTTTCATGGGGGAAACTAAAGAATCACAAAACTCTGACAATGACAGCAGTGTTCGCATTACATAAAAAAAGTACAGTGACAAATCAGGGAAAAGAGTTAACATCAATTATGAACATACAAACAAAAAAACTTAATGACACTAATTTTATATAATGTAACTTGCTGTCCATACACTTTAAGTACCTTCTTCAATACCCAGCCAAAAAAAGATAGTCTGAGAAAAGTTTAACCAGGATGAAAAAGGCAACGTGAACAGTCAGTAAAAAAAGAAATAAATAAATTTACACAGCTAGATAAAATAAACGCCAGTAGTATTCATCGGGCTACAGAATTAATAATTAAGGTAAAGAATACAACACGTGCTAGAGTGCTCACTGTATGAAGATAATTTTAGATTAAATCTTTGCCGTTTGTGTATGGATTAACATTAGTGACCATATTCAGCAGACACGTATTTATCGGCTGCTGCAAATACCTTTAAACTGGAAAACTGCAACGGATCCAGTATAATGAGACATACGATTTTTTCCAGTTGTGTACATTCATTACAACATAACGACTGCGTTATGGAGAATTTGATCGTCGAGGCGGGTACTATTTTGTATTTATTATTTTAAAAAATTCGGTGTATATGTGTCTGTTCAAACATAAGGAGGAAATTCAAGGAAGCTAATGTGTGTACGAATAGATCGCACTGGAAAGCTCAAATCACTCAACACGGTACCTGAAACGCCATCACAATCTGTGTTGTGCCACGGGGTTGCTTTGGGCGCTGGAACGACTATTAGAAAATACAGAAGGAAGAGACTGAAGAGACGCCATGTGCGAGAGCGTGCCACATTGGCTTTCGGGTGTATGCCGCGAGACGCGCCTTCAGCGTGTGAGGTCAGATCAGCGAAGAGGAGACGGCCAGAGTTGCAGATGTGTTTCTGCAGCTACCCCTGCATTAATAACTCTTTTTAACGTCAAGCAATTCTACGCTATATGCGTCGAACTAAAACTTTGACATTTTGCAACATTTTGATTTAAGTAGCCCATTACACAGGGGTCATATGATTGATTTTTTATAGATAGTATTTGGGCTGTAACCAGCACCGAAGTCACGACGACAGTTATTTGACATGCCGCTTTAGTAATGCCTTCAAACCCCGACATCCTTCTCAAAAACGCATTCGTTGTCTACAAAGTCCCTCCTATCCACGACTAAGCGCACAGTCCTCTGATGGCCAGCTTGTATACCCAGTGCATTGGACTTGGCGAACACCGCAAGAACTTGTCGGAACATGTAACGCCGCTTACCATAATCCGGCATTTCATCTTTTCAAAATAAATGTAAGACACAGCCCGGAAGGGGAAACAGGAGTCCGTGACCCGAGACACAGTGATGACGCTGGCTACTGTGTGCAAGGCAGAGGAACAAGCACGGTTTAAGAAAGCTCCAATACACTGTGATGTGACATCCCAGCGCCTCCTACCCGACCACTGTACTACGTACTCTACTCGGGAACTCGCTCTCGTACGCCTCTCTCCTCTCTCTGTGGTTCTCTACTGGAACAATGTACTACACACACGACATGGCAGCTACACAACTTCTGCATGGATGAACCCTACGTCAACCAATAGACAATATCCTTAGAAACCCTAAATAAACAATAAACAGTAGTGATTCAGAGAAGCGCCAGAGTGTCATAGCGAACAAAGTCGGCGAACTACCTCCTTCTACTAGGTTTCACGAAACAGAGAGTCCAATAAAAGCCTTGCTGTCTGTTGTAAGTAATCTTAACGATTTCATAATGCATATACTCCGGACGGCCAAATAAAAGTGTTGTGCTTTTCGCACTAGAAACACAAGAGTCTCCACTGACATTGATGCTTCAACACTCAACTGCGGCTTACTGATAACCACGCCGTCTTTCTTGCTAGTTGAACATTTGGGCATTATGCAAATATTTCCACATAGTGAGGTAGATATGTGGGGGCGTGTTATAACGAGCGTTTTACGGGGGCGTGGCAGAGCCTTAACTTTATAATAGATATATCTTTGGTTTTGAGACTTAGTCTTTGTAACTTTCAGGGATGTACATCTATGCACACCATCAGCTTGTCCAACACTCCAACGGAAAGAGAAAAACGTGAAGCGGCATCCATATGACCCTGTAAAATAATATATGATATCATCGCACGGCCGTTTTGCAATATGCAGATTGCGTATTACATTTGCGATATTTCGATATATAATGCGCCTATTCTAAATTAACAAACGTAACAGAAAATATTCTAGAATATAATTTTAAATATATATACACTATATATCCGTATATAAAATAAATCGAACCACACTGCGCTACCACACGCAAAGCCCTTTTACAAACCAGATGAACATAGCCGGCAGTTATCCCGCAGGCAGCTGTCAGTGTGTTTTTTCAGAAGCTGCCACCAGAGAATCATTCAGCTTCAATTAAAACATGATGATCATAGCAGAATCATAACTATCCATCTGTTTGAAGAAAGTCAATTAGACACAAATTGACGTTTATGCTAATACTTACCAGCTAAACACCCATGAATCCAAAAATCCTACGTGGTAGATAGAAAGCCATCCGAAAACTGTTAGGAGCGTTGAGTATTCAAGCATGGGATATACTCAAATAAGCATAGTGAATTTAATCTCTAGTGCACAGTACAACAGTCTAATAATGTAATACTATCAACGTATGCATTTTGAGAAGTCAAATTGCTGACACCTCTCTGAGCTCCCCAAGAACGCGCTTCTCCGAAGATTAGCGAAGGTAGGGCACACAGTGTCTACGCAGTCTTCAATCCATGGATTTGCATGAAAATCATATTGTCAGAAAGGGCCTAGACATTAGTAACTGTGTAGCTTAAGGCTTCACTGACAAGTTCTAGAATCCATACCATAAAGATTATGCCAGGAGGGCATATCCGAAAAATTGCCTGAGTAGAGGTCTACATGGAAGTGAGACATTTTAGAAACATCCCATCTCTCATTCAAAAGTGCAGACCTCATGTTACAGAGTTCCTCACACAACTATTCCCTGGATTTCTAGATCAAAACTACATAGTCACTGCTGTGATAGTACACACTCCAAGCGGGTAAACAGAAGCCGACTGTCTTTGGTGAATCTGCCCGGGCGACATCGACCAACCAGAGAGGCGCGTTACGCATACCAGACAAAGACGTGGGGCAGTGCTGAGGTCTGTAAGGTGGGAGGTAGAACATAATATTTCACATCTCTTTTGTATTCATTAGAGACCACCTATACAGTCCGTCTGTCTAAGACACTTTAAGTTTTGGCTTTAAGATAATGAAACTGTTTAATTTTTTTACATTGTTACATTGGTAGATATAATATGCTAATTGCAGACAAAATTGTTTGTCACCAGGCAACGCGAAAAAACATTGACATTTGTTTGAAGCGAATTCGATGGCACGGAAAAATTTACCATTGGGAGTGGGCGAATTTTAGAATGAGTGCATAAAATACACGATTTAAATAGAATCGTTAAGTGATTCAATTGAAGAAATGAATAGTACAACTAAAAAAATTAAAAGGAATAAAAGAACAAAGATTATTTGTGACTTCTGCTTCTTTTAAACCGTTATCAGACAGGAAAACTCAGTTACTGTTCAAATTTCTGGTGGGGGACTCCATTAAAATATTAAGCCCACTACTGCTTGCATAATTGAATAATTTTTGACTAAGAAAAGGGGTCCCCACGCCCGTGAGCAGCCCCACCCACACCATCGCAGATTAAGAGTGATTTTTGAAGGATCTTGTGACACTGAGGACTGGTGTAATGATGCTGAAAATCCAGCTTTGCATTACAGGAATAAATTACTATTTAAAATAAATTAAAATAATAAATTAAAACTTATTAAAATAAAAAACCTAAAAATAAATAGAAATAAACATACCACACCCACCCATTATTTTTGGAAAATAAAATAAGCATTAAGAAAAAGTTATCAAGGCAACTTTGGACCTTGTATGAAATGTATCAGTGGTTTCAATTATCAGTCTGCCTGTTAATTATTAATTAAAATAAATAAATAAATGAAAAACTCCACAGAACAGAGAAAAAAACCCCAGTTTACTTCAGTAGGTACTTAAGTAGTTGCTGAATCTTTTCTTGGCTTCGGTCCGACTAACAGCAATACTTTTTGTGATCATCTTTGTGCTTTTTCACCCATCTAGTAACATTGATTCGTCCCACTCGACTCACCTCGCTATCATCAGCCTCACCTCTCCTGTCATTCTACCATTAGATCAATATACCTGTTAGCTGCCTTCAAACAAACAGTGCATCTTTTTTGTCTTCTCATCATACAGTAGATCAGCTCTCACTCGATCCTTTATCCTCTATCTATTGCTCATACACTCTGGCATACTGCAGTCTTATATTTAAAACCCAGCAGCCTGCGAGGTCTTTGGCTCCAACTGCTACCTTGTATAATAGCCAAGAAATGTAAGCTTGTATAAGCGTTTTGCTGTTCGGAGAGCACTAAGTTTTTATTGCGTGTTGTGAGATCCCACCAAAGGCTCTGAGAGCTTCTTATTTTTCTCGGCGAATTTCAACAGGACTGCAGGGGTGAGTGAAACTGAGCCAGGCCCATCATCCATCCCTCTACTCCCACTCACTTCCTCGTCCCTCTTCGCTCATTAGTTCATTATCCCTCTCATCTCTCATCCTTCTTTGTGTCACTGCACTTCTAGCGAAGCAGCCATGGCTCATCTGTATGCCTCTAATGCAGCATATTACACCAGCACGCCTCCAGCTGTATCGTGGGTGACTACAATCCCTGTGGGGAACAGTCCGAGGATTAACCGAGGGGCAGGCTGAGGGGACACAGTGAGGGATGTAGCAGAACAATCGACTGAAAGTCTTTGTTGGCATTTGTATCATGGACTGGCAACGGCACTGTGTGGCTCAGAGTCTGGCTGACTGCTACTGATCACATTAAATGGCCCTACAGTCAAGCAGTGGTGCCAGCGCTCTCAGTGTCACACCACACACACACACACACAGCTCTCTCGCAGAGGGATGCTGAAGCTGATTCTGAATGGATTAACCATGCAACAGACGAATCTGTAGACAGACATTCCTGTACTATTCTCTAAAAACAGGAAGCTGCTCCAAAATGAGGTGCTTGGCAAAGTCAAATTAATTATCATGCTACCATATTGTTAAGGAATACATTTAAATATGAACATATGGGTGTTTCTTCAACTACAGGCACTTGTGGGTCTGTGGATTTTTTTTTTTTAAGAAATTAATACTTATATTCAACATAGATGCAAAAGTGAAGAAAATAATCATATGGTTTCCACAGAAATATTATAATATTAATAATAAGAAATGTTGTAAAGCCAATAATGAGTAATGGCTGCTGAAAACACTGTAGCTTTGTCATCAAGGGAATAAAATGGCATTTTATAATATATTACAATATATATGTAATGTATATGTATACACATATAATACACCAACAAACACACACCACAATGACATGTATCCTATTAAAACCATTTTCTATTGAATATTGAATATATATTAATATATATTATCTAAATAATACACATAGAAATGACTATTTTAAACTGTAAAAAAATTTCTGTTTCTACTGTATTTTGATAAAGAAATATGCAGTCTTGGTAAACATAAGACAAACCCTAAATGTTTGAATGGTAAATGGCTACATTTATAATGCATTTTTTTAAAATGGAACTGCTATTGAATAAAAATAAACACTTGGGGCATAGAAGTGCCTGTAGTGGAATAATACATAAAAATATATGAATCACCAGTTTCATGATGACATGTATTTGAATGTTTGCTAATGCTGAAAGTTATTAAAAGCCATTCATCTATGTGGTAAAAGCCTTCAGAGTGAGCATTCCATGAGTCTCTGCATTATTTTAAAAGCCATTTTATCTTTAAAAAAAACACTTTAGCATGGAGGAGACGTGAACTGATGAGTCAGGTGATATAAAACTCTCCAGCATAATTAGCCTTTTGCGCCGTGTCAAGACAACAGCTCCTTCAAAATGTACGTCATGTTTATCCTCTTGACTCTCTTTTTCAGTTTATCTGGCCTGGAATGTCATTTCGCCCTCTTTTTAATCCTGTGTTTGTGGAAATACCTCTGAGGGCCTCGCCACCCGCCAAGACGTAGCATGCTAGTGCGGTGAGGGGGAGCTACTAGCATAAGGGGATAAACAAGACACAAACAATTGCTTACTTTATGCTTCATTCTCATGTGTTGGCTGAGTCTTCTCACATGATCAGTTACATGGTCTGATGAATACATAATTCATCAAATGACCACATGAGTGGGTGAGAGTGTTACATTTACAGGCAAGTGTTCGTGCAAGCTAGTTCCAGCTAACAGCCTAAACTGAACACGCATGCTTTATCCAGAATATATATATAATAAATAAATAAATAAATAATGCTGTGTTGTTATCTCTTGTCAATCATGTACAAAATAAAACGAGTAGGACCACTTTACTTTGGTTACAGTGGGTTTACGGAAAGTATTCAGACACCCCTTTAAAATTTGTCACTCTTGTTATATTGCAGCCCATTTGCCCACCTCACAATCATTTAGGTTAATTTGTTTTCCTCTTAATGTACACACAGCACCCTAATATTGACATAGAAACACAGATTGATGACATTTTTGAGATTTATAAAAAGAAAACCTGAAGTATCACATGCTCCCTAAGTATTCACGACCCTGTGATCAGTTATTTAGTAGAAGCACCCTTTTGATCCAATACAGCCATGAGTCTTTTTGGGAAGATGCAACAAGTTTTTCACACCTGAATTTGGTGATCCTCTGCCATTCCTCCTTGCATATCCTCTCCAGTTCTGTCAGGTTGGATGGTTAACGTTGGTGGACAGCCATTTTTAGGTCTCTGCAGAGATGCTTAATTGGGTTTAAGTCAGGGCTCTGGCGGGGCCATTCAAGAACAGTCACAGAGTTGTGTGAAGCCCACCATCCTTCGTTATTTTAGCTTGTGCTTAGGGTTCATTGTCTGTTGGGGAAGGTAACCTTAGGCCACAGTCTGAGACCTGAGCACTCTGGAGAAGAAGGTTTTCGTCCAAGGATATCTGTACTTGGAAAGGATTCAATCTTTCCCTCTCGATTGAAACCACGGAGTCCGTCCCTGCAGCTGAAAAAAACACCCCCACAGCATCCTGCAGCTGAAAAACATGCTTCACTGTTGGGACTGTATTTGACAGGTGATGAGCAATGCCTGGTTTTCTCCACAAATAACGCTTAGAATTAAGGCCAAAAAGTTATCATCAGACCAGAGAATCTTATTTCTCACCATCATGGAGTCCTTCAGGTGTTCTTTTAGCAAACTTTCGTGTGTCTTGCACTGAGGAGAGGCTTCTGTCTGGCCACTCTGCCATAAAGCCCCGAATGGTGGAGGGCTGCAGTGATGGTTGAATTTCTACAACTTTCTCCCATCTCCCGCCTGCATCTCTGGAGCTCAGCCACAGTGATCTTTGGTTTCTTCTTTACCTCTCTCACCAAGGCTATTCTCCCCCGATAGCTCAGTTTGGCTGGTCGGCCAGCTCTAGGAAGGGTTCTGGTAGTCCCAGAAGTCTTCCATTTAAGGATTATGGAGGCCACTGTGCTCGTAGGAACCTTAAGTGCAGCAGAATTTTTTGTAACCTTGGCCAAATCTGTTCCTTGCCACAATTCTGTCTCTGAGCTATTCAGGCAGTTCCTTTGACCTCATTATTCTCATTCGCTCTGACATGCACTGTGAGCTGTAAAATCTTATATAGACAGGTGTGTGGCTTTCATAATCAATTCCAATCAGTATAATCAAACAAAGCTGGACTCAAATGAAGGTGTAGAACCATCTCAAGGAGATAAGAAGAAATGGCTGAGAAATGGCACCTGAGTTAAATATATGAGTGTCAAAGGGTCTGAATACTTAGGACCATTTTATATTTCAGTTTTTCTTTTTTAATTAAATCTGCAAAAATGTCAACAATTATGCGTTTTTCTGTCAATATGGGGTGCTCTTTGTACATTAATGAGGAAAAAAAATAAAATTAAATGATTTTAGCAAATGGCTGAAAAATAACAAAGAGTGAAAAATTTACGGGGGTCTGAATACTTTCCGTACCCAATGTATACATACATACACTTTATTATATTATATACTATATATCCTATATATATATTTACACTGTAGGCATATAGTATAAATATTTTTTTCTAAATATTATAGTATTATATTATTAAACTAATAGTATTCCTGAGTACAACGGAAAACGTTGGGGGAAAAAAAAAAAAATGGCACTCTACACAACTGGGTGAACACAGAGACCACATTTGTCCTGACTGTCTCACAACAATACAGGACGCTGTGTCAGCATTGAAACCCTCCTTGTTTCCAGCATGGAAAAAAAAGCAGAAACTACACTCTCTGATAGCTTCAGAGATGGCCTGTGACGGTGGGCGGAGGGAGAGCTGTGGAGAATTAGCGCCTGACACGGAGAGCTGGAACGGCGTAGCGTCAGAACCACAGGCCTGTCTTCTGTTTCCACAGTCATTAAAAATTAATCTCTAGAAGGGGTCAGATGTCAGAGAAACAAGCAAACAAAAAATACCACAGCATTCATAATGCATTTCGAGACAGATCTTTGCCAGTGACTACAGCTTCAAAATTACTGTCATGAGAACAAGGCAATTGCTTGATTGCCTATTTTTTTCTGAACATGAAGTGCACAAACTGTACATTGATATCTCATGACAGCAAGTTTGTTCTGCTAAACAAATTCAACAAATGAGCAAAATCAGTTTCCCAATGATTACATAACTGATAACTCCTGTAAACAGACAAAAATGTAGACATGTCAACAAAAGTAATGGACAATTTTTTTTTTAATGCACAGTTTTTCTCTTGGAAAAGGGACAAAAATAGTGATGACTCATCCTGCACTACACAAATTTTTGTCCAATCAGATGCTCTCCTATGCCTCCTAATACCCACTGCAACTAAACAGAAAGCAGCAAATCATAGCCGTTATGTAGCTAACTAAACCCTACTGGCCTTTTTATGATTTTTCTTTTCAATGGATTGGCGCTTCAAAATGTTAGGCCCAAACTTCCTGTTTAAATAGAAAATCAACCAAGAATAGAAAACTGTGCTTATTGGATGATTAGCAACCACCTAAGTCCTCATGAAATCACCAACTGAGACATCTTTATCCACAGTATAAGGTTGAAATAGACTTTTTCCAATTACATAAAGCCTCCTTAATCTACTAAGTCAGGGTTACTACTTAAAAAATACCTTGATCTACTGAAGATCCCTTAAAATAAAACGAAAATGAATAATACATCCTCTGCTCAGCTCACCTAAAAGATTTTCTTATCTACCTTCCTGAAAGTATGTTTATATACATTTAATATAACCCTAAAATATGGCTAATAACTAGACTATAGCCATCCACCCTTTTAACTGAATTACAGGACTGAGCTGATACAGTAAAAGGCAGGATTGATTCTGTGTGGTCTATGTACAGTATGTGCATCTGAGTACAGAATGGAGTGTATAATCATTGAATCGTTTCAGCGGTCATTCAAATCCATTTAAATCCATTAATCAAGAAGGAATAAATATGCCATAACAAGAGGCTGAGATTAGCAGAGCTAAAGTCATTTATCATTCAGCCTGTAAGTGCAGTTTATGTAGGTGGATGATGACAGGATGGGTGTAACAACGGGTACAGCTAAACAAACACTAATACTGACTGTAAAACTGTATCAGGCAGTGTCATCTGATGGGATCTGGTTACTTTGCTCTCAATTAAACCTAATATTAGAAAATTATCTTCCAAACAGAAATTACTCGACTGCACAACCACACTAGTATTCATGTTCAAAATCTACGGTTGCTGAATTTTGTGACAAAAAAACAGTGAATATAAACATGCCTGAGACATTAGACATTAGTCTCACACTTTCACATGATAATGCAAAAACAATTTAATCTCGTTTTGTTTCATTTCTTGTTTTGCAGTGGTAAGGCACATGCTTTTGAAAAGCTGCAAAAGTAGTAAAACTGATTTGTGCAACTAACATCCATCTACAAAAAAGGACAGGCAGAGGACTTGGCTACTGGATGCAATGTCCTCATTATCAGAGCTAGACTAAAAGGATGTGCACATTGAGTCAGGTCAATGAAACTGACTTGAAGTGACCTCCACTGCCTCCAGTGGTTACAAAACTACCCCTGTGGAATAAATCCATTAAAGTCAGCTAGGTCAGTGGATTTTTTGCTTTAAGATCCTGATTTTTTTATTGGACCTCATGTGGTGACCCATCACAGTACTAAAATTTTTTTAATCATAGAAAGAAAAGAAAGGCTTAGTTCACACCAAAATGGAAATTCTGTCATAATTTACTCACCCTTATGTCATTTCAAACCTGTATGACATTCTTTTTTCAGTGGAAATTTCAAGTTACATTCTCAAATTTCACACCAAAAGCTATCATATGACTTCAGAAAAGCCCACAATACACTACTTTAATATGCTATTTTTATGGTGCTTTCACATCCTTTTTGAAGTTTAAAAGCTTCAAATCCACATTTTTTTTGCAATGACAAGACAGTTATCATATACATTCTCCTTTAGTGTTTCACTGGAGAAAAAGTCATACAGGTTTGGAACAACATGAGGGTGAAACAATTTCATATTTCAGTGAAATATCCCTTTCATCAACCAATAAAAATGACTAATTTTACAGTACCACAAACTGCACACACCCACCAATAGACCAATAGACATTTTAGCGCAGATGAAAACAAGGCTGTGAGGGATAGACTTGCAGTCTTTATAATGGCACGCACTGTAAAGGTCCAAGATGATTTCACAACTCACAAAACTGTATTATGGAGCATTTGTCTACTCAAAGTTTTTGTCAGAAAAATGTTTTGTCAGCCGAACAATCAGTATGTTGTTAAACTTAGAAACATACTTTGAATGAGCTGTACTTCTCTTCCCTTAAAAAGCCTTGTTTTCATTTCTGTCAAATTAAATATGGTGCTGAAGGTCTATAGGATGTAAGGATGATATGCAACTTGTCCACAGACGCGCAGACCTGAAAAGACCAAATTTTTGACCGTCCTTTTAAAAGTTAAAAAAGGCAAGCCTATTAAATTTTGCTATGCTAAATAGGCATTATTTTTTGCATTTTATTACCTGAATTTAGGTAATAAACCCCATCTAAACAGACCTATGACTCTGTTTGGCAAGCACAATGCTAAGTCTGAAAAAGGATAAATAATACAACCCTAATTTATTGCATGAAATTGAAAAAGTTGAATCAGAGAATTATGATGTGATAATTTTGAAACTGATGAACCTGTAATCATCAGAGTAAATTGAGGGAAGGGCCTTTGAGAGTGCTGTTATTCCACACAGACACTAGAGCTGCAAGCACAAGAGCCTCTTATAGCAACTCTACATTAATTACGCATTGAAATGCTTTGATATGGAACAACCCACTTAATGAACGCCTAAGAAACATGATGAGCAAGAGAGAAAATGTTCAGCATGATTAATGACTGACACTTCTATTCAACGACAAGCTAGTCTAGTCTTGTGAATGGACAACGTTTTACCACAAATCAGTCGCTTACTCAAGTCTGAACATAGACCACAGACTGTTATTGCCTCCATGTCTGCAGAAAAACCATGTGGCCTTGGTTCAAAATTCCCTGACTCATGAAAAAGTCTTTCTTTGTCAAACTAATGACCAGGGCAGTTCAGTCCAGTTGACAGTTAACCCAGCCGGCACAATGCCATTTTACAAAAGGCTGGCATTTTCTGGTTGCTCCACCTGTTACAGTACTATGCTTTATGAAAGAACACAGTAAAAGGACACTTCTGTATTACCAGACTGATCTAAATGCCCGTTTCGAACCATATGTTCGAATGCACTGTCACACTTTTGTCATTCGGCTGCTGTGAAGACCTATATTTCATGTTTATAATTAGCAGCCGGATCCAAGATTTCAAATGGAGAGTGAGAATGGGATGTGATCTGATTAAGGGACCCTAAGAATACAATACTTCAAGAGCAAAAAGGTGTACAAACAGACCTTTTAATTCAGTTAATACTGGCACACCACGACCGCTCTATGAAATTCAGCTTGTGTGAGGGAGATTAGTGAGCAAACATCACGTTAACCCATTGAGAGAAGGAGGAGAACTGGTCCAGCACTGCTTAAGGGTATTAACGCGACTGATCCAACCAGGGGACATTTGTTTTCAAGCATTTTCCCACATTTCCATCCAGCTTCCGATCGGAGTTAATAGCCAGGGATGTAAACGCATTTCCAGCAGCTCAAACATTCAGCAGCGATTTTCATGATATCGCAAATAAACAATGACAACAGTTCTAGTCCACAGCTGTGCTATTATATGGCCAAATCAAAGATAATTGATTTAAACGCTGGCTAAGTGAATTTATCTGAACTCTAATTTACTGTAAAATGCATTTCTGAGAAATTAACATGATAAAAATCCCCTCTTAAACAATGTGATTCTGTAGCCTCCTTCCAAACAAGACATCGATAGACAGACTGTAATTACCTTCATGCTTCACCTTGGAAAAAAGCTGCGAACACAGCGGTTATCCATGTTCTCATGGGAGCGTGACTTGATATAGTCTAGACTACAGGAGCATGGATTGACAAGCATGGGGACAGTGGTGGTGTGAAAAGTTACAGCAAGGAGAGCCAGTGAGGCATGTGAGGACAGAAGCTATATGTGTTCATCTCCCTGCAGGCATGAGTGGGCCTCTGGATGTCAGTTTATGGTTCTGTCTGCTCATTATCTAAATAGCACTAACATAGGCTGGCAAAACAGAGAATTGCTCTCACTAGATTTGGAGAAAAACAATAAAAAAGGGCATCAATGGCCTCTACAGATTCAATTATGACTATGCTTTCAGACAAGATGAACAACAGGAACTGAATAACAAGATGCAGGTGATCTCTAAGCAAGTCTGTTTAAGAAAATTTAAAGCATACCTAGATTTGGAAATTATACTGTAAGTGTAAACTAGGGCCAATGACATTTAATAGTGTCCATGGGAAAGAAAAGAAAAATCTTTTAAAAAGAAGGAAAAATATAAAATACAAATGTACTCTTTTATTCAATCATGTGATTGTTAAAAACATTGTTTTGAAAAATGATTATGCTATTGAGTGAGCATACATTAATCACTAATTTCAAAAGTTTTTAATGTATTTTTCAAGGCAAAAAGAATTTAAAAAAAAACAGTGCATTTATGAAATGTTAATTTCTGAATAATACTGTCACAATGGAACAAAAGCTGCATTGTTATTGTTAACGAAAACTAAAGTATTAAAAATTAATTGACATTTTTAATTTTAAACGTAATTAACAAAATTACCAGAACTAAAACTTCTAAATATATATTTTTAAAAAACAAACTATGAAAACCACTACTGCCCATAACATTTCTAAAATTTTAAACTAGCACTTTAAAATTTAAAAGCCAATGAAAAAGATTAATAATACTATACCTATATTTCATATAATAAACACACGGAATTGGAAGTATGAAAGATCCTTTTCTTCTGTTTTTGTGAGTATCGGAAAAGAAAAAAAATTTAAGGTTGAAATTGGTTCTATCCATTGACTGTTGATTGGATGGAAGCAGATCTGAATATGAGTCGGGGTTTAAACAGAAAAAAATAATTGGGGAAGTCCACCATACGTCACCAGAGAAAAGACATTTGTTTCTCTGTAAGACTGAGTTTTTCACATTTTAATAAAAAATCAGGAAAAAGTTTTAAAAAATGAAACATATGAGTGGATGAATTGTTCACAATAAGATTAATAAGATGCATTTAGAAAACTGAATTTCCATTCATGTCAACTTTAAAGGTCACATAACTGACCCATTAATCTGGCTAAAGACCAGCAATAAACTTACTTTTATGGGAGCAGAGCTGAATCGAATTTTCCGTTTTTGTGGAATTTCCTCCTTGTCTTCCTCTGGAAGACCAGGAATCTCTGTAATCTCTGATCCTGGGTCATAGGAAAGATCATCATCATATAGGTCATCCTCTGGGTCGGTACAGCTCTCCCCCCAGCCCTGGTAGCAAGCATCTCCATCGGCATTGAAAATAATTCTCTCACTGCTACAGTATTCCTCATTGGGTTCTTCAATTTGATCCTCGGTAATCCGCCTAGACTCCTCTTTCACATGACCGTCTGTGTCCTCGTGGACCTTGGTAGCTGTAGACTCATGTGAATTTTCTGCAGCGTCATTGACTTGAGCCGCAGCTGAAGAACCATCTACGGCCTCGGTTGAGTTTACCTCATCTTTTGGTTTGGGTTCACTGGATCCATAATCCACCTCGGCGGTTTCCTGGGGCTTCTTTTCATCAGTTTTCACCTGGTCCACGGCCTCCGACAGAGGACTAGGACTGAGAAGATCTTCTGAAGACGAAGAAACTGGCAGATTGTGCTTGCTACCCACTTGCGTCCTGTAAAAATCATGTGACGGAGACTGTCGCGCACTGGTGTCGTCCTCGCTGGCCTCCCCGTGTCTCTGTAAGCCATCTGGGGAGTACAGTCCTCTTCCACCTCCATGGCCTCTTCGGAAAGTACCACCGGAGCCCTGTTGGTCTATATTTTCGAACACAGCACTGAGCTGACTCACAGTGGGAGATGAGGCCTCTGTCCTGGAGCAAAGACTATCCAAAGAGTCCGTACTGCCTCTGTTAGAACGCGCCCCCCGCCAGTCATCCAAATGCTCGTGAGAACCCCTCTTGTCCCGGCCGTAAGAGTACACGGGCGACTGTGAAGCATCTCTGGAGCTCTGTTCAAAGAGTTTCCTTGTTTCAGAGAACTTTGAGTTATGCTGGCCACCGGTAGTCCGCTCTCCAGTGCCATGCTGGAATTTGACCACTGACCCATCCACCTTGTTGACGAAGTTTGTTGGCTTGTTGAGTTTCGGCGGGGAGGTCTCATCCCTCGATTGTCTGTTGGACCCAGCGTTCTCAGTCCCCATCTGCATGAACATGTTCTTGATGCGACTGACATGGGCCCCGTATTGCCGCCCTCGAGGCTGCCTGACCCCCTCCGTATCCTTGAGTTTGGGGTCTCCATCCTGTCTCGGTTGGTCAAAAGCCTTCTTTAGAGCCTGGAACTCCGTCCTGTAGGCATTCCGGTGTGGGGAAGCGCTCCTCAGGGTATTTCTCTCTGCCGAGGCCTCTGTCTTCAACATCTTAGCCTCGACAATGGAGGTCTTTTCAAATATTCAGTAACATTCCTTCAGGATGTTTGTTGGGTGCAATCACATTTTGTTGGGAATTCCTGTAAACATTTACAAAAATGTTATGAGTAGATTACAAATTATGCAATTATGTGTGCACAGCAAACAATTATACACTGTAAAAAGTGGAAACTTGTCATTAATTTGTGACCCTATAGAGTAAGTGACCTTAAGGCCATATATGCAATAAGTGCCACATAGGCCTAGTTGTTGTTATATTATATACATACAGTATATAAACTAACATTCAAAAGTTTGGGGTTGGTATGTTTTTTAATGTTTTTGAAAGTAGTCTAGTGTTCATTCAAGTTCAAGCATTTATTTGATCAAAAATACTGTAAAAACAGTAATATTGTGAAATATTACTACAAAATTTAAAAACAAAGTTTACTATTTGAATATATTTTAAAATGTAATTTATTTCTGTGATGGCAAAGCTGAATTTTCAGTAGTCATTACTCCAGTCTTCAGTGTCACATGATGCTTCAGAATGAACATAAAATTATACATAGAAGCTTTTTGAGCCAAAAAATATCTAATGATCTGTCTGTGAGTATAATCAAAGAAAGATAAAAAATTTTTGTCAAGTCGGATTATTAGAAATGACTGCATTGACCCCATTTGTTCCTAATAAGCTCACTAAGATAAGAACCTACAGTACATAACTTCTTATAAAAAGCATTAACTGTAATCACTGTGCTCAGGACACATCCTTTTAATTCAAGAACTTTACCCACTTACATTTTATTGTGGAGACACACCGAGAAACAAAAAAATGTGGGACTACAAAGACTAAAAATAAGTCTCACAACAAGCTGCAGCATTGGCAAAAAAGATACAATGACCTGAGACAGAAAACTTAAAAGTCCAAATAGATGCTCAGCCAGAGAAAGGAGTGTACCAGAGAAACTGGCTGACTTTAAGATGACCATGGTAAGATTAAAGTAACATCCAGACTGAGAATGATTGGATATTGTTGAATGGATGCTCAGATACTCCAGTTTGAACAGCAGCTCTTTAATTAGTCACGCTGACTAATCAAAAATGAATCTTAATCGAAGTGTCTAATATGATGTGAAACATTTACATTGGAAATGTATATTCCAGTATATAATGTATACACATTATAAGCCCACTCTGAAATTTGCAATTAAATAAAGCAGTTTAATTTTGTTAGTGTTTTGATGAGACATGAATCTCAAACTTAACTTTAAGTCTGCTCACATATCTACACAAAAACATGTGAAACTTAGATTTGGGTTGACTTAATAGAGCCACTTCCCCAAATTCGTTGTTACAATAGCCTACTAAACAGCAGCAGGGTAGATGAAAACAACATCTCTAAAGCAACTCTGCACATCAGTTTGTAAACAACACATCGAATAGGGGCTCGGATGCTGGAAGATGCCTTTGCACTGGCTCTAGAATCCACCGCCCTGGTTCTTGAACATAATGCGTGATCATCGCTTTGCCATAAGGGCCGACGGGGCACTCAATTTCAGCGCGATGGTGTTGATGCACGATGTGTTTTCGACGCAGATCTCGATGTGACTCACAGATTAGATTTGCCTTCCATCACCCATCGTGTAAACCGCGGACAGCCGCTGCATTTTAGTCTGCCAGGATGGTTTTAAAATCCACGAATCTCATGAATGAATATTTTATATCGATAATAAGAGCACGGAAAGGCAGATGCACATTTCAGACCAACACAAGGACAAAATATAACTGTGCGCGCTACCTGCATGATGTAAAACAGTTGTTGTTGGTTAGATAACAGCGTGCATTTAACGCTCACAACATGCATAACGCAAATAAACGTGAAACACATTTGTGGAAAATGTAAATATGCATTTAGCAAAAGTGCGACCATTGCGCTATTCAAAGATGATGAACAACCAACCCTTACGCGCATCACATCACATCGCCTGCATCACTGACAGCTCCATCCTACAAACCCAGACCCAGAAACACGCCAACATTACAGACCTAGCTCATTCCAGCGAGTGTATTTAGCCACAGCTAGCAAAACATCGCACACAAACACGAAACAGAAGTGGCACAAGTATTGCTTAACTCCCTTGTTGTTGCTCCAAAACAAAAGAGTGACTTACCTACACCTTCAAATGCAATGTCAGTTATCCCAGGAATAAA
This sequence comes from Sinocyclocheilus anophthalmus, assembly GCA_018155175.1. Taxonomy (NCBI): domain Eukaryota; kingdom Metazoa; phylum Chordata; class Actinopteri; order Cypriniformes; family Cyprinidae; genus Sinocyclocheilus; species Sinocyclocheilus anophthalmus. The sequence continues at coordinate 821,441 of JADLZN010011805.1, forward strand.
TGTGTTCTCGCTTTAAATCATTGACCAAAGGGGAATGACATTGAACAACATTTAAATTCAGCTCCGCTTTCAGCATCAAGCCGCCATGCTGGACTTCAGCAGACGATTGACACAATATGACATACAAGCAGGGCTTTACACACACACACACACACACACACACACACATAAACACGAGCGCGCAGCTAGACAACGCCATTGCAGGCGAGGGGTGATGCCGCCATTCCCTGAGTAGGGGTATTGATACACAACACCATTCAGAGTCAAACTATCACTCAAACGAAACCAGTTCCGTATTTCTAAACTTATTTACCGCAACGTGTTACTTGTGTGCTATTCTTATGAGAGCTTCAACAGTGTGACAGGTGTGTTAACATTCAAGAATGGTTTAGTCCAGTAATCTGTGTAGCGAGAGAACGAGCAAAGGAAAGTAAGTAATTAATATCGCAGCATAATAACTAGTGGTTGCGTTAGAGGCCACGTGGTGACAAGAAGCGAATTTCATACAATCTCTAATTTGTCAACTGATCAAATAGCCAACAATTGGTTTTTACACCAGATTTGGGAGCATTGCCATATTGCCTATATATAATATATATATATATATAATATATATACTATATATATAATATATGTATACACTATATATATAGATATATATTTACATATAAATGTCAGCTCCGGTATTCTGTTCTGTTGACATGACTAGTATATATTGTATATATTTTAGAATTTTTCAATTGACATATAAGTCATATTTGCGTTCATTATGTTCATGTTTGCAATATTTTACCAGTTTAAAAATGTAAAGCCTTTTAAAATTCATATACAAATTCAGTCAATAATATTTCCCATTCACAAAATCACTTTTTCGTAAATGCCATGCTGCCATGAAATAATAGTCTGTCTAAATGCACTTTTTTGTGTTTATGCCACTTCAGATACAGCATCTGTGCCGCCTATGCAGTATAAGAATAGTGGCATAAAGTCAGTTCTAAAAGTATAAATATAAAAATAATGAATTATTCAGAGAATGAGAAAAACATGATATCTATATTCTGATTTTTAATTTTTTTTTTTTAACAAGGTTTAAGCTAGTGATGTGTACTGCATTCTAGGCCCAAATTGATTTTGTTTACTTCTTGTTTGTTTCATTAAGCCAATTTTGAAGCCAAACTCTTTGGTTTTGTGCCTTTAAGCCAAAGACTGGCAAGGAAATTTAATGAAACTGCTCAACAGTGTTACGGGTAGCACAACAGAAATATTCTGTTACACCCTTATGTTTTTTTTTGTACTATTTATTGCATAACACTTGATACCCTTGTATTCCTGTCAGCGGTTGTCTGGAGATGTTGCTTAGCAACCTAAAATCTTGATGGCACAGGATGCAGCCTAGTAACACTTTTGTTCATGCGAGGTACAAAAAAAGGATACAGCCCTAACAGAAGGTTTGTACCACTCATGGTGCTCGCTATAGGCTGTCCAGTTGTGCACAGTGCAAATGGCCATGACCATCTGCGTGCTCCGCCTCTCCACGGGGGGTTGAATACATTTTAATAGACCTTATCTCATTGTCATCTTTAGAGCTTATGGGGCATGATGGATGGGGGAGGGAGGAGTCTCCTGAGAGGGGTTGCGTTTGTGTCTTACAGCACTGCATTTGCACTACATGCTGAAACCAAATAAATAAATAAATAAATCACATTTCAGTGGTCATGCTACATGTGTAGCCATATTACATAAGTCATCAATTAAAAAATTGAAAGTAAAATCAAAGTGGTGTCAGTCACAAACAGCAAAGATAAACATATTACACTTTTTCAGCCACTTTAAATTATATATATAATACAATATGTGCTTTTTTAATAATAATAATTATTGCTAATATCACTATTGTTATTGTAATTATATTTAATTATAAAACATTTATTTTTTTCCCACTGACCATCTTTGTAATTACAAATAAGGAACAGTTTGCATCGAAATGATGAATGATGAATAATGAATGGAAAAGGACAAATCATAACAAATATAAGATCAGATTAGCTAATAATTTGGTCAGATTTAACACAGTATGGGAAATCTCAGCAAGAAAGACTTCAAATCTAAGCAAAGTTTTCAGAAATGTGTTCAGGTAGCCTAAATAAAAAAATTGCAAAAAATGACTGAAATACATTTTACAGAATACACATAAGTTGAAAACATGAGCAAAAGTAGTCATGTGAGAGCTAGATATTATGCAAATTATATAAACATCTATTTAAATCTTATATCATAAACCAAATAATAATAATAATAATAATAAATGCTTCGGTTTGCATTCTACAAAATAATTATTGTATGGTTTGTACTACATATGTTTTCCATTCCGTCCTAACTGGGTCCCCCTGTAAATATAGCTTGTGATTTTTTCCAGCATCTGCGCCAGATGTTTCAGCCAACCAGCGCCCATCAGCTTCAGTGAGTGGGAGGAATCCGAGCAGCGGAGGAAGATGCTTATGGCTGTCACATCCCGAGGACCACTAGCGACACTTCAAATGTGTGATGTTAAAAGCCACTGCGGCAAGTGAACGATGGCCTCGGTTGGCGTTTTCTCGGGGCTCATAGTGGGTACGTATATAGACCTGAGACGACGACACTGGGAGAAATACTCGTTCTTTTCCATTGGATGATAGCTAGCCTGCTGGCTAACGGAATAGCTCTGGTTCTCATTACATCATATGGATGAACTGACTGGCAGTTAATCGTTCATTCAAAGCTGCAGAGACGGTATATCAACTGTATTACGTGTAGGTGACGTTAATATAGCAGATTGCACTAATGATATATTATTTTATACCTGCCACTGGTCTTATACGGTAGCTAAATGCCAGCAACATAATTACACTTGGTTCTTTTGCCTAAACAACAGGGATTTCTTGTCAATTTCTTGTCTGGTCAAGAGCACGAGGCCGTTTTTCTTAGTAAATGGTTTTATGACATTTTTCCTCTATTATTTTTCTTTGTCCGTTGTAAAAGCCGTAATTGTTCGTTCTGTCAGTGGCATAGACGGCCAACCCCGGGCTTTAATCGACTCCAAACAGAGATCTGTGTTTCAGAGTGGCGGTGAGTGAAGACCGGCTGTGTCTCAAAAACTAGTATGTTACCTGCCTAGTAACGGTGGGGATTGTGGATGGAATCTTTTGAATCGTTTCAGTGGCCTTTTCTGCAGGTTATGCTAGATAATTAATGTTTTCATTTTTGTTTAACGTTACAATGAAAAATCGACTGGGAGACCACAGAAAACAACATAACAGATCTATTGTTGTTTTTCATAATTTGATGAACTGCTGTGAATTGCTTTTATCAAGAAATAACAATAATCAACTAACGCAGTCATATAGCCTACTTTAAAAAAGGAGAGATGAATGAAAAATATGAGTCAGGTGAACTGGAATGATTCATTCTCTTAAAATATTAATTCAGTACACTGATTAATTCATGAACTACTTATACAGAAGGCTTGGGCGTTATAGGCATGCATAGCCAGATACCCAAAGTGGTACATGTGATATTCATAATGCTGACTAGGTAGGCAGCTCACTAGATTTTGAGACAAAGCCGACATGTTTGAAGCGATCATAACACATGCACAGCACTTTGCTGTGTAAAGCTTTTTGGGCTTAACACCTGCCAACCTGCTGAATCACCAACCTATATAATTCACCTTCCTCTTGACTCTTTTGAAGTAGAAGGGGAAGAACTACTCCTTTAACAAAACCACTGTTTGTATATTATAACATGCAGTTGCTTAGTTATTCAACCTCTAATATATAACTTTTTTTTTAAATGGTTTACAGTTTCACACACACCTTTTGATGTGCATAATACATTTTGCATTTTATGTCCGTTATAAATGAATGCATTGATATTAAAACCAGTGTCCACTATTCAAATGTATTAAAATGAAAATCGGTATTACCTGATAAATGGATGGCTTGAGAAAAGCATTCACTCACTTCACTTTGAGTGTGTTCCCGGCTACAGCTTAGTCATGACAAGCTGACCCAGTTTTGTGCATAACACTGACATCCAGGCGCAGTACTTTGAACAGTTTGATGTCTTCACAATCCTGCAATTAGTCTGCACTGTTTTTTTTTCTTCCCAATGAATCGTGAAGTGCATGAATTCCCCTTTGACCGGAAAAGAGAAGTCAGCACAGCGCTGATTCAACAGTTCAGTAGGACATCCCTGGCTGTGTCACAGAAAGGGAGGGAGTGAAAGAGAAAGTGTCTTTTCTCAGTTGGCACATGATGAATATCTTCATTTGGCCCACCCAAGGTCGGCCCACAAAATCATAAACCAGGATTAGCCATTTCTACTGCAGGGCTGTCTGTAATTTGTGTGTGTGTTTGCGCATGTGTGTGTTCGCTCTTCCATTACTTAGTGTTGAAAAGTTTGGCATTAACCATTAATGGTTGATCCATTAGAATATAGTGTTGTGGATTACCTTCAGATTGCCTTGAGTTCACATAGTATTCAGATCAGTTTATTAGGGGTGTAATGATTCAAATTACTCACGATTCATTTTGTATCATGGTTTTGGTACGGTTCGGTATGTGCTATTTTAGGGAAAAAAGGACTAGGCCTATACTGTCAAATAAAAATAAAGAAAATAAGAACAAATAATCTAACTACAAGCAACATCACAAATAAATACAATAGAGCAAAGATAAATAAAATAAAAAGTGCTTTTCAGGTTTTTTTAGGTAGTTCTAACATTAGTTTTTAGGTACAGAAACTGAATAGAATAATCAAATGTAAAATAACATTGCACATTTGACTGTATAAATTGAAGATTAATCCTTATTAAAGTTACAAAAGCTATTCAATAAAGAGCAGTGAATGATATCCTCTTTTGTTTTTTTTGATTAACATTAAAAACACAGGCAGCAGGTATATAGCCTGCTGTCACTTTAAGACAATGCACGGATCCAGTACACTGACGACTGTAAAATACGTTCACCGACTATTTCTGCTAGGATACGCACAAGACGGGCATGTGACATCAATTTTTGTGTGAGTTGTCCTTAGCACAAGACTTGAAAGAGAACTCAATATGTGCGCGCTGTCTGAGACCTGAATGCGAGTTTCCATTCGTGTCTTTTGGCTCTTGAATGTTTAAACAGGCAAGGCATAAATGCATTTAGTTTAAACACAGATAGCAACGTGTGCTGTTCAGGTGATGACGGCATACGGCACTGGCACTGGCATTGAACAAAGTTTACAAAGAGGTTTGTCCACGTTTTTTTTGTTCATCGTTGTTGTAATATATTGGGAAGCCAGAATGCGTATCCGTCGACAGAAACATACATTAGCCGAACTCTGTCTGTTTTATGTGTTGTTTTTTTTAACAAACCATATTACAAATGCGTTGTCAGATTTAAGTTGAACCGCGGTGCAAGTGTGATTTTTTTTTTGGTCCGAGAACGGGTCACCCCCTACATTTTATAGAGTCTGGGATGTGGTTTTGTTGCTTTCGGGTTTATATCAGTCTCTGGGCTAAGGTCGCCCTCACGGTGACAGAATAAACCATCTGGCACTCCAATTATTCAAAGCATGCATCTGTGACCCCATGTGCACAAAACCACAGCCATCAACACCCCAGAAACAGATCAATACCTCCACCATGGATAAAAACATTACTAATGACTCAGCTGTTCAGAAAGCTGTTGCTTATCAAAATAGTCTGTTTTTTAGCAGTTTTTTCACAATTCTGCACGTGACCAGAAGCGCAAGTCTTATTGGAATAGAGCACCTTTCCATAAAAAAGTCATGTAACTCATTAAATTATGAATTATGCTTGCTTATAGTGTTTATTTGCATGCACTGTCCGCATTGCTTTAGCAATAAGTTCACTAAAGAAATTATGCAAATGAGGTAACACAAAAATGCAAAAAAAATCTGTATAGTGACACAGTTTCCCATCTTGGTTTCTCATTCTGAGTGCTATGTTGTGGAGGATGCAGTAACTACCGAAATCTGCATACTTTAGTGTGACTGTAGAGCATCACTCCAACAATGAGATCCAGAAAATTGTAAAAGTGTGCTAGCCTGCGCTGCTTGTTTGAATATAGCCTGTACTCTGTTGTAATCTCCCATTATAAATATCAATTGATCATTATTTGATAATTTGCTACATCAGTAATCACTAGAGAATTTACAGCCTGCCCTCTGCAACAATAATAGCATAACATTTTGAATAGGACATAATTTACCAAGATAATATATTAACAATACTTTTATTAATTTAAATACAATTGTAAATAATTTGCATAAAATAACCACTAATAATATTTAAATATATTAAAAATATATATTTTGATGCACAATATATAGGTGTGTTGGTGTGTGTGAATTTATTGTTGTGATTTAGATACCTGAATCAGCTCTATAAAATACTAAAAGTCTTCACCGCTTGTCTCAATATAGCCTAATTATAATGGTCTTCTTCATCATTTGATCATAACTGGACCAATAATCAGAAAATGTACATAATCATTCTGTTTACAGCTTGCTTTCTGCAGGAATAATAGCATAACATTAATTGCCAAATAGTTCATAAAATTGCAATTTAAAAATAGCATTTATTTTATTCATTTAAAATGTAAATAATTTACAAATGATATACTCTTATAGACATTATGCTTGTATGTGTGTGTGTGTGTGTGTGTGTGTGTGTGTGTGAAAGAGATAATTTTTGGGGTAGGCTGGTTCTAATCCACAGGACAGTTTTGTTTGTTTGTTGATGTATCGAAAGATTATTTTATCATTATGTCTTCATATTTATGTCAACTTTCTTTGTGTAATCCCTTGGTTTGTGCTGTCCTGACCAGTTTAATGTGCCTCCATGTAAGCCAGGGCTCCAGACAAAAAAAATCACTTAAGGAGTCATTGCCTTCTATAAGAAACAAAAATAGGTGCCAAATTAATTTTTTAATGACTCAGAATAAACGTGTTTTATTTATTTTTAAACACCTTAACATTTCATTCATACTGTCATGTATTTATGTCTCCCCTCCTTATACTACATCAGCATTTTAATCCATTTTGTAGATGTCCTGGGAATTTTAAGGTTTACTTAAAGTGGGAACTAAACGTCTTTCACACGTCAGTCACAATTCATTTAAGGCATTACATGCAAATTTTCAAGTCAGAACATGTACATTTATATAGTTGCCAGATGCGATCTCAGCTAAATTCATATTTTTTGTCACAAATGCGAGCCGTTTAGTCACAGTCTGGAGCCGTGTAAGCACATGCTCTGCCTTGAGTGATGTACTAGGAGCTGTTTTGTATCTGAAAACTTGAAGAGATCTGGCATTTCTGTTGTGCGTCGCTGCAGTAGCTTTCTCCCAATGCAGCACACTCCCCTGTGGAGATTTAAAACCAGCTTCCTCCCAGCTGACTTCAAGTGAGAAAAGAAAGACTGTAAAAGCATGCTGGCAGCCATCTCTCCAGGATCTATTATAAACTGCTGAAAATAATGAGTACTTTCCTTTTAAATAATGCTTGAATGGGGAGTATGTGTGCATGTGTTATGCCAGAGAAAGGGTTTTGATGTGCAGAGCGAGGGGTGGGGGAAGGCGTGTGAGAGGTGCATTGAGCATTTGAGATTGTGACTCACTATACTACCGTCCTAGTAGGACTTATTGGCCTGATACCCAACACACACTTACCCACTTGCTCACATAACACATTCTCACACACTCCCACTCAGATGATTTTTAAAAGAAAAAAACACACCCCGTTACATAAATGCATTAAAAATAAATACAAGTTAAAATAGAGAGTTTACATTGGAGTACTGGGAAAGGACAACAAATTATGAATGCAAAAATAATCACTGTTAAGCTTCTCTAAATCATAAACCTAAATTATAACATTATTTGTTATGTCTGTCTCAAGCATCAAATTGTTTATTATGGTATAACAAAATCTTATGAAAATGTTATGTTTGGTTTTATATAAAGTATATACACTACCATTTAATCGTTTTTGATAGAAGTATCCTATGCTCACCAAGGCTGCATTTATTCAATCAAAAATAGAATAAAACTGTAATATTGTGAGATATTATTACAGTTCCAATAACTATTCTATTTTAATGTAATTTATTCATGTGATGATGCTAAAGCTGAATTTTCAGCAGCCATTACTCCAGTTTTCAATGTCACATGATCCTTTAGATATCATTCTAACATGATGATTTGGTGCTCAAGAAAAACTTATTATAAATATTTCAAAAAATTGTGCTGCTTAATGTTTTTGTCAAAAAATCTTTATAAATGTCTTTACTTGATCATAATTTGTCCTTGCTTGAATAGAAGCGACCCCAAACATTTGAATGGTAGTGTGTATATATATTTGATTGTTTTCTAATAGCTATTTTTTATTGTCTGTGCAGATGTTTTACTGTTTACAGTAAGGGAATTTAGTCTGCCACATTACACTGCATTTAATTCTTTTGTCATTTCTGTCCGCACCAGTGGTCACCATCCTCTCTAAGTCGCATGCGGACCGCAACGTTTATCCTTCTGCCGGAGTGCTTTTCGTTCATGTGCTAGAGAGGGAATACTTTAAAGGGGAGTTCCCACCGTATCCAAAAGCAGGTATATTTACTCCACTACTTACACAATAATGTGCCTATACAGAATAAATGTTTCGCTCTATTAATTTTATGAAACACCTGCTCACCTTGGTAGCTACTTTGCATAAGTAGCAAATATCACTGCACACGAAACATATTAAAGTCAGTTTACATGTCAGAGCCTATATCTTCTAAGGAAATTTGGCACACAATGAATGTAAAGAACATTTCTCTCCGTAATATTTTTATTTTGCTGTAGCCATGCAAAAGCACAATTGGCACAGTCTGTCATACCTTATTGCTTAAATAAATACAACTGAAAATTATTCTTCATTTCAGGTGATTCGAGTAATGACCCCATCACATTTAACACCAACCTTAAAGGCTATCCCGACAGGCCTGGATGGCTGCGGTACATTCAGAGAACCTCTCATAGTGATGGAGTCCTCTATGGCTCACCAACCGCTGAACATGTGGGCAAGCCGACTATCATCGAGGTGTGTTATGTATAAACACATCTGACCTCATATACACTACCGTTTAAAAGTTTGGGGTCAGTAAAGTTTCTTTGAAAAAAATGAATACTTTTTTATTCAGCAAGGATGCATTAAATTAATCAAAATTGACAGTAAAGCCAATATTATAATGTTACAAAAAATGCTTAAAATAAAAACGTTTTTAAAAATCTTACCGACCCAACTTTTGAACAGCAGTGTATAGTTTTTATTTTTTGTAGAAATAAATCTAATAATTTTTTGCTAGGAAAATAGAAGTAACTGGGCAAAGTTGAAATTGTATGCATGAGAATGCTTATCTCCTCTTTGTGTATTGTTCAGGCTTTAGATTCATGTAAGGATTTGGCTTTGTTATTCTTCTTTACCCTTGAGAAACTTTATGTGTTTGCATCTGGTTCTGACTTCCTCTGCATGGTAAGAATGTAAAGCTGTCCTGAGCCGGGCTTAAACATTCTCTCTTGCGTGTTGCAGATTACCGCGTATAATAAACGCACTTTTGAAACTGCCAGACACAACTTGGTCATAAACATCATGTCTACAGAAGGTGAGAGCCAAGGACTTATAGTTTTGATTTAGCAAATCTCATTATAACATGCAGCCATATGCTCAAAGAAAGACTTTGTTGTTTGACTGAAAATCTTAATATGGAGAATAATCCTAAAGTATGGAAAACATGTATTTTTAAGGTCATTATAAGATTCATGAATATACCAGACAGACATTAATGTTGTTTTTGTAACACTATTATGTAACACTGTAAAAGAATAACTGATTTTTTTTTTAAACAGGTAATAGCATTGTTTATTTGTGTATTTTAACAGTATATTTACCACATTATATTTGGAAAAATGTTGCAAAATATTCGCTGTCCCTTTCACAGGCGGATCTGCTTTATGTTTATATTAAATGCTATGAGATTCCCATTACTGGTCTGTGTTTAGCTTTAAGCTGAGCAACTGTTTCAGTGCAGATGTGACCTTACTGTGATGCACACCACCATCTGCCATAAAGAGACACTTCGACATGACAGCCATATTATCCAACTGTTATATAACCTAGTTTAGGTTACTTCTAATTGTATACAGGAAGATATGTTCATGTCTGTGCTCTTTTGCTCTCTGGCAGAATTTCCTCTGCCCTATCAGGCTGAGTTCTTCATCAAGAACATAAATGTTGAGGAGATGCTAGCCAGTGAGGTGCTGGGAGATTTTCTCGGTGCTGTCAAGAATGTGTGGCAACCAGAGAGGCTCAATGCCATCAACATCACTTCAGCGCTGGACCGGGGCGGACGAGTGCCATTACCCATCAACGACCTGAAAGAGGGGTGAGATCTAAAGATACACTGAAAATAATTTATTTAAACATCTTATTGGCACAGAACTTGTGATATAAATCAACAAATATGAAGTAGTAGCAATAGTGTATCTTCTGGCTAATCTTAATTATGCTAACAAGTGGTTTAGTAACTGTATGCAATATTATTAAAAAATGTATTCACTCTTGGAAAAAAAAAACTCACGAAAGGGAGAACATTTTGTTCCGGAAGGCAGAAGAGCAGTGTGTATTGGACTGTGAATTTATGTAAGAGGCTGCCCGTCTCGGTTCACATTTCTTTAGAGGGATTCCCTCATGCGTTGGCATAAGTTGCTCATCAAATATTCATGTCCTCTTTCAGAAGATAAAATGTTCCATATGAAGCATTTTAGAAGCTCTTGGTTAGAGCAGAAAACACTCATATTTGCAGACAGAAGATGTACTGTATATTGTCCATCTAGTGCTATTGTCGTCAGAGCCTTTATGCTTCCTGTACATCATGGTTACGCAGAGTGCTAATTCACTGTCAAACTCATCTTAAATATGTATGAATATTGTGCATAAATCCTTGCCCTTCAGTAAGTCTCTGTGACGTTCACAGCGTGTATGTGATGGTGGGAGCAGATGTGCAGTTCTCGTCGTGCCTTCGAGAGGTGGAGACCCCACAGAACCAGCTGCGCTGCAGTCAGGAGATGGAGCCCGTCATCAGCTGCGATAAGAAGTTCAGAGCTCAGTTTCACATCGACTGGTGCAAGATCTCTCTGGTGAGCACCAGATCTCTGGCTCTGATCTGGTTCATACTGTGGAATGAGATCCACCATGAGAGGCCAGTGTTGTGTGCAAGTTAACATGACATTTACTTTTAGAGGCACTTTTGTATATGTACAGTATACATTTTTCTTTTTTATTGCATTTTTCCATCATCTCAAATCAGATATTATTCCAACTTTACTTACAACCTAATCCAACAGTAGCCATCTTTTGGTTTAAGAAACATTTAGCTATATGTGCCAAAAGTAACTTTACTATTGGGAGACGTAATGAGAAAAACATTTACATTTAAATCATAACATTGAAATGAACATTTAAGAAGACAGACTTTTACGATCCCCGCCATTATTGAATATGATTATTTTCACAATATTTAAAGTAGAAGTTTAATTATATTAATTATAATTATTCTTAAAAGTTGAGATAAAGCAAGAGATAAAGTAAATATAAGATTAATATCAGAGGCATCAAACCTTAGTCAGCAAAAGAAAAATATTGGGCATCAAAAACTACCTTTTTTTCATCATTTGGTGTCAGTTCTTTATTTAAAAAAAAAACATTACTTTTATTCAGCAAAGACACATTAAATGTATCAAAAGAGACAGTACAGACATTTGTCATTTGAAATTCGATTTCAAATAAATGGTCTGTGGAACTTCTACTCATCACAGAAACCTAAAAAAAGTATCATGGTTTCCACAAACATATTGAGCAGGTCTTACACAACATGTACACGGTTTTACCAATTGATAAGAATAAGACGTTTTTAAAAAATATAAAAATCAGCATATTAGAATGATTTCTGAAGGGTCATGTGACACTGAAGACTGGAGTAATGGCTGCCGAAAATTCAGCTTTGCCATCACATGAATAAAATAATTGTTAATTATTTATAATTATCGTTTAAAATTAATAATTTAAAATGTATTACAATCAAAAAGAGTTCTAATTGTAATAATATTTCACAAGTTTTAGACTGTAATTTGCGGTAGGCCAGCCTTGTTTTAGGTTAAGAGACCTCCGCTTCAGAAATGTTACAGAAATGTAATGAAAAAACACTTTTAAACTGTAGTGTAACTCAAAATAAATAAAAAAATATAAAAAAAATTTTGCTGAACAAATTTAGCAGATAATGAAGAGATTTATGCTGAGCCCAGTTTGTCATTTGTTCTTGAAGGTGGACATCACTAAGGTTGTTCCTGTGCACAGTAACCGTCCAGACCTGGGCACAGGTGTGCTGCCGGACATCGGCGAGTACAACCCGCCTTCTGAGTCACTGAAAAGTAGAGACTATTTCGCTGACTTCCTGATCACCCTGGCGGTGCCCTCAGCTGTCGCCCTGGTCCTCTTCATCATCCTCGGCTACTCCTTGTGCTGCCGACGGGAAGGGGTGTAAGTTCCAGTGCTAAACTCTTGGTGAAAGTAAAGCAAGCACAAAACTGCTCTTATACTTAACTCTTGAACTTAGTGGTCATTGTTTAATGATCAGCATTTAAACGCTAGATTTTTTTAAAAAAAAAAACCTTTTTTTTTTTTTTTTTGTCGTAGTAAACAATGTAGTGCCAGTCTGGCACCTTTTGAATCAGTTAAGTGAAGATCTTGAGGGCTTTTCTAGAATTTGTCAAATTCTGGAAGGCAAGACAGGGTCGCATCCCTGCCAAAAAGCAGCTTACCATCTTCATCAAGCATCATTTTTTTTTTTCACCATTTAATCATTAACTGAAACACACTCAGTCCAAAGGTTCCATCTGTTGTATTCAGAGCCATTCCGGCAGATGTTTCCTCTTCATTATCAGCCAATCCCAGTGTGTTTCCTGGTGATGTCACCCGCCATCAGAGCTGCCGCAGCCTGAAGGAGACCCCTGCATCACCAGACCTCAGTTGATCCATTCACACCCCTCCATTCCCCTCCTGACTCACTCTCCATTGGCTTTTGTGTGGTTGTCTTTAACTATTAATATTAGAATTTAATTCAGTCATTTTGTTTTGTTTCTAGGGAAAAAAGAAACATGCAAACACCAGAGTAAGTGTTCCCTCTCCTGTGGTCTTTTTCTTTCTCTCTTTCGGATCTTTTTTCCTTTCTTTACATAGGTCGCTCTGTTATTTTTTGCTTCCCTATGTTTTGTTATCTCAAATCCTCCATCATGGTGACATGTTCATTTCCATCTCATTCATACAATCGCCTCCGTGTCTCCATGGTGTCATCAATGGGCAGCTGCTTCAGTGACAGAGATATATGTCAGCTTATTATAATTGTAAATAATTCATAATGAGGTAGTGTGACAAAAGACTCAAATATTCATCAAATACCCCTTTGCAAAATAGATTAATAACCCAGTGTTACAATTCAGTGTTTATATAAATGTTTAGCGGTTGCATAGCAGCGTCAAACATTCTGTATTATACCTTTGTGCATGCATTTGCTTTGAATAGTCATTTAGTTGCTCCTTCTATTCCCAGTATTCAGCTGGTTCACCACAACTCCATTCAGAAGTCTACTAAGGAGCTTCGCAGCATGTCTAAGAACCGGGAGATTTCGTGGCCTCTCTCGACACTGCCCGTCTTCCATCCTGTGAGCGGAGAGGTGGTGCCACCCATCCACCCCGACAACTACGAGACCACCAGCATGCCGCTCATGCAGACGCAGACGTGAGTCTGTTGCTTTAGCTTTAATCAGGGTTTCTGGGTGGAAAGTAAGGCACAATTCTTGTTTGGAAATTGTGGATCTGCTTTAAGGAGAGATGAGAAAGTAGGTTACTATAATCCAGTGTTCTTTAAAAACAGGCTTGAAGCTCTCAGCGACCTAGTATTAACTCACTGATGACTTGGAGAGATTAGAACAGATCTAACATATCATCAGTACGACTGACCTAGAATTATGTGATAAGATAAGATGTAGAAAATATGTAGAGGAGTTGGAATAGGAATTGCGACGAATTGAACGATTACGATTACTTTGATGGTTGCATTAATGATCTTATTAGTACTTTTATAGAATATGTGTTTTGAAAAGGAAATTCAGTTCCATTGCCAAGTGTGTTATAGTTTTAATAATACAAAAATTTGAAACAATTCTTACCAAAGATGCATTTCTCCATCAGTAACTACACTAATTTAAAGAGACGATTCACCAAATCAAAATGTTTTTATTTTGTCATCATTTCCTCACCGTCATGTTGTTCCAAACCTGTATGACATACTATGGTAATACTATGGTATTTACTTACTATGGAAGTAAATGTCTACCAGTAACTGTTTGGTTATTCTTCAAAATATCTTCTTTTTTGTTCAACAGAAGAAAGAAACTCATAAAAGTTTGGAACAACTTGTGGGTGAGAAAATAAGCTTATGTTTGAATAATTAAAAAGAACCGACTCTCACAGATACTCATTCATTCGTTTGGAAATTGTACTGCACTGGTTGAGTACTGAGTATTGTTTTTTCTATTCACTGAAAAGAACCGACTCGTTAGAGCCATTCGTTTATGAGCCGGACACTGATCACAATGTCTCTTTTGCACTGTTGCAGAATAAGTGTGTGAAACTGTTGTTTTTTTTGTTTAGTTTATGCAAGAACTCTTAATGCAACCTACCCTCATTATGCTATTTTTTCTTAATGGAATCGGTTCTCATTTCCTAACCCTAAAAGAGTGTTAGTAATGAGCATTTTGACTAAAGCTTTGTGTTTACTCACAGAAATCTTCAAAGTCAGATCCAAATACCACAGCAGCAGTCCTCTGGTAAGTGAAGCATTTGAAACTGATGCCTAAGCTTTTCATCCCATTGATACAAACAGCACCTGCTACCAGATGGCACAGAAATAGATTTAAACATTTTCTTAAATTATCCATAAAAACTAAGGGCTGTGGCCATTCTCCTAGCAGTGGAGATGGTAATTGCAGTCTTGGTGCTTTAGTCTCCTTCATTGCTCTCTGGTGAACCCCAGTGTACACATAATGAACTGCCATCAGACGGCTGTGAAATCTCTTCCTGTCTAACATGCTGTTCATTCATTCATGCTAACAAAGGAGATAATTATTGTATGTCGACTTTTCGGAGGCTTGAGGCAAGTATACTCTTTGCATCTGTGATAATGTGTTTTAACAAAAAAGAACAAGATGAGCCATTTCATGTTTCTAAAATGTTGCTCTCATTGTAGGTAAATGGTATTCCTGAGGAGAGAAAGGTGGCCGAAGCTCTAAACCTGTGAGCTCATGTGGCTTCAATTCTGTGCCTGTTTAATTAAAAATGTGCATGTGTAGCTGTAGCTTCAAGCTCATGTCTAAAAGTGCATTATCCAAACATTATTCAGTGTCAGAACTAATGTTGAGATGGGCACATTAAAGAATACTTTAAAATAGAATCCACATTAAATATGTTGTCAAATGTTCTAATTTTATGGTATGAGCCACTAATGGAGGCACATTTACTGGGATCTGAACAAGTTGATATTGTTTGTTTTGTTCTCTTATATGATTAAATGTGTTTTGATAAATTAATACACTTGCCAGTAAATAACTATGCTGGCATATGTTTGTTTCTGAAGATGTAAGGGATTTAAACAAATGGAGATGAATTAAAAAAAAAACATTTTTTTTTTTGAGAAGGGATTTATCGTCAACATTGACTGTACAATAAGATGAAGGCATTTCCAAATTAAATGAATAATTTCACATTTTAGGACAAAACATACTATATACACAATTCATTTGAGGCCTTTGGGGTTTCTTTAAAGAAAACTTATACCAAACTGTACATATCATTTGTTTTATGAACATAGACAAGGTGTATTCAAAAAAAAAAAAGTTTAGAGTTAGTTGCATGAATGTGCCAAATAATGGCACACTACAAATTTTATTTTGCTTAGAAAAAAAAAGCATTTTCACTGATGAAAAAAAAAAAGAATATACCTTGCAGTTGCTTTTAAATTCACATATTGAACTGCAATGAAAAGCAGTTGATTTAAAATTGTGATAGTTTCATAGTAAATGCAACTTCTCAACCAAAATATCAGTATATTTTATCTAGAATGAAGTACCACTATTGAAACAGTACGCCTTTGTCTCTCAATGGCACGATAAAGGATCTATTTACAGCATTATCAGAAAACTGATAATTAAATGTAACTCTTTTTTTTACATGTAATATATTTTTAAAAAATACATCAAATTGAACATGAACATCAGGCATCAGTTGCCGCATTTCAAGCAGTTTGAGAGGATATGAAGACATACATTAAACAATAAATAATGAGGTCTCTGATCGTAGACGAAGCTGGCTCTAACATTAAGCTGTATTCTTATGAACTGAGTGAACCAATGTGCTAAGAAAACCAAACGATAACTGGCTCAGACGACTCAAAGTCTGCAGGGAAGACACCCCGCTCAGTGCAATCGAAAGAGGGTAAAGAGGGCATCGTGTTCTGATTGCATCTGATCAATGCGCATGACTTCTTTTGTCTTAATAATTCAAGTTTACTTTTTATATCAAAAGCTGTTCCTCCAGCATCCACCCAAAATTAACTGAGCAAAACAATCGACTTTTGGAAAACATTCTGATGGAAGCAGTACGTGCTTATGGATTCCATTTGTAGTGCGAACCAAATTAACTCCCATTAAGATTATATGATGGCATGGAAATGGATGTTCACCTTTCAATAATCTTCACGAGAGGTTGTTCACCTAAAGGATAAAGCTGCTGGTGTGATATGAATGTAAATAATTGTTTGTATGGAAACATTTGGCGCACGAGCCGATGTAGTTTTTTCAGTTTTACAAGGTGAGAAGCAGCAATGTATTACTTCTTCACATTTTGCAGTCATGGGCGTCATGTACAAAAACTGAGAACTGGGAGACAATGAGGACACACAAACCCATGACCCCCATATAAAAGAGAAACATAAATGATTAAATACTGTCCATAAAACAGATCTCAGAGCTATGAGAGAGGGCAGAGCATAGGTGTACAGACCCATGCCGTAAGAATTCCCTGGATCAATTCCTAGAAAAAAAAGATTTTCTAAGCTGGTTGAGTTTCTTGATTTTATACAGACAGATCCATTAGGATCCTCACCGGACGAGGTGTGCTACTGTCTCTGGTTGCCCTGGATTACTCGTTTCGAGACAGTATCAGTACCAGACCCAGAAAGAATCCTGCCCCCAGCAGTCTCTTCAGTAGAGGCCCGCTCTCTTTAGGAATGGCCACCTGGGCCAAGTCATTGGTGATCTGGGAGATCTCATGAGCTATACAGACAAAGATGAATGTGCTGATGATAATGTTTAAAGTGGGGTTTCCAGGAATGAGGACCAGGATGCCCTTGGTGTCCGCTGCCAGCCAAATATGATACTGGCATATGAAGAGCTGGTGGAGAAAACAGGAAGCATGTTAGAATGGTTGCAATACTTTCGAAATGATGGAATAGTTTGTTTGCAGCATTTTTAAACATTTATTTACAGTGGTGCCTGCTGGCCTACTGGACTTCCATTGTAAGTATATTGCTGTAAATGTAGTTTCTGTCAGGACAATTAGCATACAGTTTGGATTGGCGGTGTGGTTCTGTTCTGGGCAAGAACTCCCTGCACATCCATGCAGCCTAGCATGGATGAGAGCAGGGAGAGCAGCAATAACCCCCCAGAATAAACAGAACAGAACCAACATAAATGTATTGCAGATATTGTTAAAGTTCAATAATTTTATGTACACATTTTAGAATTAGTCTGATTCAAAGGAGAATCAGAAGGCTGAAACCCCGACTGACAGAGGAGGAGTTGGGGATGGAGGAGGGTAATTAGCTATTGAGCAATGCGAAAAACTGCTGATAACACTGAGGGAACTTATATATGAATGCTTAGATAGGTGTCGTATTCCCATAGGTTGATGGGGATCAGCTGAGAGTCAGCTGATGTGAGCTTGACTAACGTGACCTGCCAGAACTAAAGCTACGCTTGATTTAATTTTATACTCAATGAGGGACGAGTTGCAAATGTCCATCCTAATTCACAGTACATTGAAAATATCCATAAGTGATGTTGGCAATACCCCAGAATATTCTTTTAAAAGTTTGTTAGCAGAAAAGCTTGTATGGTCTCACCTCAAGGGAGATCTTTCCAAACCATGCAAAGAATGAGCTGTACAAAGAGCGAGCGTAACCAGGAATATTCCGGATCAAAATGAAAGCCAGAATCTGTGGGCAGAGGGATGAACACACACAGTGATGAAAAGTCAGCAGCCTCACAGGCACAACAGAACGAAAGAAAAAGCCCTTTGAAAGGGATCTATTATTTTAGGTCACAAATGTTCTTTCTGTTCCCACAAAAGCCATCTGACTGTCTGAATCAACTGTGATAAAGTTTAGCGTGGTTATGAACAGTCAAAATAATCTTTTCTACTTCTACTTTTTCGTGTTTTGGTTAAATCATCCGTAGTTAAAAGTGTGCAAGAGAATGCATTACAAAGAGCACAAAGTGGAATGGGTACTTGCCTGGACAACGGAAATGTATGGATGCATCTCATTACACTCAGACTTGTTTTTGCACCCACTGGCCCATATGGAGTATGTCTGGGAACAAAACAATCAATTGTAAAGAAGACAGATTACTATTTTCAGAGAGAGACAGAATAAACCTTACCATAAATGACACCACAGAGACGAAGAGCAGACAGTTGGAAATCTTGTTGGAGAAGAGAGGCTCTCCTTTGCCTTCAGACAGCAGCTGACATTTCTGCAGCAGCAGATATATGAAGGCAAAGAGCATCCCATTGATCACAGCCTAGCATCCAAAAGAGCAGAAAGAAATTCTTTACTTCAAGGTGTGAAACTGACAAATGTTTTACACTTCTTATTAATTCAAAGGAAAGGATGTTTTACGTACAAATCGATCTAGTTTCCACCTGAACCACCACTCATGGATGCTACCTTGCAGCTCAAAGAGCTTTGAAACGGGCCACAAAGAGAAAACAGCCTCAAAGAGTTCCTGCAACAAACGCAAAAGATTGAAATGCACATATTTCTCTCAAAACTAGTTTTAACAGTCCTACTGTATGAGAGAAACTCACCTGCGAGTACGCAAAGAAGCAGATGAAAAGAAGCAAACCCAGAAGTTTCAACAATAGTGCCAGATTCCAGAATGCACTACCTGTACGTGATTGAGGGAGAAGAAAAAAAAGGAACAATGTTTCAAGGCTTGAAATGTCATACGTTTAAAAAAGTATTTTAGGAATGTTTGGTGTCTATTAAATGAATAACATCAAATATTGTTATGACTTTAATTACCATTAGCTTGCTTCTGAAGAATCTGTGGCCACAATGCCATTGTTGCGTAAATAACTGCAAACCAAAAGGTGACAAGAGGCACAAAGTAGTAAAACTGGTAAGGCCGGTCCATAACCAGACACAGAACCACCACAAGGAAGTTTAGCCTGAAGAGAACCTAAAAGACAAATACAGAGAGGACTCATTATTTATATCATACTGTGCAGTTATGCATTATTATTATTATTATTAGGCATTTCCCTCTAAACGTTGCCATTATTAATATTTACATTGATAAGCAATTTGGTCACATCTACTTTATAACAACGATTAGCACAACATACACAAGAAACATAGCACAAGAAAACAAAGTCAGCAAAACCATTATCTAGTGATGAACTATGACCTAGCAATAATCCACATGGAAGGTGATGATTAAAAACAATAAATGACAGTTCACAATTATTAAAAATAAGTCTTCAGTTACTGTATTATTATAGATAATATTTTTGAATAAATGTTAAAATGTCAAAAAATGTAATATTTTATCATAACATTTTTAATACTGTATAATATCAATTAAATCATTGTCTATGTGATTGTTGGCGATTAATAAAGATAATTGTTAATATACTCTGTTCAAAAGTTTGGGGTCAATAAATTTTTTTAAATATTTTATTAAGACGTTTCCTTTGCTCACTAAGGCTGCGTTTATTTCATTACAAATACAGTACAACAGTAATACTGTGAAATATTATTACTTAAAACGTATGACTATTATTAAAACCAACTGTTTACTATGCTAATGTATTTAAATTAAATGTAATTTATTCCTGTGATGGGAAAACTGAATTTTCAGTAGACAATACAGCCTTCAGTCAGTGTCACACGATCCTTCAGAAATCATTCTAATATGCTCATTTGCTGCTAAAGAAACATTTCCTATTATTAGCAATGCTGAAAACAGCTGTGTTGCCTACATTTTTTGTGGAAAAAATTATAAATTTTTTTCAATGTTCTTTGATTAACAAAGTTAAAAAACTGAATTTATTTATGCTATTTATTTTACAGTATTTATTTATTCTATTTATGCACACAAGCTGAATAAAAGTATTAATTTCTTTTGAAATTATTAAATTATTAAGTATGAAATTCTTTTGAAACATCAAATGAAATTGAAACACATTTACATTGGTCAAAAAAACCCAAACTGACAGAGGACTTTGCTTCATCATTTTAGAAGACGACCATACGTCACTGCTACATGCATACGGAGTCTGGCAACATGTACCTGACACACTCTGTAAAGTCCAAAGTCTCCCTTTAGCCAGAAGAACGAGAAGTGTCCATATCCTGTTTGGAAGAGGTACGCAGCTACCAGGACACGGACATGCATGTACACAGGTATAAACTGAGGACAAAAAAGGAGATTAAGAGTGCAGTCACTAGTAATACCAGAGTAAAGCAAAGTAATCCAATGCTATAAAATCCAAGCTATTAATAAGCGTACAGTGCTAGCTCCAGAAAAGTGGTAAATAAGGATAACCAGCTGCATCCAGCCCTTCCATTCATCCGTTTGCTCTCTGTTCAGGAGTTTCGTCTGGAATGAGAAATTAAAATTGTACAAGAATATCAATACGAACACCTAAACAGCATTTGAGTTCTCTTTCAGACTAAAACAATTTCCCAAGTGTGTGCACTACCTCTTTGCTGTTTTCACTGTAGAAGATGCCCAGAACGAATATGTAGATGAGAGGGATGAAAAAGGTAGAATGTGTATAGAATTTCTGTTCCTTCATAAAGATATCTGCCCTGTCACACAGGTAGAAGTACAACATGATAAGGCTCATTTTGCCAATGGCCAGTAAAGGTCCCTTTGAGTTCAGTTGACCCACAACAACAGGGGGTTTCTTGTCCTCTCCGCTCTCCACATCAGGAACGGGTCTGCTCTTACGATGTCTACTAAAGCCCAGGATGAGGAAGATGATGATGGACAGCAGGAAGAGACCAACAGCTATCTTCTGAAGGATGCTTAGGGGAGGAGCGCTCTGACAGCATGAGCCGTCAATGGGCTTTAGGATCTTGTTGCACATGGAGTTCATCAGAACCATGGCGCCCTGAGAAGTGGGTAAAAATATAAGTCCTATTAGTTAAAAAGAACAAAACGGAGCTATTAATTGGAAACTAGTTTTAACCAGAGGCTTACAACATCTCTTGTGCTCTCAGGAAGGTGCAAGCCATCCACCGACTGGGAAATGGTCTCCAAAGCAGCTTGCCGAGAGGCCTCTAAGAACTTGACCTTCTTTTTGCTGGTATTCAGAGTACCAACCACTGCCTCATTGTACAGATTTATCTGCTCGTTTGTGATCATCTTTCGACTGTCACTTAGTACATCCTCATAAACAGGATCTATTTAAACAGGCAAGGTAAAAACATGAGACAGGAACGTGAAGCCATCATTACAGAGGATCTGAATTTCAAAATTCACCTTGCAGAACCCAATAGACCTCGCTGTCTTCAGCTAGCTTCTCCAGTGTGTCGGATATAGCCGTGAGGTTCGCTTTGTACTGAAAGAGAGCCTCACTCTTGCCATTGTGCAGCTTAATAGACCACTGTTGGAAACCACAAACATCAGTCATTAAAAGGATTTTCAGCAACAGCACCTGAATACACTACGACTGCAAAGAGGAACTCACCGTAGCAGCACCGATGATGACGACATGTGGTATGGAAGCAGATCCCTAAAATTATGAGATGAGAGATGAGACAAGATTCTTAAGCCTGTGATTTAATAACTTGCTTGCTTTCTATCCAGTACAATTGAATTGTCTTTACCTCTGTCCATAACATCAACTGCTCCTTCAAGGAATTGTTCACTTCAGCATACCACAGGAAGTCCTAAAAGGTAAACATAGGCAACATATTTTGACTAGTTATATAACAATAACTCGGCTCCAATAAAATGAAAATATCTGCTGTACAGGACAAAACCAATTAAAAAATACTTACGACAGTGGAATCACCATCTACAAAAGGGATGTTTTCATGCTGGTGGAACAATTGATAAAAAAAAAGAAAAAAATATATAATTAACTTTACGCAGAATAAATATATGTATTACTGTTATTGCATCTACTGTAAAATTATAATAATAATAAAGCATTAGCATTGAATGTATTATATATTATACCTTTGTAAAATGTATAATTCTTATTCATTTTGCATTAAAGTCACCATGAAGTGAAAATGGCCGATTCTTTTTTTAATGGAGTATTGCATTGTCTATTATAAACAATTTTTCCAAGTGCTTTATTTATTTATTCCCCCAAAATGCATGTGCATCATAATCTTTAATCAAAATAACTTTCCCTCCCACTTGCAACAACATCTCATTTCTTCTCCGATAACTTTGCGTTTATTGGCACAAGGGCGAGACAATAAACTCCCCTTCAGCAACTTGTCACTCACATGAGATTGAATCAATAGTAAAAAACAACAATTATTGAATCAATTCCTGATGAACAAAATCAAGTCCTGCCCTACATTATTTTCATATCTGAGAAGCCATTTCACCTGGATATATGTAACAATAAGAAAGAAAAAAAACAACAACTGCAAATTCTTTTCATAATAGTATTTTTGTAAAATAATGTTCAACAGCACAGTGTAGAGAAATCACAGCTCAAGAGGTACAATTTGATGTTTGTGACTGTGTGTGTTTTAGAGACATGGTCACAGAAAAAAACATTTAAAATTGCCATGCTGAAATCATATCTGTGGAGGGTGACATAAAATTTCAGTCTATGATGTTGATGTTAAGTTGCAGAAAATCAGTGTGGACCCATTTGAGCATTGAAAAATTAAAGTCGGCATGTTAAAGCGGAAATGGTGACCACCGTTTCTTCACTATTGTGATGTACATACAAGTGACACAGCTATCGAAAGAGGGATACTAACTCCTACCTGTCAACATTTGTGTACAAAAATACGGGAGGGGGGAGTCAAAAGTAACTATTTTTATATTATATTATATTATTTTTATATTAATTTAAACAATTATATTCATTTGGTAACAAATATATCTTAGTGTAAGCTATATGTTTAGAGTTTTATAATTCATTATCTTTTTGTCGATCCACCAGTTCACATTTACAACAGCATGTTTTCTGGGTAAAAATAAGGGTCGTTTTTGGCTTTGGTCTAAAAGAGCAGAAGGGCTTATTAAAAAATGCAAATTCATTCTCTGCCAGCAGGTGCGCTTTTCGCCAAGGATTATAGAGTTTCCCCGGTAACCTCAGTAAACAAAGCAGCGCAGCGCCTGACTTTGAAACTTGCAGCGCTCATATTTACTCAATTGAACCATAGCCTTTTGAAGTGTAAGCTATATCTCAATTTACATGTATATTTAGTTTTATTTTCACTGGAGCACCACCTGAGTCTTCTCCTCCCATTTCTACCAGTGATCATTGTTTCCCTCCCACGGTACTCCCTGCACAGATATCAATAGCATCACTGGGCTGTAGGTTGCCAAGTTGAGGCATTTTAATCTCTCTATATTTTTTATAGAGAGATTAAAAATATGGGAGAAATACGGGAAAATATTTAAACGGGATGATAGCGGGATAGAATGGTAAAATACGGAGAGAATCCCGGGAAAAACGGGAGGGTTGACAGGTATGTAATAACTAGCTTGGGACTTGACTTTTTTCATCTGGAATTTATCGGATCATAGAAAAAGGGAAGGGTGAAGGGACTTTTTGATTAAAAATCATGTTTTATAGAAAGGCTGAAAAGTTATAAAGGTATGCTATACGGAAAAAAAAAAAAATATGCGGCCAGGAAGCCGGAGTTAATAAACAACTGCTTTTGTCGGGGGCATATTATGAAATACTATTGGAAATCTTCTATTAAACGGCACAATAACACCATTTCCTTTTTAATTTAACTGCAGCTTGAGTGGCCAATTTGATTAAGTTGCAATGCTTGGGCGGCCATCCACATTGAATTACTCTGGTCTGAAATACATTATATCACTTAACCAAAAGAAGGCTTAATGAAATGAATAGCAACAACAAACCTTGTTCCCAACTTCTTTCACCTCAGGATTTATCTATTTTGATAAAAGAATAGAGAGCTGACGTATTCTAGAGTTCCTACAAATGCTATTCTCTTCTCTCGGGGCAAAACTTTGCTTCACTGAAAGGCAAAAAAAAAAAAAAAAAAAAAAAAAGATTAACTTCCAAGCCCACATTTCCACCCCACATGCGTCATTGAGGTACATTAACAATCACAACATGACTTACGTGCTTTTGTACTTGTGTAGCATGCAGCCATAGGGCTGCCATACATTGTCCCCTAAAAAACGTCCACTGGATAAAAGCCAGTCACATGTGTCACTGCCTGAAAGAAACAATGCATAATTATAGTGAATAAACCAAATTCAAGAATAATATAACTCAGTTTGGGGTTAGTAATATTTTATTTTTATGAAAAAAATGAATTCTGTTATTCAGCAAAAGTGCATTTAATTTATCAAAAGCAACAGTAAGGACTTTTACATAACTACAAATAAAAATTCTATACCAAATAAATGCTGTTCCTATGAACTTTTTATTTAGCAAAAAATCCTGAAACAAAATGCATCACAGTTTCCAAAAAAAAAAAAATACTAAACAGCACAACTGTTTTAAACATTGATGAAAGAATGAGCACCAAATCAGCATTAGAAAGATCATGTGAAAACCACAATGCACAACGGCCAAATATGTCCATCTGATATGTGTACAACATAAAACAAGATTTAAAAATAGCATATAAGAGCTTTTCAGTTTATTTCAGTTTCAATATTTTGTTGTCTCTCATATAGCTTCTATGCCAGCATTGTAAGGAGAACAGGATATCTGCTCATATCACATATTTATACCAAATCTACAAAGAATATTTGTATTTCAATTCATTTTAAACATAGTAAGTAAATGATGTAAACAATAAAAAGATTTTTAGATGAGCTCATTGATTATAAGAGGAGATGATAAATGCATTGCACAATCCTGATAGTATTAAGAACAATATTATCACCTGAACATGCCTAAACATTAAGATACGGCCATTAACAATATTATGCTTCAATTTCAGGCAACACAAGCAAGACTAGATGAAGGACGACTGTATCGTATGGAAGCATATAGGTAGCGAAATTCAATTTAAAATGCAATATGCAAAATGGCAATGCAATATTCAAAATGGCATTGTATTTCTGTATTTAAATTTCCATTTTCCATACGTGCAAAGTTTGGTGCAAAAGTAAAATGAAAATTTAATTATATAATTTACATTTGCCATTTTCAACAGTAGTCTTAATATGTAAATTGCATGCAAATTTGAGCGCTTTATAAGTTGCGAAATGAAAATGTATAACACAAATTGATTTGATATGTGTAACATGTCCAAGCAGAAATGGTAGCAAAATGATCATTTAAATGCTATTTGTCCTAAATGCATTTAGACTAACAGTTAGAACACTTAGGATTGCATTTTCATCATGACGCCGTGGGATATTTGTAGCAAAATTCAATTTGAAAATGCATTCCGAGCTGACCACGCCCACCTGACAATCGTGCTTAAAGGCAGGGAGTGGTGGAAATGTATATATTTAAGCATAGGCCTATACATATATTTACAACAGATGTTGCAAATTTAAAGATGGTGTTGATAAGTCACATTCAATTAATGTGAAAATCTAGTCAGGGTTCTCAGTCCCGCTCCTGGAGGGCCAATGTTTGTTTTTAACTCCGCCAAATTTGTTTTCCTTTCCTTTCATAAAGTGTAGAGTTCAAGTTACCTCTGAGTGGTACAATTATATGATATTTCAGAAACTTAAAAAAGCTACTACACTTTACTGTAATATGAAATATTGTTACTGAAAAGTGTTTTAACATAAATCAACATAATTCAAATATTTATTGACATTCAACAAAGGCAGGCGCTTTCTGCTGGGCATTGAAAAATCAAAAATTCATTAAATGACTTTCAATAACAGTCAGCTCAGGACTTCTGTTAAAAAACCTGGGAGTCTTAATTGATTTCAAACAAATTTTTGTATAATTAAATAAAATTAATGTTTCTAATAGACACATTTACACAGCACCTCAAGTAAACTACATGTTATTTTGTTTAGTTACATACAGGTGGGAGCTTGTCAATGTATACTCAGAACGACTTATTAGAATACAACACCTTAAAATACTTATTCGGGAAGTACAGCAGGCATGCAGGAAAGGTTGA
This sequence comes from Sinocyclocheilus anophthalmus, assembly GCA_018155175.1. Lineage (NCBI taxonomy): Eukaryota > Metazoa > Chordata > Actinopteri > Cypriniformes > Cyprinidae > Sinocyclocheilus > Sinocyclocheilus anophthalmus. The sequence continues at coordinate 848,204 of JADLZN010011805.1, forward strand.
GTATTATTTAAGGTATAAAAGACATATTGTAATGATTGTAATGTCCATTTATAGTCTTTAACCAGCAGCTTGGTCACTAAAATGTTTAAACCAGCCGTAATTTCAAGACGCTGGCGTAACGGGGTCCACCCGCAGGGTTTTTTTTCTTTTTTTTTTTTTTAAGCTAAAGACGTCGGTTTGGCCGGTCGTTCGACGAGGATTTTAGCATGGAATACGCTTCATATATTTCTGTTCACGCTCCACTTCATCTGCCAGTGAATTCAGCGATCTTATCAGATCTCGAGCTGCCATGTTTCAAACGATCCAAACGTAACACGCTTCCGCCAATCCCTGCCTTGAAGCAATGACTGGCGGAGCGTGGGCGTGGTCAGCTCGGAATGCATTTTCAAATTGAATTTTGCTATAAATATCCCACGGCGTCATATATAAGTGTTCTAACTGTTAGTCTAAATGCATTTAGGACAAATAGCATTTAAATGATCATTTTGCTACCATTTCTGCTTGGACATGTTACACATATCAAATCAATTTGTGTTATACATTTTCATTTTGCAATTTATAAAGCGCTCAAATTTGCATGCAATTTACATATTAAGACTACTGTTGAAAACGGCAAATGTAAATTGTATAATTTAATTTTCATTTTACTTTTGCACCAAACTTTGCACGTATGGGTAATGGAAAATGGAAATTTAAATATAGAAATACAATGCCATTTTGCATATTGCATTTTAAATTGAATTTCGCTACCATATGCTTCCATAGTATCGCCGCCCTATAGGTTTTTAATGAAGTTACCTGGAATAGTGTTTAAATATACTACATACTTTTGGCTGGATTTCTAAATCTAATTTAATTCTTATCTATTTTGGGAATCAGACACACCTATAATGCCAACAAAATACTAACGTTTCCTACTGGGCGCTATGCGTCAAAGATTGAAGTCTAACTGGAAATGCAACCCTGCAGACACACCAGCTGCGCGACAACACTGCTTTCAGCTTTAATCTGGTATTGATTAGTTGAAACCTTTTGACAGGAAACATGCTGTGCTTAGTAATAAAATTACGCTAAACAGACGTCCGTTTTAACGAAGCAGTCACATTTTACTTGTTTTAATGAGCAAAGCTGTAGCTGTTATCTAGCAGTGACAGACGCCCACACGCTCACTGAAAACATTGAGTGACAGCATTAGCATAGCATTAGCATTGACGCTAACACAAACACGCAGCTCTTTCTCACGCACCGCCACACAAACACTCACCTCCATAATGTCGAGAAGCCGTGTGGAACACAGTGAGAAGGACGACGGCGGCGACAGACAGCAGTTTTGCATTTTTGATGCTGAAATGTTGATTTATTTCCCGTTTGCCTAGGTTATAGGCCAGGACCGCCATCTTGGCTCCTCCATGACAACAGGCAGACAGACGAGCTGCGGCGAAGCGGGCGAAGTCAGATCCGAGCGGCGCGTGCCCGCTTCCCGCGTGAGCCTCAGCTTCTGCTGTCGCGAGCAGAGCAGGTAGGCTGGAGTCCGGCTGCGCTCCTTGTGCTGCGGTTGCTTCAGCTGTCATATCTACATCAAGTTCTACTTTCTTTCGCCTTCCAACTCTTTAAAGAATTATCACCGACTTACCCAAACTACTTACTACAAACTTCCAACGTTACGTTTTTTTAGTGTCCTCCTGACCACTTGTTAAACTGGAGGAAAGCAACTCTTGTTAACCCTTGAATTTTTCCCCTCTATTTACTGAACCGCCACATCCTATATATATTTGTTTGGTCAAGACACGCAACCGTTTAAATGCTTTGTTGAATTAAGTTACACATGCCTTTTCTCAACAATTAACACATTGCGTAGAGTTTACTTGGTATCTTGCACATCAGGTTGTTTTGGTTGGGACTAAACAAGTTAGTTCTGCAAGAACAGTGCCAAACAGTCTCTGAGCGTATGAGAAATTACTCTCTAGAGAGAGAGAGAGGATATTTACAAACAAACAGGGTTAACCACCACCCTAACTGACATTGTTTTCACGATACTAACCAGGACCCGTATTCACAAAACATTTTATCTTACCACTAAGAGTTCTCCCAAATAGCAGTAAAAGTTTTTAGCTAATTGTTTTCTCTTAAAACCTATTCACAAAGCTGCGGAGACAAACTTTTACTAAGGAATAGAGAGAAGGGCGGGGTTGAACGCGTTGCTATGGATGATGTCAGCATGCTTACTAACTATGCACACAGTGATTGGCTGATAGTCTCAGTCAGAGATTCATTCATGGAATATTGTAGAGCACGATATTATGTTGCCATATATAAAGGTTAAAAAAAAAAAGCACATTCAAATAAAGATTTTAAAATGCAGGCTAAGTGTCACTAATTAAATAAGTGTATCAGTTAATTGCCAGCCTCTTACATGTGTGCTCCTCGTAAATTTGCGTGTATGCGTATATGCAAACAGCCTTTTAACTAACAGAGTATAATAATCATGGCTGATAGTAAGGCATACAAACAAAAAAGAAAACCAAACTGGACGCAAGAACAAGCTGTTACTTCTTGCCCAACTTGTTAATGAAAACAACAGTCATATGATTAAGGCGATACCTTTTTAAAGCCATATCGTCAAATTTTCTAAATGTTTCTGTTTTAGAAAAAAAAAAAACAGCCCTTTTAGGATAGTTGATAGTTTAGGATGGAATGGTCTTAGTGACTGGGAGTCCTCTTCACTACTCCTAACGTTTCACAGATTTAGGAGCAGGGGTGCAAAAACTCAATCCTGCGAGGGCCACGGAGCGTAACTGACAGAGTTTTGTTCCAGCCATGCTCCAACACACAAACCATGTAGTTTATTCACTCCTTCAGTGGACTATGGACACTCTCAAATAAAGGATGGCACCAAATGGGATGCATCCTTCCTAGTACAATCAGGGTATCTTCCGTCCAATCAATTTTTGTTTTAATATTGAAATCTGAAAAATTAAAAACGGGCACATATTTCGTTTTTCAATTATTCAAACAAAACGAAAAATCAAGAATCCGGATTAATTTTTCGTTTTTACATTCAGGGATAGAAAACAAATAAACAACTTGAATATTCAATCTCTACATGTGGGCGGGAATGAAACACCCCTCTCCGCTGATTGGTCAACCAAACATTACAACATAATAATAGTCCTAAAAAAACCTTAACAATAGTCCTCCGCTTCTATTGATTCTTAACATGTTTATTTCTACTACATTTGATCTCTTCATCAAACAGCCAGATTAATGAATGGCTTGACACAAACCATACTGAAGCAGAGCCTTTTGGCCCAGGCATGCCTGTTTTATTATAGTTATCCACCCATTAAAATATGTGTGGCAAAGCTGCGCGATGCACTCCAGCATGGGAAGAATGTATTGCCACTATCACCTTTATTGAACATCAGCCGACTTGTTTTAGACAATACGCGCATTTTAGACATAGGAGAACTAAATAAATATTACCAGATATGAAAATAATGACTTTGTGTAATTTACCGTCACAGCACATCCTATTATTGTTATATTTTGGCGTATATTCATAGAGCACTTAGACAAATTAGAAAATAATCTGTTATTATATCCCACTGGCAGGGACTATTGTCCTCACCAGTGCTTGTTCAGTGATGACTGAGTGAAATGGAATTGACGTCATGATTTGAAGGTGAAACTCGTTTGAGTTATAAGAAAATCCAACCTGAAATAACACCCAGAACAATACAGCCAGTGTCGCAGCCCAGCATCAGAAATTAATTTAATAAGGGCAAATGGATTTCAGTTTTTTATTTATTTATTTATATTTATTTTTTACCTTTTACCTGTTTATGTCCTGTTTAATGTTAAATTATTACATTAAATAAATTAGAATAATATGACAATAGGCTGTTACCAATTCAGTATCCACCAAATCAGTATTCAATGATATAGAGCCTGGGTCTGAAGATGCTTTTAAATGTATTTACAGTTTAATGCTGATAAGATGGCTGTATGTGCATTTACAAATGTATAATGAAAATAGATTAATGTTTTATACAACATTTTTAATAGAAATATGAATAAAATTAAATATTACTTGAATTATGAAAGTAATATCGCCACAAGGTGGCTGTAAGTCATTGTGTTAATAAAGAATCCTTTTATTCAATCAATTGGTTCAAAATGCTCAATTCATTCATTTAGGAATAAAATCAAGCAGCTGTCTATAATAATTGGTAATTGAATAGTTGTCTATAATAATGGGTTTTTCAAAGAATCTGATTCATTCAGGAATGATACACCACTCTAAGCGCCTACTGCGAGTCAGTCAGGTACACAACAGTTCTGTGACTTGGGTTTAGTTGGCAGAGGGGTGGTAGAATGTTTTAGGATTTAATTCAATGTGTATGCCATCAGTTAGCGGCGCCACATCCCATATAATTAAATAAACTCAGTTTATTGGTCTATTTAAACTACTGATTTGTGGCTATTTGTATATGTGTTATGAATTAATAGTGGTCTCGCTTGGGTGGTGACTGATTGACATTCTCACGTGATGCAGGTGAGTCGCCAGTCTTTGCCACACATATTTAATGGGTGGATAACTATACATAAAAACAGGCATGCATAGTGCGTCCCAAAGGCCTCTGGTCAGTATGGTTGTGTGTCAAGCCATTCATAATCTGGCGTTTGATGAAGAGATCAAAGTAGTAGAAATAAACATGTTAAGAATCAAGTAGTGAGCGGAGTTTTTGTGGTGTTAGTAAGAAGGACTATTATTATTATTGTTTTTTTTTTTTTTTTTGTAGGTAGGAAATACCCTTAGATTTATGGTGTGTATGTTTGGTGGACACGTAGCAGATTTTGTTTAGGGGCGTGTTTTTGAGTGTTGGTGTGTGTTTTCTTTGGTTTCCGCCCACAAGTAGAGATCAAAAATTCAAGTTGTTTATTCGTTTTCTATCCCTGAACGTAAAAAACGTAAAAAAGCCAAATTCTTGATTTTTCGTTTTGTTTAAATAATTGAAAAACGAAATATGTGCCGTTTTTCATTTTTCAGATTTCAATATTAAAACAAAAATTGATTGGACGGAAGATACCCTGATTCTAGTCCAGTCCTTCTGAGGTTTTAAGCTCAGCATTAAACACTAAAATGAGACGGTCTAGTAAGTGCGCATGGTTTCGTCATAGGCCTAAATGTTTTCACCTTTGCGGTCACGGCACAAAATTACTATTAAAATTGTAATTTGAAGAATACTTTATATTAAGCATGTTCATATTGACATTTTTCTATTAATGCGGTACAGGTAAAGACAACCATCTGTGGTCTGCCATGGATGCAAAGGATTGTGGGCGACACAAAGGATACACCTGATGCATCCTTCAAAAAAGGCTTAGTGTATCCCAGGTGCATCAAGGAATGCAAAATGAAGGCCCTCTGCCAAATGGCCTCAAGCTCTTATCCCTTCCTCTTTCGCCGCTTCCATATTTTTTCAGCACACATTAAAACTGCAACTGCCAAAGTGTGATTCATCATGCTCTTTTTGTTTACCACTAGCGCATGCTGTTGACGTTTTATTCTTCAATAGAGGAGGTGTCAAACTCAATTCCTGGAGGTCCGGAGCCCTGCAGAGTTTAGATTCAACACTAATTAAACACACCTGATCCAACTAATCAAGTCCTTCAGGCTTAGTTGAAAACCAGTGAGCACCAGGGGCAAGTTCAAGCTCAAAACGGTGTGCACCGTTTTGCAACGGTTTCCGGTTTGAACGACATGTTTCCTGGAAACGGTGTGCAACGGTGTTTGAGATGCGTTTTCTCTTGTTTGGTGGTTGTGTCAAACATGTCAGCCCAATCAGCAGCAACATGTATGTAAACCACGCGGTATTAAAGAGACAGCTCCACAATGTAATTAACATCCAAATAAATTCACAAGAGCAAGTATATTGTTTGCACATGTTTATTTACATTAAAGGCAAAATAACTGAAATAATAAGGGCACAAGTATAGATCTGGAACTTCTTTAAGTCTGTCTAAATATCATTTAGTAATTGCAATGTCTTCTGGTCCATATCTTTTCCTTAGGAAGGTGTGCTAGACACCGATTAATGTAACATAAAAATACTATACATATTTATATATTTTGCTATTGTATTGTGGAGTGACACTTTCATAAACTTTTCTATACTCCTCTGATTATATAATGGTAAATATTACAATATCATAGCACAAGCAACAGTGATCAGCAATAATAATAAGCTAATACTCACAATAAAAATAAGGTCATATCATAACACAGTCTTGGAGGTAAGAAGTGGATTAACCTTCACCTGAAATGTTTGTCTTTTCATCCTGAAATGCGAGGCAAATGTTGGATCACAATAAATAGGAACCACAGTTTCCACAAATCCCTTCACTCGATTGGGATGTTCTCTTTTATTCTGGAGGGCAAGGGCAGTGACTGTAACATCCAGCATATTTTGCAGTATTAAACACGTATTTATACCGATTTCATCAGGCTCCGAAAATTCTTCAAAAAGAACACAAAGAATGGCCTTCTCAGCTGCCATAGTTGCAACTCTTGCGTCATCAGAACAGTGTGTTCAACGCACCACCGTTTCCGTTTAAAAAACGTTTTGCACCGTTTTTGTCGTGCCTGAACGCAGCCCTGAAGTGTTGCAGACGCCATCTTCTGGCCAGACGGTGGAATCTCAATGACTCACTCATTAACAGTCACTTGCTGCCACCTACTGGCAGTTTTAATTTCACATTTCAACTATTTTTTCATGTTTTAAATCACTTCAAATATTATTTAACGTTTTATGTTTAAAACAAAGCATTATTCATGCATTTGTAACTGCAGGTATTCCATCTCCCTCTGAGCTGCATTAAACTGTTTTAAAGGCATCGAAAGGCCACTTCACTGTGTGATTCCAGTTTTCTTATGTGGGAATGAAAGAGGACTATACCAGATGAAGTGCATCTTATGCTTACCCAATTATATAAAATGGAAGAAAGAAATAAAATGACACATCTTGCTGCAAAGTGTGTATACATATTTGGAAATATGTATGTGTCCTTTCCATTTTGCATTTACTTGTATTTTTACTTTCAATACTTAAGTATGTTTAATATAAAAAAATAAGTTTCATACTTAAGTACAATAAATCACATACTTTAAGACTTTTACTCAAATAATATTCTAAACAGTGACTTCAACTCCTACCAAAGTAATTTTCTGGTAAGATACTTTTACTTAAGTGTGGCTTAGGTACTTAATCCACCAATGGTAGGAGGGAGGAGTGGGGGGGAGGCGTGGGGACATGCCTGTATACTTACTATATGGTAATTGGGTGATGCATTCCATTAGGTTAAATGGGGAATTTTAAAAGTATTACTAAGAGGAATGTACAAGGAATGGCAGCGTGTGGAATTTGAGTAAAGAAGACAGTAATAAAATCAAAAAGAGAGGTAGATGCCTAATGATGGAAGAGGAAGGTTAGGAAGCGAGAGGGATAGCTGACGTAACAGATAGATTAAGGACTTGGTCATTCAGGATGAATGGTTCAGTTTTTATTGGGGTACAGGTAACGGCTATGTGAATTTTGTGTGGTGAGAAAGAAAACCAATTGAGCACGCAATATATGAATGTAAAAGTCTAGTGAGGAATAGGAAGGAAACTAGTGATGGGCATATCTAAAGGATAAAGGTAAGAGAATAAGGATGTGGGATATTGATTGCGGATAGTAATCTAATAGTGATCTTAGATAAAGCCAGGATATTATAGGCTTGATAGGGGGGGGGGATTTTATTAGCACAGGACTAGATAACATAATATAATACTAAAAGATGTTCTGTTCGGGTTGGACGGAGGAGTCTGAACACGCAGCGCCAAACCGTACATGGACTCTAGATGGCTTCAGGTTGAGACCAGAACAAATAATATAATAAAAGAAATCCTGATTGAATAGGTGACGATATGGCGAAAAGATGCAACATCGCCTAAAACAATGAGAAGCGAAACGAGAAGAAGGTTGATTATTGAACGTGTCCTTCCGAACTTTGCCTTGTCCAAATACCACACCACTGCGGATTGGCCACTGACGAGCGCGCGACAGGAAGGAAGGCGCAAGACTGTCCCAGGTCTTAAAAACGCCAAAGCGCAGTGCCCTTAAAGCACACTAAACCCACACTATCTATCTATTCGAGGCTTAGTGTATCCCATCATGCATCATGTTCTGGAAATAAATCGTGAGACCTTTTGCCGAGATCTCGCGAGAGGTCACGGAAACCTTTCCAATGCAAGTAAAATATTAATATAATAATTAGATATTACATATAATTTGGTAGAAAAACTGTGTTTTTACGTTTTATTGGTGCAAAGATGAGTAGTGGTGATATTTATTTTGTACAACATTTGCAACTGCTTTTTATCACTTAATTAGAAGCACCACAAATTACAGTAGCTAGATTTGAATGTTTGTTCTCTTGAACCTCATCAGGTTCTACCAAGATATGAAATAATCAAACTTTTTTTGGGCAGGGCAGGTAACTTTTCTGTTTGCTCTGTGTGAGACCAAACAAACCCCCCAAATAGTTTAGAGAGATATATTTAAAAAGACTTAAATGTTAGTTAATAGTAAAGGGACCCATATTAAATGTGGATCCCTGTGATAAATTATGCTGCCTGGTTAGTAGTGGGGATGTTGGTTAACCCTTGACTAAACTTCTAAAAGATTGCACACACACAATGTATAGCATTTAATGCAATCTTTTCTATGTAGGAAATATACATGTTTGGATTCTCTACAAATACAAACATGCCAAGTTGCAGTGACTGCCTTTTTATTTGATTCAAAAGTAAGAAAGGTTTTGCCATCTGAAAAGCATGTCATGACTGAAAACAGAGGAAAATGAGCTCTATTTGGCAAAAGACTCCAAGTAATATTTGATAAGAAACAAAACAACCATTGTTTGAATAAAATGGAAAACCCATTACATGTTTTGAAAATAAACACATTGAAATCCTTTGCTTGTGAACATAGGAATTAAAAATCAGGCAGACATTCAAAATGGCCAATTAAGTCAGACATCTTTTCCCCAACATTAAAGCACTTAACTCATGGAATAATGTGTTTCGGAACATTGGACATGCTTTATTTTCAGAACTTTTCACAATTTATTTAAACATCTCACATATACAAAATAGGTACAATAAACTTTGTGGTTTGTTTTGAGAGAGAGGCCTCTGCAATCCTTTAAAAATGGACGAACTGTGCTGTCAGTATTAACACTGGGGGCGTAAAAGAATGTAATGCCTGAACAAAACAAAACAAAAAATTCTGAACAAAACTCGGAGGAAACAAACAAAACAAAAAGTAAAAACCAGACAAACATCAGGTTTAGGAATATTCCACCTGCTTAAAAATGGGGTTATCAGGGGGACCTGTGCAATATTCTTCAGAGACAAAACAAAGTAATACAGTAACAGTTGTTTACTCCACAGCTGCATGTATAGCACCATATAATATCACTGCTTCAAGTATTGGAGCACCTTTGAAACAGGACAGAACTTGAAGCCTTAGTACCAACTAGTGACAACTAGGATGTTGAGTAATATTTTCCTTTACACATGAGGTAGTTTAAACCTTACGGAAATTGTGTTTTTAAACTTCCTCTTTGGAAGATATACAAAGACCACAAAGTGATGTATACTTTCATTGTTTTTATTACACTTCTTTTATTTTTACAAAATGATGACATGTCCCATAACATGGTGTTATCCCGTGTCTCTTTGCGCTGCTGTATTAATTTGCATTGCATGGTGTTATCCCGTGTCTCTTTGGGCTGCTGTATTAATTTGCATTGCACAATGCTCCGTTCAGTCCATTGGTCCTCTCCGATAGAGCCCAGCTTAAGCAAGTGGATTTGCGGAAAAAAATCAGCATTCGGTATAAAAAACACAGACAGAAGGGCAGAGATTTTTCTTTTTTCTTTCTTTCTCTCGTTTAATTTATCATAGTCTATTTATTTGAAACAGACTGGGCCAATGTCCAAACCAAACTCTTGATCTGCGCCACCAATGTCCAAAGGTGCAATGTCGAGGATGGGAAGGCGAGATGGTTTATTTGTTCTGTATTCAATGACTGTCTTGCTCCACTGGCCAGTGTGTCTCTGCAGGGATGCAACAAAAAGACAAAACATGTTGAGTGACATCTTTTTTTGACAAACTGTCATAAACATGCCAAGGTGTAAACATGTATGGAATTTCTTGGCTAGCTTATGTAATTGTGACAGTATGTCTCATATGCATGTTGAACACTATCCTCTGTATGATACTAAACTCTTAACCTCTTATTTTGTACGTATCATACTAACTGAACAAAGATTTTGTTTGTCTGTATAATCAAAGTGTAAAAAGAGAACTTACACTGCAGCCATCCTCTAGGACGCTGAAAGTGAAGCGGTTGTTGCCCTCTGCCCTGAGCTCCACATCATTGGAGCCCTGCAGCAACACAGCCTTCTTCAGGTTTCCATTCTCGGCATCCATGTAGGCGATGCTGTTCTTGCAGTGGTAGGTGATGTTCTGGACTGCCTGGTTGGCCAGCAAACGCATGAAGGCCAGCTGAGTAGCCATGGACTGCGGGCTCAGGGTCTCATCATTGTAACCGAACTGAAAAGGGAATGGAAAAAGACAACCTTCAGACTACTTTCTCTTGATAAATCTTGAACGGTCAGTACAGTAATTAATTTAGTCCTTTCTATTGTGAAATTCTGCAACTTACCTCAGTACCACTATTGATGGTCTCGCCGAACCAAATGTGTTTCTTCTCCTGGGAACTTCTGTACCAGTTTTTGCGTGGGATGCTTTCTGGGTGTGGGTGGATGCAGGTCTGGCCAGTAGAGAAGTCGCAGTAGGCCTTGATGGCATCCATGGTGCAGCCCTGGTTGGGGTCAATCCAGTAGAAACCTACAGTGGAAGAAAACAATACAGATCATTAGGGAAAGTCAGAGGCAGTAAGAGTGTTAGAACTATTGGAAGATGGGTTAGTGCTGTTTGAAGAAGAAAGACCTTAAACTGCTTTGGTCACTTACCGCTACTCCATTCAGGGTGGCTGAGCCTGATGTCACGGCAAGTACGGGCAGGGTTCTTCTTTGAGCCCTCAGGGGAAAGCAGATTCTCAATCTGAGTGTTCAAGGACTTGATGGTAGCATCCACCTCATAATCTTTAGCCCTGAGAGAGGCCTGGTCAGCTCTGTACTCATCATAGCCTCCAGATGTGTCATATCCACCACCCGCTTGACCAGGGGGACCGGGAAGACCAGGAGTTCCAGGAGGACCCTAGAGTTAAACACACTATTGATTTACCACACATCGTATTCATGGTTACAACTTTGGTGTCTTCTGTACATTTCATCTCAAGGTAAGGTACGGTATTTTCTATATTTTATAATATATATTTTCTGTTTTCTTTATATCTGTGTCAAGAGTAATACTCAAATGTATGTTTACTTACAGAAGGTCCAACATGTCCAGGAGGACCACGGTGTCCAGAGGGTCCAATAGCACCAGGCATGCCATTTGAACCATCCTTACCAGGGGGGCCATTAGGACCAGCTGGGCCCTAAATATAAAATGCAGACAACCATTTTGCACATTTCCACACTTTTATTACAAAATCATGTGTGGTAAGTCTTAAAGAGCAGGTCATATGGGTTTTTGAAAAATATATCTTTTGCAGTTTATAATGTAGCTATCCTATAATGAAAACAATCTGCAGAGTTGTTAATCAAAAAAGTGCATGATAAATAAAGAGATTGTCTCTCAAAAGAGAGAGTCTATTCTGAATCGCCTTAACGAGTCATAATATTTTCGAATCTTTTGCCTGTTAACGGTATACGTCACTGGGTAAAACATTTGCATAAACCCCGCCTGCCCGCCAGTCTGACCTGCCCACAAACACTTCCGCTAGTTAGTGTGTTTACATCATGTTGAGAAGACGCTGTGTTCAAGGATACCACAGAAATATGCGAACTTTTTGTTGTGTGCATGTCATTTTACCAAGGACTGCTTCTCTAATCTTGGCTTTTATCTTTGTTGGCTTCTAATCTTCTTAATTTGGACTAACAAGCTCTCCGAACCACAACCTGTAAGTACGATTGATACGTTATGTGTACATTTTCAATCAGTGCTCAGAATATCAAGTTTTTGTGCTAATATGTGATGTATACCTAGTGCAGCTTTAGGTTTCCAGGTAAAGCACGATATTACTGTCTTACTGAAGTAGTTCTGATAATTTGCTGTGAACCCACTATTTCCTAAGAATGTGTCGATTAATGTAGACTGACGTTCTAATAATTACTTCGTTTAATAATAAAGAATGTAGTGTAGCACACAGACTTTATAATCATTGTGAAATTGCTGTTTATTTTGCTGCACCGGCAGTTATAGGGTTAATGCGGGAGAGACGAGCGAGTTAGTTAGGCTGATGCGCCTGTGATACAGCTGTTCTGTGTTCTGATTAAAAGTTAAGACAGAGCGTCTTTTGTCTGTCGTTCTTCAAACATTACAGTAGACATATTTTGGTTTACAAACTTTGTTTCATCAGTTAGTCACGTTAGCACTCGGCTAACGTATCCACCATTATTGTTTTAAGTGTTCACAGTTTAGCAGCTAAACTTTAGCTGTGGGCACGATTTGCTTGCATAAGTGTTTTTGTATTTTATGTCATTATTTTAAGAACAGATTGGAGCACTATATTATTGTTTTATGTAAAGGTGCTTTGTCAATGGTAGCGCTTGCTAACTTGCTCAAGGACTCCTCTCTGTGCCAATCACAACAGGCTTAGCCAGCTGACCAATCAGAGCAGAGTAGGCTTATGGAAGGGAGGGGTTTGCTCCGAACTTGCTTGGAACGAATCGTTTCGAAATATTAAATGCATATTCTGAGAAAATTACAATGTTTTCTGACCTTCGATGCATTTAAACCTGTTGTAGGGGACTCCAACACAATATTAGGACACTTTAAAATACCATATGACCTGCTCTTTAAGAATGAGAAAGTTACTTACTCTTGGACCAGCAGGACCAGCAATACCAGCAGGGCCGCTGTCACCAGAAGGACCCTGTAAGACAGTGTAATTTGTTCTTGTCCTGCAGTCTTTTATACTGAATCATTTTACTAATCTGTATGAGAACTAAACAAACTGTTCAAACCCACTTACATTGGGTCCGGGCATTCCCTGCAAGCCAGGATGTCCACGAAGTCCCTTCATGCCCCTTTCTCCTTTGTCTCCAGCAACACCTTTCTCACCACGAGGTCCAGCAGGGCCCTGTTAATCAAAGAGAGACAAAGGAAGAATTTAAAAAGTAAGAAATATCCATAAAAGCCATTGACCTTGTCCTTCAATGAAAATACAATGAGAAAGACAATGTTGGACACACTTACAGGTCCACCTCTTGCTCCAACAGCTCCAGCAGGGCCAGCAGATCCAGAAGGTCCCTAAAGGAGGTGTAAATGAGAGAATGGATTGATTACATGTATGATAGTCTCTTTCATTTCTATGCATTATTTAGTAAATGCTGTAGCTTTAGTGACATACAGATTCACCACGGTTTCCGGGTCTGCCAACAGCGCCTGATGGTCCATTGGGTCCAGGAGCGCCAACAGGTCCAGCTGTTCCAGGGGAACCAGGCTCACCACGGTCACCCTGGTAGTTACAATAGTCCAGTTCAAATACTTCTTTCACTTATGTAACACAATCTGGTCTGGTAATTAAAACTTTAGGATTTATTACAAGACTACAGTCTTAGGATAAAGCTATTTATGGTTAAATATGAAGAAATGGAAAGTCAGAAGTCATATCAGGTCTGTGTACCTTAAGCCCAGCAGCACCGGGACGGCCAGGAGGTCCATCATTACCAGGGCTTCCCTACAAAACAGCACAGAGGCATATGTGAATATTGTATGAAAAAACCCTTACAAGTTGTGAGTCTTACAGTGAAATGGAATTGATACTCACCTCACGTCCAGCCTCACCCTGAGGACCAGTCATACCAGGCATGCCATTGTTGCCAGAGGGACCACGGGCACCAGGGGCACCAGCAGGGCCAACTCTTCCAGGCTCACCCTAAAGAACACACAAAAAAACCTGATTAAGATTTACCCTGTAGCAAGTTAGTTTTGACCAGTTTGGACACAATCAGGAGGTCAGTGCACTTACAACAGCACCAGGGCCACCGGGAAGACCACGGTCACCTCTGGAGCCAGGAAGACCATTGAATCCCAGAGATCCCAGCTGACCCTGAGGCCCAGCAGGTCCAGGTACTCCCTGATTTTAAAAAAGAAAAAAGTTTATCATGAGATGTAATATATACTAGGTAATACTCTGCAGTTAACATGGTCTGGCTTGTTCAGCTCATACGTACAGGTACGCCAGCCTCTCCAGGGGATCCCTTCTCGCCAGCCAGACCAGATGGTCCAATAAGTCCATTCTCTCCTGGGGGACCAGCAGGGCCAACATCACCACGAGCACCACGTGGGCCATCCTTTCCAGGAGCACCAGTGAGACCAGAAGGTCCAATAATACCCTAATATGTGGGAAGAAAATCAGATTACATGTGAGACCATAAAGATATATCCTGAAGTGAAGCAAGTGGTAGCAAGAGCTAGCATGAAGCATTAGGTCCGTATGAAATTATCTGATATTACTCACAGCAGGACCAGGAGGTCCAACTCTGCCAGCAGCTCCAGGGAAGCCATTCAGACCCTAGGATAAAGCCAGAAATTCATGGGTCACATGTAGGAAATGTGCACAACAAAACAAGCAAAATAAATGAATATATAAATCCAGAAAAGCATAATTACAGGGGGACCGCTGTCACCACGGGCACCAGGTGGGCCAGCAGGACCAGCAGCACCCTAAAGATGCACAAAACAAAAAAAAGTTCAAAATCATAAAAAAGATACATTGGATGTGTTATATAGACGTCCTTGTCAATACTACAACACTTTTCAGATTTGTACAATTATACTTAAGTCAATTCTCATTTAGGCATGTTTCTTCACCAGTAAATGGGGTATATTAAATGTAGTCTCAAACTTACGAGAGGTCCAGTATTGCCAGCAGGACCAGCAGGGCCCGAGGGTCCAACATCACCCTTTCCACCAGCAGGTCCTTTCTCACCTCTTTGTCCAGTCTGGCCATCAGCACCCTACAAGACACATTGTGTCCTTGTCAGTTTTTAGTGCATGTGTGTTAAAAGTTTTCAAAACAACTGATCTGGAAGTCTAAAATTGAATGTATGAATCACAAAGAAACGTTCTTTAGTAGCAGACTTCAGGAGAATTCACATGGACTTACAGGGGGGCCAGCAAATCCGGAAGGTCCAGCAGGGCCAGACTCACCACGTTCTCCCTAAATTACATGTCAAGATTTAAGCATGAATGCTTGATTCTGAAGTGAATTATAGTTTAAGCACAGTTCTTTTTTTAATTACTTAATATTGGACAATAATAAATAATTAAATAATGAAATAATCATTGTATCAGTTTGTAGTAAAGAACTGATCATAATACTCACAGGAGTACCACGAGGACCAGCAGGTCCAGAAGGACCGAAAGAGCCAGTCTCACCCTGCAAGAGAGCACATAGTTAGGTTTGATCACAGCTACTTGAAGTAAGTACTTTTGCCAGTCTTCCAAGTTAATTATTTTTAGGCTATCACTTTCTTTTTGGCTGCACAAAGTGCCAAGGAAGCACCTGTAAATCATTTTGGAGATCCCTCAGAACAGTTCAGATAAATTGTTTATCTGTGTTTATCAGTGACTGTTTATCATCTTATCACACACTGTCCTTCACCTTTGTAAAATATTGACTGTAGATGATAATCAAGTAAAAAAGAAAAATTATTTTATAACTTAATGTTTTTGAAAAACAGAATATTGTTTGAACTTCCCAGCAGAGGGCAGCAGTGATTCTGACGGTTATCAGTTTCTTCTTGAAGCAAAGGGTCAAGAAGGCAAATGACTTGCCCCTTGAAAAGGTAAGAATCTTTATACATTCAGTGGTGTGCCATTACATTTATTTTAATGTGATCTCGTTCTCAGTCATTTCAAATCCTCTTAATTTTTATGATGTTACTTTTGACATTATGATAATGATGTGTGATTCATCATGCAAGATTCATAAAAAAGAAAAAGAAAATCCACGAGGACTGGTGTAAATGTTCAGTTTCAATGATTTACGGTGATAGCAACAATTCTTTGCATTGATCTGGCATAACAGCTGAGAGAACGCTCTTTACCTTGTCACCATTAGCACCAGCGGGTCCAGGGGGTCCACTGGGTCCAGGAGCACCCTGTAAATTGAGGACAAAGTACCATACAATCATGGCCACCGAACATATGTGTAATTTTGTATGAAATGAGATAAAGGTACTTGGTACACTTACACGGGCACCATCTCTTCCAGCATTGCCCTCCAGTCCTCTGTATCCAAGCTCACCCTGTGTATAAGAGTAATTAGTCAGCTGTAGGAGACATACAGATTTGGCAACATTTTCACTATAGAGTGCCATGAGCATTGCTCCAAAACATACCTTCTCTCCTTTAGGTCCAGGAGTTCCAGCGCCACCACGTTCACCAGGCATACCACCAGCTCCCTGGTGTCCAGGGGCACCAGCAGCTCCAACTGCACCAGGCTCTCCCTGAAGAATACAGATTTTGTCAGTTATACTCATAAAAATCAGTTTGTCAGTTATACTCATAAAAAGATCTGTTTAGGTGACATGTGTACGTACCTTGTTTCCATCAGGGCCAGGAGTACCGGCAGGGCCACGAGCACCAATGGGTCCCTGAGCGCCAGCAGCACCAGCGGGTCCAGGGTTACCACGCTCTCCCTAAATAGTGGTAAAAGGGTAGAAGAACCATGAGATAGGTTGATTTCTTCTCATGCACGTTCATACTCATGTGAGAATAAATACAGAACAAGCTATTAGGGAAAGGTAAGTCACCTTCACTCCAGCAGGTCCTGATACACCTTGATCTCCAGGGATACCCTGTTGAGAGATATTAAATATTTGTAATGATTTGCATGACACTATGCATCCAGTATTATGCAAGTGAACCAAAAACTGCATTAGCTGCATAGCATCTGAGCCATGAATACTTACTCTATCTCCGGGCTTGCCAGCCTCACCGACAGGTCCAGCGGGGCCAGGAAGACCCTGTTAAGGTTGAGCAGAAAACACAAGTTTATAAGATTCAAACACTACATAAACATGTAGAATGCATACAAGACTATTGCAAATTCCCAATCTCCCGAGGTGGACAAAGTACTACTTTGAATTTGCAATTTTGTCAGGATTTCTTCACAACAATACAACTGCCCCCGAACTGTAAAAAAATTTAAAAGGCAAATACGCTTGAGCTACTTGATAAGCCCACTTTTCACCCACTGTATTGATGAAAGGAAAACGTTTCTGGCCACATTTGATACTTGAGGTGTACTTATGGGGTTGTGGGTGTACATAAGACAAGGTTGGGAAACACTTCTTATATTTAACTTCATAGTTTAAACTTGAACGAAGATTGCATAATCTTGAAAGAAGGCTTGTAAAAGTATCAACAGGTATGATGTGACACTGACCTGGAAACCAGGAGCACCAGCTGGTCCCTGCTCTCCCTTCTCACCTGAGGCACCCTAAATGAGAAGACAAAAATCCATTACCATTGAGAAACAGTGAAAGGTAGTGTACTAATCCACATCGATAGTCTTTTCAGAAAATATCAGATAGCCTACTTACAACAAGTCCGACGGGACCAGCAGGGCCGTTGTTACCATCAGGACCAGGGATACCCTAAGTGAAATGAGGAACTGAATCAGACTAGCTCAATAACTAATAACTCACTCCTTGGATACTGGATACCGAAGAATGTTTTTATAACAGATTTATTTCTCTCTGAAATACGTACTCTCAGTCCAGTGGGGCCAGCAGGTCCCTTCTCACCAGGCTTGCCAGCCTCGCCCTGCAAGGAGGTTCATTGATAAGCTCGTTGATATGTTATATTTGAATTTCTTAATAAATATGAAATGCACAAAATAAAATCAATACTTACAGAAGGTCCCTTAGGACCAGGGAATCCAATATTACCGGGCTGCCCTCTGGGTCCAGTTGGGCCAGGGGGTCCGCTGCGGCCATCTTGACCAGCGGTACCCTAGAAAATGCCACATAAAGTGATATTAGTAATATTTTTTGTCATTACTATTGTTATAAAAAAAGTTTTATTGCATATTTTCACAAATGACTATTGGTAATTTAAACTATGTGTATAATACAAATATAAATTGTGATTGTACTCACAACGGGTCCTTCCTTTCCAGGGGGGCCAGAACTGCCAGGGCTACCAGGGAGACCCTGAAAAGATATAAAGTGGTCTTGTTCATATGGTCACATACTGAGAATGCTTGATCTTAATGTGTACTTGTAAAATAGAGAAATGTTATTTCATGTGTTTCTTGCTTTGTGATTTACAGATTTTCCCTGTCATAATGGACTGGACAGATATAAAGTAGTAGGAGGCTAATACTCACTCTGGCTCCAACAAGACCAGGCTCACCAGCACGGCCAGCATCTCCAGGAGGTCCACGAGCTCCAGCGGTACCAGTAGCACCACGGAGACCAGGCATGCCCTGAGGGACAATATTCATCGATCAGTGTCTTAAATAAAGCATCAGAACAAAGTATAATGGCATGCATTTTAAGAGCTTGGCAGGAAAACTATCATATACTGTATACATACACATATTTTTATAGCAATCTATGCTTTTATCCAAAGCAGCTAAACTGCTGTGACATTCTTTACACACTCCATAGCTTGATTCAATACATAATAGGTCTTCTAATATCACTTTAATCTTACCATTGGGCCGGATCTTCCAGCCAGACCAGGCAGACCACGAGTACCGGTGGCTCCCTGCAAGAAACATGAATATACATAGATTAGCAAAAATAAATAGTAAAAAAACATAACAACATATGAGTATATTTTATGCTAAAAATTAACCATTGTGTCAAGCTTTATAAATATTTAGCATAATTCTTACAGGAAGATCTCTACACATTCCACTGGATTTTTTATTTTTTAATATTCTGTACTGTTGTTCTGTACATCGTGTACTTTTTCTTTCAAATCCTTGGCCCACTAACCAACTAAATTTAAACTAAACTAATTTATGCCCTTGTAGTACTGTTAAATGTTAAAGTTTTCCATTATCTCTCTGACACTTATAATTAAAATTGAGATGACCCTTAGCATATTAATATTAACAGTTTATTACTAAGATGATAAGATCAAACTTACTCTAGGTCCACGCATTCCACTGACTCCAGTAGCTCCCTGCTCACCAGTTGAGCCTCTCTTGCCCTCTTCACCAGAAGGACCAGGGGGTCCCTGAGGACCAGAACTACCCTGTACAGTAAACAGGCAAAGAAGGAAGTGAAGAAGAGCATTCAGCTATAGCACAGATTATATGCTTTATAAAGGTTGAGATGGCTGACAGTGTGTATACTCACAGGCTCACCCTTGACACCAGCATCTCCCTTCACTCCAACGGGTCCAGGGTCACCCTGAGCATTGAAACAGTTCAAAGGTTAGACCATTTTTATGTTCCACTTATGAGATGTACAAATCTGAAATTTACTACTAAAAATGTGAATAAAAACAATAGGCACCAAAAGAGAGTCATACACCAAAATGAAAAATAAGACAGAAACATAAAATATTAAATAAAGCTTTGCTTAGAATAATTTAATAGAATAACTTACGTACTTCCTTTACTATATAATAAATGATTAAAGCATGTTCCACCCTCAGTTGGTGTTACTTCTGAATAACACCTAGGCTCAAACTATGCCTTAAATATCGTTGAAATAAAATGACTGTATACACCCAAAAACCTATGTAATTATATTACTATTGATCTATGTAGTATTAAGTTGGCTGAAAAATACTTCCATATCATGATTGCTGTGCAACTGCGCTCTCTGTCTAGGTGTGGTGTGTCATCAATGGAAAATGTGACCTCTTTTCCAGCCAGAGTTTAAATGACATCTAATTAAACCTGGATTATTTCACTCAAAGCTGTTTTTCTGATGTCAAAATTTCTGATAATGAATCTGTTAAAGTAACGGTTTCTATAAAACCTTCCAGCCTATTTTTTCTTTCAGCCAAAATCCAAAAAATGGCAGTTAACATTTTGGTGCATCACTAATATATATTGTAAATGCAGCAGTCCAGATTAATCAGATGGTACTCACAGCAAGACCTCTTGGACCAGAGGCTCCAGAAGGTCCCTGGGGGCCAGGGCCTCCTCTAGGGCCAGGGAAACCAGGGGCACCAGCAACTCCAGGGGTGCCCTGTGGAATACACCAAAAGATACATAAAAAAGGAACTAACACTTTCACACAAAGGTTTAATTTATAGAAGTGTTACTTTAAGATAAATCATGCTGCTTTCAGTGAGTCAGTTAAGATGATAGAGTAAATGTAAAGTGATCTGTTTTCTAATGAGTAATGACACTTTAAACTTGATTTGTGATTGCATTCTATAATCACTGCTGTTTAAAAATATACTGTATAATAAAAATAAAAATATATGTAATTACAAATATACCAAAGATAAATCAATATTTTAAAAATCATAAAAATAAATATGATAAAACTCATGAAAATGACAAGTAAATATTATGATTTGTTTCACAACTATTAGGCAATTATTTCCCAAAATTCAGTTGCAATTCTACTTTAAAATGATTAGTACATTAATTCAGTTCAGTTAAGTAGTATATGGATAGTGTGGAAACTCACAGCTGCTCCCTTAGCACCATTGATACCGTTAGCACCAGGGTTACCCTGTAAAAGTACAAAGATAGATTATTATTTTTCGTCTTCATGAACATAAGATTAAATTATCTGCAAATATTTAAGATGCACTTACAGGGGGTCCAGCTGGGCCCACAGCACCGTTCGTGCCTGGCTCTCCTCTTTGTCCCTGAGGTCCAGATGGGCCATTGGGACCAGCGGGTCCAATTTCTCCCTGTCAAATATTATGGACATTGTATATTACAGATGGCAAAAGATGGATGGTTGCAGAATGATGAATTAAGGAAAGGTATTATATGTGTAGAGCATGAGATCTAATCAAATGATATAAATTGGCAGTATTAGCATGTCTATTAATCTTCTGGCACATTATTTAATGCAGAGGTGCCAGGCAGACGTCACATTTAGATCTAATTTATTCAGTTTTGATTTCACCATCTGTCACTCATACCTTAGGTCCAGGGGCACCTGGGAAACCGGGAGGACCAGCTGCTCCCAAAGGACCCTGAGGGGAGAGAAAATGTGTTATGTCTACAAGGCTTCTTTAAGACTACGCCATAAGGCACTTTTTAGGTAAAAAAAAAAAAAAGGGCAGCCATTCCACTCACAGCAGGGCCAGCAGGACCAGTGTTGCCATCAGCACCACGAGCACCAGCTGGGCCAGAAGGTCCAACACGACCTCTCTCACCAGGAAGACCACGATCACCCTGTGCAACAAGAGGAATGAGATATGAACTTAAGATGAAGAGTTGAAGTAGGTATGGTTTTAAGGCCATTTAAATGGATACAATAATTTGTGCTGCAGGCAGAATTGGGATATACATTAAATATTTCCATAAATAATAATGTTTGACTTACTCTCTGTCCAGGGTTTCCATTTGATCCAGCAGCACCATTCTCACCCTGTTAAAAAAGAGACAACATTATTAAAATATATTTGAAGTTATTGATTTTATGGACTAGAAAATGTTGTAAGAGTGCCCTACAGTATGAGTAATAATATCAGTAATAATACTACTAATAATATGTTTTATTTGTAAAGCACCTTTCATACACATAGCGCAGCTTCTCAAGTCAGAACTTTAAAAAAAACTTTTTTTAATGTAAAGCATCAGCAAGTGCAGTTTCTTTCATGCATACGTGAAAGCTGGTCTTTTAAATTGCACTTTGATTCTACTAAACTGAATTACTGAATGTATGTATTTTTAAAGTGGCAGGTGCATTTCTTCATCAAGTCTGAGATGTTTTAGGATGTTAAACCTTTGATTATTACCTTAAGACCAGCGGCACCAGACTCTCCTTTGCGTCCGTCAAGACCGGTGTAACCCTGAGAAACACGAAATTAAGATCATGGTTACTTAGGAGATTGCTTAAAAACTTGCTTGTCTCTGTAAGTAATTGAAACAACATGTTAAGTCGTATCTTCTAAGAGAAATTATGGTTTTTGGAATTTGGAATTGAAAAGCTATCAATGTCTTCTCATCAGTCCTCAATACTAAGCACTTACTCTGTGTCCCTTCATGCCAGGAAGTCCAGGAGTTCCGGGGAAACCACGGGCACCCTTTAGAAGAAAGAGAAAAGACGAAGTTCCTTGTAAGAAATATTACTAAAGTAGATACAAACAATGCATGATTTAAACAAAAAAGTGCATTTTAATGCCCTTACCTGTCCTCCAGGGGTTCCTCTGTCTCCAGGTTTTCCAGGTCTGCCATTGTTACCCTTTGAGAAGAATATAAAAGAGGATGTCAAGACACAGCATGTATAAATAAGGCGATGCGTGGTCAAGTTATTAGTTCCGTTTTAGTATATGGTATTATAGCACTCACATCTTCACCATTTTTGCCAGGAGGTCCAGGAGGTCCACGAGAACCAACAGCTCCCTGTAATGAGATGATGGAGGGAGAAATCAGCATTAAAGAAAAAAAACTTTAAACTGTGTGAAACAGTGTTGACCATGAGTACTTACAGCCTGTCCGGGCTCTCCAGGCTCACCAGCATGTCCTTGGAATCCTTGAGGTCCCTATATATTCACGGAAAAAGGAATAAATGTTACATTAATTTTTTTAGAGCCATAAATGAAAAACAGTCTCAAAACAATACTTAATTAAATGATTGATTATCAAACTAATAATTTACTCTAAATCACTCATTTAAAATTTTTTTATTTACAAATGTTACTAAAAAGGTATCAATACTTCAGTCAATTTGTAATCTAGTTAAACAAAAGGAAATACTCACAGGGGCACCAGGAGGTCCAGATGGGCCTCTAGGTCCCATCAAACCCTGAAAAAGTGAAAGTAAATTAGGAAATTAGTGGCCTGAGGACTCAATCTGATCAGCAATAGTTTAGATATTATGATCAAATAAAATAAAAGGTCCATTATTTCATTTGCAGGACATTGCAACATTACATTTTTGCAAGAAAATGTATCAGTTTTGGATGGCGTCATACTTTAGTATTAAACCTTTCAAGTTATTATATTTAACTTTAATATTAATATATTTAATAGCAGAGAGGATTCACATCAACTGAAATGAAACTGAACAGAAAAGAAGTTGATATGAAATCACATGAACTCACTATAGGTCCAGGGCCAGGGTCAGATCCTTTAGCACTATCATACTGAGCAGCAAAGTTCTACAGAAGAAATTAAGCAAAATATTTGTCAAGCAAGCAAGCGAATAAATAAACAGCACATTGAACAATAATAATGGGTTATTCTATTTCAATAATACAATATTTTAATATTAAAATACTGAACTTAATATTCCAATATCATTAAAAACATTCAGAAAGAAATGGAAAGCTTTAGTTATTTTAGCATTTTATTGACACAAAACATTCTCTAAATGTTTCTTCTTTCAAACTTAAATTATGACACTGTTTCTAGCCTTGTATTGAAAATAAATATAGCTCACACTTTTGGAAGCCATTGTGAGGCCAAGGTTCAGGGCAAAGGTTAAAGGTCAAATGTTAAATATGACTGGGTCAAGGGGTAATGGGGAGGATCATGAGTCTCAAATAGAACTTCTCGTAATCTATAATCACTCAATCGCTATGTAATATACAGATTTAGGTCTCCGGAAAAGTTTTTTGCTTGAAATGGAAACTTACTCCACCAAGACCAGGAGGGCCAGGGGGGCCGGGAGGCCCAACAAGTCCAGGTCTGCCAGGTTTTCCATCTGGTCCTTTAGGACCCTATGGAGAACAAGAACAAATAACAAAATTAAGCTAGTTGTGATTGTTCTAATATTTTAAAATATGAGGCAAATCTGTTATGTTGACGTGAACTAGCCACCATGCTAATTTAGTGAAACTGAAACGGATGATACCAAAAATACACATGATAGCTTTTTCCTATCCATATGTCATTATAGATAATGGTTAAGTTAAACACCTTATAATAATCCCCCGAAATTCACCCTTTGGTCTATTTTAAATATAACTATATTATTTAAATGTAACTATACTGCTGAAAACTTATGGGATAAACTTACCCTCTCACCTCTGGGTCCTTTTGGTCCCCTGGGGCCCTATTTACAGAAAAGTATAACCAGACACCTATATTATATATATATTATATATTATATATATATATATATAGATATTATATATAATATATATAGATATATATTATATATATATATCTATATATATAATACTCCTATTTAGAAGACCTTCATATGAAGATCACTTGCTTTTTTTCTATGCACGCTCTGGGTAATAGCAAAATGTCTGTGATGCATTTTCAGGTTTAAGTCACATTTAGATATACTATGCCACAGGCATCACCATATTAGAACTAACTTATAATTGCACATAGAAAAGTCAATAAATAAATAAATACAGGATTTATTTATTCCAGCTTTCTAAGATTTTAAAGTCATGTGATGTGCAATAACTCATATCAACAGTATTCTTCAAACTACAAGCGTGCAAATTAATCTTGCAAATCATGCACATTGCAGTATGTATCAGTAACTACAATTAACTTCATGCCTGGAACTTAATTAGATATTAATGAAGGTAGCAATGCATCAGTGATGTGATGCCACATTCAACCAAGGTACTTTAAGGAGCTCAGAGGCCTAGTTTACATCACAAGAACAGGACATTGAGCCTGTCACAGTGACCGAACTTTGTTTCTCATTATGTTCCTTTAAGCACCTTCTGTTGTTAGTGACCAATACGTTTATGTGATATTCAGGTGAGCAATTTGATTAAATCCCAAATAATGTTCAGTATTTATGCCAATATAATCTATGCTATGCATGTCCACTTGAGGGAACTGCTGTGCAAAATCCACCAGGTTGGAGGAATTTCAGCAGCATGTTGATTTTGTTACTTGGAGTCCACCTCTTCAGCAGGCCATCTAAAAAGATCCATTGTGCCCAGGTTGTCTGGTAGGCAGGATAGGGTGGTCTCTAGTTTCACTGACATTTGCTTGAGCCAATGGTGCTTTCCTCCTTCCCATCACAGGCAAGAAGGAAAACCCCCAGAAATTCCGATAATCCGAAATGCTATATTTGAGATTGACCAAAGGAACTTCTCACCGAATATCATCATCCATTTGGAGATTTGGGATCAGATAAGGTAAATATCTCTATAAATACTATTGAAATAACTTCATGCAAGTGTACTGACCGCTGTATGATGAAGATGGGGGTGGTGGAGGAAAACCGAAAAACAGAGAGAGAAGGAGAGAGAGAGAGAGAGAGAAAGAGGTCATCGATTAGTTATACACTCCATATGTTGAAGTACGGTAACATTTACAAAAAAGCCTTCTATTTATTTTTCTAGACTACAATTCACTCAGTCTAAGCATTTCAGAAGAATCTAAACAGAAAAATGTAAATATTTCTGCTAAATACAATACCCTTACATGCAAAAATGTATGTGTAAAAAAGAAAAATTATGCACAGGCGTTGTCTTCGGGTTTTTAATTTTATTTATTTGCATTGTTGCCAAAATAAGAGGACCAGATTTTAGTAGGCCTGAATTGAATTTTTTTATATTTACATCTATGTCTTGCTGTAAAACAATAAAGTGTGCCTAGATTAATAACTTGCAGTTAAATTTGCTTTTATGATTGAGCATCTGTAAGAATGGATGTACAAAATTGTAGTATAGTGCACTGGCTAAAAATATTATCCCAAAATCCTAATGAATATACTTCTTAATGTACTTAATTTACAAATTGTACAAAGCAGTCCTTTGATGCTTTGAATGACTTTATTGAGTCCAATTATACAATTTGTATAGGTGGATGAACAAATATGCAAACTTTTGATTATATATATTAAAAAATATATATCATGTCACATAGTATATATAATATAGTACTGTCCTAGGCTGAATTTATTTATTGATTTATTATAGCAAGTGGGTCACAGGCAGTAGAGGTTATCAGGTACTACTAACCCTGTAGAGCAGGGTTCCTCAAATCTTACCCTGGAGGGCCAATGCGCTGCAGTTTAGCTCCAACCCTGATCAAACTTGCTTACCTGTGATTTTCTAATGATCCTGAAGACATTGATTAGCATGCTCAGGTCTGTTTATTTAGGGTTAGAGCTAAACTCTGCAGGAAAGTGGATCTCGTGGGCCAGATTTGAGGATCCCTGCTGTAGAGGTTATCAGTTATTGTTTGGCATGCTTAGGCCTTCCGGTTGCCATGCCAAGCATGACACCCACTCAACTAAATAGTTTTTCTCCAGTAGGAGCAGTTACGTGTAATGTCGCTTATTCTCCACCAGGTAGCGTATGTGACTACGTGATGACCTAATGCATTTTATTATTACGACCTAATGCAAAATGCCATTTTTCTTTGTTTTCTAAAATCAGCTATAATTTTTGTTTTATTAAATCAGTTTGTTCTAAAACGCTTTTATGTTTTAGAGGCAAATACTAGGCCTACATTTGAAGTTACTCTGCATATATATGTTTTAACATTTAGCTATCATTTAAAGTAATAATTGTTGCTTTTGTTATTATTTATACTGAAAACAGTTCATTTAAATCAGATTATTAACAAATTTACAGGATGTTGGCTAAAAATGACGTTACAGACTTCAGCCAGCAGGTGGCAGATTTTACAGACCCCCATAATTAAAAAAACACTCCTGGAGTCTGGGGAAATGATGAGGTACAGCGCCCTAAACTTTAAGAATAAACTAAACACGTTTAACCAGCTGTCCGTAATTTGTCTATATTTTTGCGCTTTTTTGCTAATAGTTTTTGATAACTATGCCATGTGTTTCCGTTTCTCAATCACAACAGATGAAAATATCCAAGACCACGAAGAATCCATTAAAAAGATCCGCTGGATTTTACAGTAGAAAGCCAAAAGGAAACGCCTCAATTCTTCAGATGTCGATCTAGCTTTCCTTGAGGTAATTTCCCAGCAAGGTTCAACCAAGCAAGCGAGGAAATCCAGTAGAAGAAAGAAAAAGCCTTAGGATCCTTGGTTAGACAAAAAAAAAAGCATATTTCAAACTTACATTGACATGATGCTAGGTACGAAGTCACTGCAAGCAGCAACAGAATCCGGGTATCCACAAAGCTGAGCATGTCTAAACCGACATGCAGACTCCTTGTGCTGCAGTGACCTGGTTTAACTACTTCAAGCAGGCATACAGTTGTGGTATAAACTCCAAACTTAGCAGGAACCTGCTGCTGTGATGCTAGAATAATAAAGACCAACCAGCCCTATTTATATGGCAGGAGGTTCCCTTGACTGCGTGTCCAGAGTGAGCCCCCAAACCAATGGGAGAGAGAGACTCTATATGAATCTCATCCTAGCACTGCCCTCATCCCTGCCTCTCTCTCAGACTTTGGCAATGCTCTGACAATGATGACGAGTACAACGTTTTAATTAGATCCATTCTTTTGAGGACGTGGACATGGTCGAGCTTAATAAGAAAAAAGCTTACCATTTTTCTCAGGCTTTTCGATGGCTCTATAGCTCATGTGGAACGGATGGGTCTGAGCGCGTCCAGCGGACACTTATGGCACATTTTGCGCATTTGACGCATCTTCACAGTGCGCTTCTGACCCCGGATTCACGGGAGATATATCTAACTGAAGAATACTCGCTATATGCAGGCGGAAAAAGTCAGTCTTCGGCATTTTGATTTGAAACGTAAAAGCGCTCATTACTGTATGATCAGGTCGCCAATATGCGCATGTGTTTGAACGGAACTGTGGCATCTTTTTGTCTTTTATTATGCATTAAATTTGTCCGCTTTGTCATATAGATATACCACACCGAAATCATTATATTTGTTATTTTTATGTTTAGACTTTTAATTAAACAAACCGCTATAGTCTGCAATTAGTATTAAGTTTGTCTATAGTAAAGCTCTGCTAAACCATACCGTGCACTGTATATGGGTCAATGATCTGACGACCTTTTCTCTTGGATCTTTTACGTTATTCAGAGTTACCTTTAATGGAATTCAGACTAAAATGACTATTCTTCAGTGATTAATGTTTTTAGCTCTTGATAATTTGTTGGGGCTTAATATAGGTCTGGGTCGTGGTCCGAGATAAAAAAAAAAAAAAGTAAGAAAGTTAAAAACAAGAATAATAGGACAATAATAAATTAAAGACTGAAATTGATTTGGAAAAGAGAGAGAAAAAGTTTACATTTTTACATTGTTTGACATTTGGGATTCATTTATTGTGTAGTTAGGCAGTGTAGCAATTTCTTAAAAAATATTATAAATAATAAAATAAACATTTCTCTTGCAAACACTGTGTAAAAAAAGTCCCCCCCCCAAAGTGGTGGTATAACTGTCATATGCAGGAAGCCATTTTGTTGTCATGTGACAAGAAAAACAGTGACGACCCCTGTAGACTTAAAATGACTTTAAAATATCACATTTTTTGTCATTTTATTTGTATTTTATTTGTTTTGTCTGATATGTTTGAAAATGTATGTTAAACCTTAACTCTAATTTTTTATTGACTACATTTTTTAAAAGAAGGATTTCTCCTTTTTATCATTCTTTGTCATTTACCCTATACATTGATAACCAACTGTCTAGCCTCAGGCTTTTTTCTTTGCTGTTCAGACCATTTTTGCTGTAGACCTTTACTTCAGTTCACTTTTAGACAGAAGACTAAGGCCAGTCTAGAAGAACTCATTTCAGATCCTGCCTAAGTTCCTCAGTGCAGCTCTGGCCACAGGACCAGACACGTCTGCAGACAGAATCCGCCACTTAGTCCTCTGCAGAATGTGGAGTTTGAAAGCGCACAAACCCTATGGCATGTTCACCAAAAACACACATTTACTGTGTCTACCAGTGTGTGTTTCAATCGAATTCAATATAAATTTTCTTTCAATCTAAAATTACTACCAGTAGGAACACCATAAAAAACACGAGTAAAATGCATATGCTTTCAAGCTGTTAAGCATTACTAATGGTGTTTTTTTTAACTGACTGTACTGTCCCAGAGCTAAACAGGGATCCCACACTGATTAAAAGCATCAGTTGTTATTGGCTACAGGATATTTCTGTGCAGTTTACAGTAATGTTCTGTTCTCAGTAAACTGAAAGTGGCACTATTATAAGGAGTTGCTTCTTCTGTTCATGAAAACATGGAAACTGAGGTGCACACATAAACTCACTAGGCACTTCATAATGAATGAGCGGATGCTACAATGCAAATAGCATGAGTTTAAATAATGTTAGATGCTATTTATACTTAGCGTATAGAGTAGCATATTATTTGCACTTCAGTGTATTGAAGTTCAGTGTGTATCACAAATGGATGCCGTATTGAGACCTTACTTGGTGCTTTTCCTAAAACCTAACCCTAAATCAGCCTGCAGTAAAGGTGTCCTTAAAAATCCCAGAGCCACGGTTTTGAGCATGTGCACGAAATGAAGCTATTTGCACTTAGTGTTAATAGAAACTCCTTAATGATAACTGATGTGCAAGCATGTCTGTTTTCTTTAGTATAATTCACTCCTGAGGTCTGTTACAGCCCACCCACTGTTTAAATGGTTAATTGGACAGAATGGGAAAGTTTGAGTGCTTAATTAGACTCCTGAGCAGGACTGGAACACACTCATTCACACCCATTATTGTCACTAGTGTTTAAGATGTCTGTATAGACAGAGTTCACATACGTTTGACAACTACTTGTTCTGTTAAAGCAGGAGACACTTTCTGGATTGTGGCAGTTAAGAGGTATTGTGAACATACAGTATACTTATTAGGCTTAAAGAAGCTGAATAACAAGTTTTCTTAAAATGGTGGCTCCACTATTTCTTTTCCATTGGGCTTCACTTCTCTGTGCCAGAAAAATATTAGTCATTGCTGGAATGTTCAGGCAGCTCGCTTGTAGTTAAAGCAGGGAAAGCAATGAGGGGGAGGAGCATGTGAGAGCAAATGTGTTTCAAAGATGGTCACTCACTGCAGCATGTTCAGTCAAACATGGAATTCAGCAGATTCAAGAGAGACTAGATGAAGAGTTGAGAACAGTGCTTACGTACTGCATTAGAGAAGTATGAATTAGAAAAAAAAACATGCACGCATTTGCTGC
Organism: Sinocyclocheilus anophthalmus; assembly: GCA_018155175.1. Taxonomy (NCBI): domain Eukaryota; kingdom Metazoa; phylum Chordata; class Actinopteri; order Cypriniformes; family Cyprinidae; genus Sinocyclocheilus; species Sinocyclocheilus anophthalmus. Next base: position 878,628 of record JADLZN010011805.1, read on the forward strand.
CTACATAACTGACCTTATTCCTAACACTGATTCATAACGATGATATATTGTCAGAAGTATAAAATGTCCTGAAAACTCTTACTATAAAAGCATTATTGCTTAGATTACTTTTTACCTAAATAGAAAGTAAAAGCACGGGTCAAATTTTACCCGTCAACTTGCTAACTATAGTAAAAGCACCTAATTTAAGAAATTTGAGTGTCTGTGCGAGTGTCTAAGTGTTGTCAGTTTGAGCTGCATTTTATGAAAGGTAGTACTACTACTAATAATAATTATAATAACTATAAGAGCAATAGTAGCAATAATAATAATCATCATAATAATTGTTATTGTGTAAATACAATAATAATTTACCATTTGTACCTTTCATTTATAAAATAATTAATAATTAACTGTATTATTATTTTAACAAGAGAGCATAATTTTTTGTCACTCTGTAATTTAAATCAGCAAAAAAGAAAAAAACTACTTGCATATTATTTATACAGCTCTGCTTGGCCACTTACATATATGTTTTACATGTTCTCATATGCCTGTTGTGCAGAGAAATAATGTATAACAATAATTCATACTTATAATAGAATCTTCTAAGATTCAAAATGTTTCTGAAACAGGATAAAGACTTAGTTGACTTTGTTTGTTCGTGCACTATTCACTTTAATGACATTACAACTATATCAAATAATATTTGAGATCTCTTTTGTGATGCTTTTCAGTTGTTGCTCAGCTTTTATTGTTGTGCCATTTTGCAGAACTCTCCTTTTTCCACTAAGGTCTCCAGACTCCGAATGGTTTGCTAGTGCTGTATGCTGTTGGATTCCAGATGTGCTTAGCTCAGGCATCATGTGATTGGCTGACTGTCTCAGATTTCTCCACATCCAGAGGCAAAGCAAAGGAGGTACATGGACCACAAAAAGCTTTTTATCCAAGAGTTTATCCACTGTACACCTGCCAGCTAGCTGCAACATGATCAGTACAAGACTATCATACCAGTGTGGATGTCACAGCATGTATCTAATGCAGTCAGACACAAGTGTGAAAACCAAGTGTAAACAATGTACATTCACTGCTAAACTTTAGAGGACAGGGGGCCAAGAAACAAATTGAGCATTTTGTTTATTTAGTGATTTAAAAAAAATGTATATGTATTAGAATTATTGCATTGAAAATGTTTGGTTTGACCTTACGCCATGTTATTATTGAGATTTTCAAGTGCCATAAAAAGTTTTAAACATTTTTATTTTAGTTTTTAAAGAGATGGGATATATTCTACATATAGGAAGATTGTGCTCGTATTCAAACTGAACTAGTGCTTCCCCTGAGGATAGTTTCTAAAGATCTGTCATTCTTTTTGTTTGTTTTTTTTTTTTTTATATGGGACAGCCCAAGTGAGGCATTCTTGATCAACCATGCATTTAAACAACCTGCCTTTAAATAACTGCCTAGGTGCTGGCATAGAGTAATATATATTCTCTATAATATATATATCTCTCTATATATATATATACAGTGGGTACGAAAGTATTCAGACCCCCTTAATTTTTTCACTCTTTGTGATATTGCAGCTATTTGCTAAAATCATTTCAGTTATTTTTTTTTTTTCGCATTAATGTACACACAGCACCCCATATTGACAGAAAAACACAGATTGTTGACATTTTTGCAGATTTCTTAAAAAAGAAAACTGAAATATCACATGGTCCTAGTATTCAGACCCTTTTGCTCAGTTTTTAGTAGAAGCACCCTTTTGATCTATACAGCCATGAGTCTTTTTGGGAAAAATGCAACAAGTGTTTCACACCTGGATTTGGGGATCGTCTGCCATTCCTCCTTGCAGATCCTCGCCAGTTCTGTCAGGTTGGATGGTAAACGTTGGTGGACAGCTATTTTTAGGTCTCTCCAGATATGCTCAATTGGGTTTAAGTCAGGGCTCTGGCTGGGCCATTTAAGAACAGTCACAGAGTTGTTGTGAAGCAACTCCTTCGTTATTTTAGGTGTGTGCTTAGGGTTATTGTCTTGTTGGAAGGTAATCCTTCGGCCCAGTCTGAGTTCCTGAGCACTCTGGAGAAGGTTTTCCCTGTAGGATATCCCTGTACTTGGCCGCATATCATCTTTCCCTCGATTGCAACCAGTCGTCCTGCCCCTGCAGCTGAAAAACACCCCCACAGCATGATGTTCCCACCACCATGCTTCACTGTTGGGACAACAGGTATTGGACAGGTGATGAGCAGTGCCTGTTTTCTCCACACATACCGCTTAGAATTAAGGCCAAAAAGTTCTGTCTTGGTTTCATCAGACCAGAGAATCTTATTTCTCCCCATCTCACAACTCCATGCGGGCTTTCATGTGTCTTGCACTGAGGAGAAGATCTTCCGTCGGTCCACTCTGCATAAGCCCCGACTGTGGATGGCCTGCAGTGATGGTTGACTTCCTATAACTTTCTCCCATCTCCCGACTGCATTTCTGGAGCTCAGCCACAGTGATCTTTGGGTTCTTTTTTACCTCTCTCACCAAGGTTCTTCTTCCCCGATAGCTCAGTTTGGCCGGGCGGCCAGCTCTAGGAAGGGGTCTGGTCGTCCCAAACGTCTTCCATTGAAGTATTATGGAGGCCACTGTCTCTTAGGAAACCTTAAGTGCAGCAGAAATTTTTTTGTAACCTTGCCAGATCTGTGCCTTGCCACAATTCTGTCTCTGAGCTCTTCAGGCAGTTCCTTTGACCTAATGATTCTCATTTGCTCTGATATGCACTGTGAGCTGTTAGGTCTTATATAGACAGGTGTGTGGCTTTCCTAATCAAGTCCAATCAGTATAATCAAACACAGCTGGACTCAAATGAAGGTGTAGAACCATCTCAAGGATGATCAGAAGAAATTGAAAGCACCTGAGTTAAATATATGAGTGTCAAAGCAAAGGGTCTGAATACTTAGGACCATGTGATATTTCAGTTTTTCTTTTTTAATAAATTTGCAAAAATGTCAACAATTCTGTGTTTTTCTGTCAATATGGGGTGCTGTGTGTACTTAATGAGGAAAAAAAATTAACTTACTGATTTTAGCAATGGCTGCAATATAACAAGAGTGAAAAATTTAAGGGGTTCTGAATAATTTCCGTACCCACTGTATATATACCTCACTAATGGCATGTAAAAACAACATTTCACTCAGCAGATCATGAATAGTATTAAGTTCTAAATTAGAAAATGTCCCATCTATATAATTATAACTATATTATCTAATGGCATATTAGATTATTTGATCATAAGTAAAAACAGTAATATTGCGAAATTGTAACGGAAGAGGTCTGACACAACAGGTCAGTATATATAAAACAGGTTTATTTGGTCACAGAGAGTACTGGGGTAGGGTCCAGAGGATGTTATGGTGGATGAATAGTTCGAAGGATATGATGAGCAGGGTAATCCAGGTCTTTGGCTGTACAGGAGCTGGAACGCAGGCAGGAGGAGCACACACCTCAGCGATCCTTGAACAAGGAGGAACAGGAGACGAGGAGACACTAGGAGGAACACAGGAGTTAAGTAATGCAGGAAGTATTCACATGGCAGTAGTAGCAAAGTCATTGAGTCCTCTACGTGTATACAAGACTGGACAGTGAGGGAGTATGTGTTGTGTGCTTTTATGCAGGCTGGTTGATGAGGTGCTTGATAGGTGACAGGTGCAGGTGCTCAGAACTCAGGAGAGAGGGATCGTTGTGATTGGGTGGTGGAGGAGCCGGCCGATCCTGTTTACAGAAATTAATACCAATTTCTGTTTTTTTATTAAATATATATTTAAAATGTAATTTATACCTCTGATTTCAAAGCTGATTTTTTAGCATCATTAATCCAGTCTTCATTGTCACACGATCCTTCAGAAATCATACTAATATGCTGATGTTTCTAATATTAATTTTTTTTAATTATTACTGTCGTTTTTACATTATTATTATCATTATTGAACAGAGTTGCTGTTGTGCTGCTTTAATATTTTTGTGGAACTGTGATAAATTTTTCTTTGAGGAATAATACAGTTAAAAAGAACAGCATTTATTTGAAATAGAAATCTTTTGTAACATTATAAATGTCTTTACTGTTATTTTAAATTACTTATATTATATTATATTTGTTAAAGGAAAATAAAATATATGATTTAGCATCAGTTGAAGCAAAATGTCTAGCTAATGCTATTAAATTGTTATTGTTTGCAGTGTTGGCATGGAGTTTATAAAGTAAAAAATAAATAAGTAAATACATGCATACATACATGCAGAAATGTAATTCAAACAGTAGAATATAGCACATAACAATGCTAGGGTCATGTGTTTAATACCAAGTATGTCACTTTGTTTTTATCCAAAAGTGGATAAAAGCATCTGCCAAATTGTACACATATAATACATGCAATAACATAGAATATGATGTGCTATATTATTCATAGTCAAGCCTAAAGGTGCTGCAAGGAATGCTGTACATTGCGCTTAACTCACTCAACTCTCATACCTTATTACTTAGTGTAAATAGTAATGGATTTATAGTGTGTGTAATGCATTGTAGCTTAAATGGGACACACAGGCACTGTGGGTGAGCAGCAAGAGCGCTAGGCTGCTGGTGTGGCATGTGAATTATCCTATCTTTGAGAAAGCACTGCTAGCCTGTAGGTCATTAAGGAGGAGGAGCACACACTCCCATAATTTAGAACTCATTTGACCGAGAAGAGCACACACACACCTGCACAGAGAGAAAGAAAGTAGACTGAGGTTTTGAAATTACAGGCTATGCTCTAAGGAACTCTAAGATATCCTTTTACCTTACTTTGAGCTCTGTGGTGATGACCTTTCCATATGAAAAGAGAGAAAATCTGCAGCAAAAATGAGCTGAGCAAATCATATTTTATGACACATCAGTGCTACTAATGCTGCTTTGACGTTTTTGCTTCATTAAGGACTAATAACCCTAAGTTGACAATAATGGGATCTGCTCCTCTGTAGGACCATCCATTAGATCTTTGATATTTGTCTCCTCATTGTCTCAGCTGAAATGACCAGAAAAGCTGGTCACCATAAAAAAATCTTGAATATGCAGTGAAACACAATCATCATCTCATAACTAGATCCAGCATTCTTAATCTGTGTGATAAGTCGAGAAGAACATAGCCATCTCAAAAGTGAGAGGAAGAGAAGAGGGAATCAAAGCTGGGAGCCTCCCTTGCTTCTGCCTAACACATAGTTAGTTTTATTCCGTGTCCACGTGATTCAAAGTCTGGTCAGCAAAGGCATAATAAGCGGTATAAAAATACACAAGCACAATGTTGCTGGAGTGCACAGCCGGTTAAATTGGTAGATGGGTCTGCAGTGGTTTGAGAGTAAAAACCTAACATATAATGCCTTTTAAGACCAGCAAGGAGTTGTCCAGCACAAGAAGCATATTGACCATTTAGTAGAATGGAAGGAAACAATGAAATATATTATTATTCTAATAATATAGTATTTATTAATACTAATCCTCTATATATTTATGAAGAGCAAAGATAAATGTCCTGCACAAATTATTATTATTTAGGTTATTAATAATTATTATTTTATTTATGTAAATATGTTAGCAGGTAGTATATTTAGTACAATTCATTGATGTATTGCAAAATAACACAATGAAGTTTAGTGATATAGACTATTGCAACTTCACTAATAAATGATTCACCCTTCAATATATGTAGATAATGTTTACTTTATTATGCATGCAAAGTAAATGTCAGTATGTCAGTGCAATTAATAAGTAACTATAGAACTTTATAATAAGTAAAAAATATAATGTTGGTAATTTTTATTAAAACAAATCTCACTGAAAAAAAAAAAATTTAATTTGTATAGGGAGATAAATAAAATGTTGCACAGTATATATAGGTGTCATTTATTTTATTAAAAAATTTTATTGTATTAAAAAATCTATGCATTGATGTAAAATTTTTATTTATGATTATGTAGTTATGTAGTTATTATGCAATTAATAGTAAAAACTATAATGTTGAGTTGGTCATTTTTATTAACAATATCACTGTATATATTTTTTAAAGTCAAAAATGTATATTAGGTTTTATTTTTTGTATGTTTAAAAGGTTTATTAGTGATTTACACTTAATAAGTAAAAGCTGTAATGGTAGTTGGTATTTTTTTCAATTAAAAATATCACTGTCACATGTCCTGCACAGATTACATTTTATTTTATTAAAAATTTTTATTTGTATTGTAAATATGGTGTATTTAAAAAATATATATTTTAAAAAGTTTTTTATTATTTAATTATTTTAATTAATTAATTCATTATTATTCCAAAATCACTCACAACATAAATGTAGTTTGTTTTAACTAAGATGTACAATTCCAGATATGCAATTACTGATAAACTGATTAACTCTAATCTATATATATATTCTATATTGTTTCATGTTTATGGATGCATTCAAATCTTCAATATTTCCTTGCAGTTAATACGTAAAGACTATAAAGTTAGCTGATTCATACAAGCTTAAGACTGTATTTGATCAGGCCCAAGCAAAGCTGGATCTTGCACATGGATCATTAAATGGTTAAGCTAAAGCAGCCCTAGTAAAGGCAAACGGTGAAATCTTTTCCATATAACAGAACAGATGAAGAATAGTTTAAGTGAGTCCAGGTGTTGGGACTGTCTCGCTCGCTCGCTCTCGCTCTCTCTCTCTCTCTCTCTCTCTCTCTCTCTCTCCCACCTCCCTTCTCCTCTAACTCTGGAAGAGGGCAAATGTGGTGCAGTATATCATCACACATCTGGGAAACGTACTTTTGGTCAGCTGCAGCAAGACAAAGCTGTAAGCTGAAAGATTTTCTGATCTCAAAAGAAAAAGAAGACAAAAGTGTTAAAATGTCAAAAGGCACAGAATGTTGAGTATTGCTAGCTGTCCTGCCAACCTCACCAGGCACCAATATACCACTGTGTAAACACATGCAATTACAGCTCTTTGGTACTGTGGTCTCCAACAGTTTGGGAAGCAAAGGAAATGTGAATGCCAATGATAGAACGCAGCGATTTACATTGCCTTCAGCTCATTGGCTGCCTCTCAGCTGTCCATCAAAAGTAATGGGGAGGGAACTGGGAACTGGGCTCCACCTTCATAAGAAATGAGAGAAAGAAAAACTTTTTTTTATGTCAAGTATGCGTCTGAAATCTGATAAAAATGAATAAACTCTTGCATAGAGAAAAAAAAAATATTCCTCTGGTTCTTTCTAAAGGAGGAGGCTGGGCTCACTACTTTTCCAATATGGAAAACGTGGCTGTCCATGTTGACTTATCATTCCACATATCATGTTCTCCAACACAAATTCCCTTGTCTTCAACTATTTTAACAGTCATGCAAGCAGGTCTCAATCTTTCATATTTTCTTTCAATATAAAAGAGGAGCTTCTGAATACAGTTTATATTTTGCATTCAAAAGTGACCAGAGCATCAGACCTTTAGAGCCCAGAAGTCCTCAGTTCTCTTCCCGTTCCACGCAAAAACTCCACACACACAGCCTGAGCTCAGATGCAAACAGCAGGAGACACTGCAGCAAGTGTGAGTTATGGTTAAAGAGGACAAATACATTGTGGGAAAAAAATGCATATCTGACTCAAAAGCTTATAATTGTTTTTCAACAACTGAAGTACCACTAGTTTATGGATTTTCTGAAAGTGTAGCAATGCCAGCCACCTGTTTACAATTAGACTCCCACCTGTAAAACAAAACTCTCCTTAATTTACCTTTAACTACCACTGAACCTTCTGATAAAATTATCACCAGTCCTCAGGCAGCTGAAAGAGTATGTGAGGATCCATTAACAGAACCATCTACTCCATCACACAGGACCTTCAGTCAGTATTTTATTTTTTATTTTGCTTTGCTAGGAATTTGTTATCATGTTGGCAATATGTAATTATTCATAAACAATTTCATCGGAATCAGAGGACAACTCCCGGGGTTTGATCATATTTCTGACACACTCAAACTCACTCACACACACACACTATAAACACACAAACGCATTTACACACATTCTGTACATTTCTATTGTAACATTGTTTCCTGTAATTTCATGCATAATTTGTTCGGTGCAAGACAAACTCAGTGATTTCTATTAAGTCCACTAATGCACTACTTACAATTTAAATGGATAGTGAGTTGAAGGATAAACTTTCCCACTGGTCTTTCCTCCCTCTCCAGCTCATCTTATAAAATAAAATAAAAAATAAATAAAATCTAAACATTTATTTCCCCTAATAAACCAGTGTTTTTGCCCAAATATGCTGCACTTAGTCCTTTTCATTTTCCACCAGATCTGTCCTATTTCAATCAGTTAATATAATGCATTGCATTTAAAAAAGCAAAAACAATGCAATCAGTGATTTTTGAGATGTGTTCTTTACATGTGCTCATTAAAGTCACGAGGCCATAGGAGGATTTTACTTCTAAACCAATTGAGAATAAACACAAATACAGCATGTTTTCAGGGAACTTGCCCCTAGTTTATGTGACAGTGCTTTGGGTAAAGGTGGTCATTGGTTGTTTATGGTGTGATTCTCTGAAAAATGTGGCATGGCATTCTCAGATCTGAGAAACCTTGGGTTAGTGGAATAAGTTGGAGCCAATGAGAGCTGTGAGGGTTAATGGATTGTTCTGTTAGCTAGCTTGTTTAGGTATGAGGAAGGAGAAGGGAATTTAACTGCAAATATGAAGCATGAGAGAATAAAATTATGAGTTTTTTTGGAAAGAGTAGTCCAAAATGCTTTTAGTGTTTAACAACTACTAGCTTAGTTAGTTAGTTAGTTGTAAATTCAAACCCAGAGTGAAGGAAGTCATATCATAGGGCCATAAAAATCCCTAAAGACGCCTGGAAGACATTATATCCGTGAGGAAACATATGGAGGGCATACAAGTTTTAAAGAGGCACAGCTCCATTTTTCCACACTGGTGCCTTAAAGGTATTGGAGAGTCTGTGGGAGGTCTGTTTGGTCTGGTACATGACATCATCGAGATGTTTGTGATGTCATCCATCAACAAAAATTATCAAAATGTTTAGAAAATCAGAGAGATGACTTTCAAAAGGTGTGGTTTTTGGTCTGGTTAACATGGCAATAAAAGTTACAATAAAAGTTGCCTAAAATAATAAATAAAAATGTCTTTGCCAACAATAAAGAAATTGCCCCTACATTTTAGAAAGTTTTTCAAATGTCGTTTTGTTTCTCTGTTGCCCCTCCATTCGGTTACATTCAGAGGCCTGGTTGATGAAATTGCCAGAAATTCCAGCTCGGAGAACTGCAGACAAATTTATTTTTTCCAGCTTCCTTTGTCTCGTCCCTCCCCCTTTCTTCTCCAAGAGCTCTCGCAGTGGAAAATCACAGTCACGGTTAATGTGAGATGCAGTTCCTTGTGCTTAACATCTCTCGGCCTTCTTGAATGGAAAGAGAGCAAGTCACCACTAAATAGCTCAATAATAACACACATTTGCCACACATTTTAACATAGCAGTGCTTGTTGCAGACATATCTGTTGAGCTTCATATATCATATATTTAATGCATCACTCTTGAGAGATGTAGCTGTAGTATCTGAGAGATGGCACCATCCTTTTGCATTTTTGAAAGTGTTGAAAGTAGGATGAGAGTTTTTTTTTAGCTCTGTAACTATAAGCCCCTCCCCCCAAAGATCGAGCTGCCCATGAAATAGCTGAAGCATGAGCACATTCTCACTGGCCTTTATCCAGCGTAAAACCGCTGCATCTGGTAGAAATCTCCTGTCCTTTCTCTCAGTTCTTTCTGCCTCTCCCTCCCTGTGTCGTTTGCGCTCTCTCTAAACAAAGAAAAACAGACAATTCATGTTAAAAATGTTTTACAGTCTCTTAAGCAAAAATGTATGTTCATCACAGTGGTGTGTATTTGTAATGGGGTTTGAACTGTCAACAAGCATTAATGAATTTAAAAGAACATTAAGCATATGCTGAAACAGGCCTAGCATCATATGTCCAAAAATGCAGTTAAAAATATTTAGCCCTTTTTCTATTCACCTTATTCTAGCTTTTTAATGTGTTTCTTCCTTTACAGTAATACAGTACTAGGTATGAAATGGCTTTTCAGTTTGTCTATTAAGGAATCTAGCGTGGAATTTATAGTATTTATAGAATTTATAGTGGAATTTTCGTCCTTTATAGTCCTACAAAACGACTTAAAGGACAAAAAATGACATAAGACAGATGCTGTATTTTAACTGAATCACAAAAATATACTAATTTCTCTGCATATACTCGGAAGGAAATTATAAAGAATTACATGTAAAATAGGATTACATCTGGAATATTTTGTCTTCAATGTTGTAAATATGAATACAATTTCAGAATGGATACAAATAGGCTTGCCTCTCTCCCTTTACTGCATGGAGAAACTCTTTACAAGGTCATGGGTGTAGTTTGGATTCAGTTTGAGTGGACAGACACTTTGGTGAGCTGATTGCCTGAAAGGAAAGTGAATATTTGTGCTTGAGTGTATATATACTGTATATATTCTGCTCTTCTGAGCTTCATATATCTCAGACACCCAAAATCAGAATAAATGAGTGTTTCTAACTGAAGAGAGTTGTTGATCAATTTATTATGATAAAACTATAGTACAACATTGATTTTTTTAATCATAATTTAAAACAGATCACTTAACTCTAAGTTTGCAGTCAAAGCCCTTGTATCTATAAATGCACAGTTGTGCGCAAATTTTCTGTATAAGAGGAACAGTTACCAAGAAATGAAATATGAAGCATGTAATGTTTTTTTTTGTTGTTGCATGCAATAAAGAATGGGGATTGAAGCTTTCATGCTTAAAAAAGGATGTAAAAACTCCGTAAACATATCATAAAAGACTTGTGTGTATAGACAGTATATCAATATGTGTGTGTGCGTGTGTGTTTGTGTGTACAATCCACACAAGACTTTTATGATACTTTTATGGAGAATTTCAGAAGTTCATGGAGTTCAGAAGACATATATTTATGTATATTCTTCTAAATGCTATGAACTTATGAAGCTTTTCAAGACATATAGTCAAATACTAATTTAAGTATTTTTATGAAATAAATATGCTTTGTCGTGCTTTAAAGGGGTCCTATTATGCTTTTTCACTTTTTCAACTTTAGTTAGTCTGTAATGTTGCTGTTTGAGCATAAAAAAAAAGATCGGCAAAGTTACAAAGCCAAAGTCCACTTCAAAAGGATATATTTTTATTTAACAGAATCACTTTTCAAAAACTACAACGAACGACTCGTTTGGACTACAACACATATTTTCCGGGATTTGTGATATCACCAGTGTTGGGGGTAATGCATTACAAGTAACGCGAGTTACGTAATCAGATTACTTTTTTCAAGTAACTAGTAAAGTAGTGCATTACTTTTTAATTTACAAGAGAATATCTGAGTTACATTTTCAAATAAGTAACGCAAGTTACTTTTTTTCCCAATTTATTGATTGACAGCTCCCCATGTTGAGAGAAATCAGAAGATGGTTACTGTAGTTCTAAAATAAATATGAATATGCATTAATTCTCACAAAAAAAAAACACACATTCAGTATTCCTCAAATGAATTAAAAATAATGCAACTCAGAATATGATGTAAACCTGCAATAATTAAATGTTAAACCACACAAATATGCTTTATGTATTTAATCCCATTCTATTAACCTTTGTTTTTTTCTTCTGACCTTCGAATGATCCAGTTCAACCATACTAATGAGCAAAAATTACTCTAGACAAACATTTGTGTGTTTTTTTTTATTGCTGAAGTGTGTTGAAATTTCTTCTTCTTCTGCATTCTACTGTACGGATGTAAATTTACATTTCCTTCAGCCTGAGGCTATTCATTTCACTTTTGGTGTGAAAAGGCTTTTATATTTGCAAAATATAACTTTTTTATTTTAAAAAAAAACAAGCAAGCCCTGTCCAGATTTAAAAAATAACGCAAAAGTAACGTAACGCATTAATTTCCATAAAAAGTAACCAAGTAACGTCATTAGTTACTTTTTTATGGAGTAACGCAATATTCTAATGCATTACTTTTTAAAAGTACTTTCCCCCCCTGGGATATCACTAATATCGACGAATGGGATGAGACCTGTTTGAGCTGCACTAGAGAAGGCAACGATTGTTATCACTATGTCGGAGACACGCTAGCTTTCCCAAGGCTGACGAACTTAGAGTGGTTACAATCATCCGGGTTACAATCACGCTCAAATTGATTTGATTTTTATGCAATATTTACACTGAAGCTTGCAGTGGTATGGTTATGGTAAGGGGCGTGACATTTCCCGAGCAGGCGCTGAGTGCTGCCAATCACAATACACACTGGCCCAGCAAACCAATCACAGCACATTTCGTATTTCAGAAGGCTTTCATTTGATACAGGAACTATTTGAGCCGTTCATGCCAGACTGGGGAGAGAAGTGTTGTAAAAATTTAAAATATGTGAAAAATAATGCGTTTTTTTCGAACCACCAAGCATGAGAGCATATTCTAGTACACCCCCCAAAACAAATCCAGACTTTGTGAAAGAGCATAATAGGACCCCTTTAAAACACTCCGTACCCAGCCTCTCCTGGCTTGTTATTTTCAATACAGCATTGTCTTATATTTGCATTATTAGTAATGGCCATTGTATTTCTTTTAGCTTCATTGTTATCCATTATGTTTGCATTTATAAAGTGGGCCCTTTTAAGAACGTCTGGTGTTTAATTTTTATTGAGGATAGATTGGCTCCAACAGCCTCGTGTGAGCAATGAAGTGTGTATTTCCTTAGAGTGCGAGAGTTGAGAGTGACTTTTGGTCAAGAATGGGAACCCTCAGGTCATGAGTTGTGTTTTTCTTTATGTGTGTGCGTGTGGAAGGTTGGAAGAGACAGGACAGGCCAGGACTGGTGCAGCAGCTGTCTGCAGAGCCTCTTTCTCCCTCTTGTTTTTCCATACTTTTAACTTTCAAATCTACTTCTTGAAAAGTAACAATGTTACAGATTGATGAGGTGTGGAAAATGCTTTCTTCGTCAGTATTTATAATAGTCTTTGTCCTCCTTACTTTTTAAAGTTTTATTATGGGGTATCGCATTGGTGAATCTTCAACCATATTTCCTCTCTTAGAATGCAATACATATCATTTACAACCCACAGGCAATTAGTGGTACAACAGAAACCTAGAAATAATTATACATTTCTCATACACTGCCACCTCTCCTCCACCTGTATGTACTCTATTGTAATTTTGGAAATGTGGTTCAGACACATCAATTGCAAAATCTGTATTATTTAATCTATATTACAGTGGATCATTTAAACATAAAAATACCTATTTAAAAATATGTAACAATAGCAGTTTTGTAGAATTTGAATGTAAATATTCTTCCCTCTTTTAATTATTTACCAAATGGTTTTACATTTTAAATATGAAGTATTGGTTGAAAAGAAGAAGCACTTTAGGTGAGTGTCACCTCGTGGCCATGTGTTGAGTGTGGTTAAATTAGGGTCCTGTCTGGGATGCTCTTTATAGGGAACACCTGCCAGTCCTGCTGAGACTTCAGTGGATGTGCTCAGCATATTGCCTAAGCAACATGTTCAAATGTTCAAAATGTTCAAATCCCACCTACATTTAGCAAGTTCAATTTGTTTTTTGACAAAAACAGCGTTCAGAAATTATGCATTTACTTTTATTGGAATTTATTAAGAGTGTCGGTTTATTAGTACCTTTCAAAATCCCCAGGCATGCTTGTAGGTACAAGACCCGAAATTAAAGTTCTTTCATATTATAAAGATCCAAGGCTCTACTGTTTATACTTCAGTGCTTTTATTACAGACCACATTCTTAGAAAAATGCCAGGAAGGACCATAAATGGGTTTTCACAAAAATGCCACAGAAGAATAATTTTTCCTTAAAGAACTTAAAATACCATTTTTCTTAGTGGGAAGAACATTTTCAAAGTCTAAAGAACTTTTTTCTTTATTTTCTGAAATGGGAAGATTCCAGATGTTAAAACACCTTTATAAAAATCCTTAGTCAATGTGAAAGTTGCTATGTAATTTGTAATAAAAATAATTTCTATATGAATAATAAAGGATATTTATTGTATTTTTGTCAGAAGATCAAACCTTTTATAAGCCAATAATGAGGTATTTTATTCAAAGCATGAGCCAAGTTTATTACGTTTATATTTTAGACAAAAGGCAGAAGACATATTGTGATGACAGAATCTTAAACTTAAAGCTTCTTTAATGTGCTTTCTGTCTGTGTAGCTTCTCGTGTGCTTCCTCACAGCAGAGCATCAGAGTGCTGATGGGCTTTTTTGGGGAGATTAACAGCTGACAGGACTGGCGGCTGCACGCTGGAAGAATTCAGCTGCTCGTCGATTCACAAACACCATCAGCTAGTCACCATTTCTCACAGTTTAACAGATGCATAGATGAAGCAGAGACTTTGTACAGCACACATGTTAAAGTCTGAGCTTCAGCTAGTGTGTGTCTGCGAGTGGGTTGTGTGGGACGTTTAGTTTAGCCCCTACCAAGCAGGATAAGCAGTACTGAGCTGGAATCAAAGCGGTTTCCTCTGCTTGTCCCAGGGGCAGTTAGATAAACACACTCATACGCTGGCCTAAGACCCAGATCTCTTCTTCGCAAGTTCACAACATGTTTTCTCTCATCTGATCTTCATGTGTGATCGGAGTGTATATGTAAGTGTGGACTGGAGGAAGTGACAGGGCTCTTTCTGGCCATGCTTACTACAAATTACACTGACGCCCACTACCACTGCCCCAAAAGCTTCAATGTGTCTACATAATAACTACAGTCCTGCCCCAGTTACAGACGGAAATGTCCAGAGTGACGCAATAGCCTTCCATGTATGTACACACTGTGTTCAGAGTCAATTAGTATATTAGCTACAGATGTACTGTAGTAATGCATTAGCACTTACTTTGGGTATAATATCACGCGTCTAAAATGTAATGTAATGTAAATTTAATATAATGCACTGTCTCCCTTTTCTTATTATCTATACTATTATATTAGTTTTTTTGTTGTTGTTTTTGTTGTTATGTCAAATAAGTTAAAATTACCCATATTGTGTTGATATAATAAAATAAAATATAATGATTGATTAATTTAATAAATTACATTTCTATTTATTACTTATTATTTGTTATTATTTTTATTATTATGCTTTGCTCTGTTGTAATTTTCGCCCCATTTCGAAGCTGCCTTTTATATCTAAGATATTGGAAAAAATTGTGTTGGAGCAGTTAAATGTTTTTTTTAAAGAGGAATAATATCTTAGATAGATTCCAGTCTGGTTTTGGAGCCGGCCACAGTACAGAGTCTGCTCTTTTGAGGGTCTCCAATGATATCTTAACCTTGACTCTGGGAGTTGTGTTGTTCTAATTTTGTTAGATCTTACTGCAGCATTTGATACAGTTGATCACGATATATTTATTGATCGTCTCAAGAATCATGTTGGTGTTCATGGCTTAGCCCTAAAATGGTTCTCTTCTTATTTGAAGGATAGGACATTTTCAGTCAGTTTAGGTGATTACTGCTCCTCTTGTCTCCTCTTGTGTGGTTCCTCAGGGCTCTATTCTGGGACCAGTTTTATTTTCTCTGTATATGTTGCCATTGAGTTTTATTTTTTTTAAATTTGGGATTCATGATCACTTGTATGCGGATGATTCACAAATGTACTTACCATTTAAACAGGACCATAAATGTGCTTTGCAGTCTCTGCATCAATGTCTGACAGAGGTTAAGTGCTGGTTGGCAAATAATTTTCTTCAATCATAATCAGAATCAGAGTGAGCTTCATTGCCAGGTATGTTTACACATACGAGGTATTTGTTTTCGTGACAGAAGCTTCCAGAGTGTAAAAGAATGACAGTGACAGAACAAAAAACACAGAAAAAAATATATAAAAAAAAATAGAACAAGTAAATAATTTAATGAGATAAGACAGAGATTTTTATTTGGTAATAAGGGTTAAGTTAATTATATCTATGACTGCCTGGGGCAGTTTCCTTGGAAGAAACTGTCCTGTGTAAAAAACCTTGGTGTCATCTTTGACTCTGAGCTCAAATTTGACCGACAAATTAATGCTGTTGTTAAAAATAGCTTTTTCCATCTAAGGTCAATATCTAAGCTGAAGTCCATCCTCTCTTTTGAAGATATGGAGAAGGTTGTTCATGCTTTTGTGTCATCTCGTTTGGACTATTGTAATGTGTTGTATCTGGGTTTGAATCAGCTCTCTCTCTCTCGTTTGCAGCTTGTTCAGAACTCAGCTGCCAGACTTTTAACAGGTACAAAGGGGAGAGAGCATATTACTCCTGCGTTAATCAAACTGCTTTGGTTACCTGTACGATACAGAATTAATTTCAAAGCGTTGCTGTATGTTTATAAGGCTGTGCATGGTCTATCACCTGACTATGTTACTGATTTAATTAGTGTCTGTCAATCCAGCAGATCTCTGCGCTCAAATGAACAACTACTCCTAATGGTTCCGCGGTCTTGTCTAAAATGTAGAGGGGATCGTGCTTTCTCTGTGGCAGCTCCTAGGCTCTGGAATGCCCTTCCTCTGTCTATTAGAACTTCTCCAACTTTGGGTGTTTTTCAGAGTTCGCTTAAAACTCATTTGTTTTCTCTAGCACTTTACAATAATGTTCCATTAATTAATGTTAGTTAATGTATTAGCTAACATGAACAAACACTGAACAATACATTTATTACAGTATTTATAAATCCTTGTTAATGTTAGTTAATGAAAACACACTCGTTCATTAGCTCGTGTTAGTTCACAGTGCATTAACTAATGTTAACAAGCACAATTTTTGATTTTAATAATGCATTAGTAAATGTTGAAATTAACATTAATTAAGATTAATAAATGCTGTAGAAGCATTGTTCATTCTTAGTTCACTAATGTTAAATAATGAATCTTATTGTAAAGTGTTACCAGAATTTCTTATGCTCATCAAGGCTGCATTTATTTGTCCAAACTACAGTAATAGTAATACAGTAATACCTAATACAGTAATATTGTGAAATAGTATTACAATTTAAAATAGCTGCCTAGTTAAGTATATTTTCAAATGTAATTTACTGTGATGGCAAAGCAGTTTTTTTAAGCAGTCACTATGCTGGTCTGCAGTGTCACATGATCCTTCAGAAATCATTTTAATATGCTGAAAACAATTTATATTATTATCAATGTTGAAACCAGTCGTGCTGCTTAATATTATTGTAAACCGTGATATATTTTTCAGTTTTTTTTGATGAATAGAAAGTTCAGAAGAACAATATTTATTTGAAATAGAACATAATAATGCAACAATCTTTTGTAACATTAAAAGTGTCTTTGTGACTTCCTTGCTGAAACAATTTCTTTCTTAAAAAAAAACTTTTTATACTTTGAGACTCTAAATGAACATTTTACTTAACAAACTATGTATAAAAAATAAAGACATGGCTTGGACGGGCGAGGAAAAATTTAAAGTTTGACCTTATAAAAAGGTAGGAACCGGAAAAAACGATACAGATGAGGAGGTTAGGCTGTAAATTAACGCAAGGAGGAGACAGCCAGTAGGGATGGTACGTGTGCTGAACGATCAGGGAAAGGCGTCAGTAGTTGGCATGTACAATTCGGTAAAACTGGGAGCGCATGTCACGACACCACGACCTCCCGAACAGGACAAGAAAAGAGGTGAGAGAGGATTCGTAATGAAACAGGTGTTATGGCGTAGCCCAAATGAGAATTGTTGGTGTGCTATGGTACAACAGAGCGAAGTACTAGTGCCGGTGGACTGGTCGTATCGAATGTGAGATGTAGGAGGATAATAATCTAGTACTTTACATAGCAGTCTGCAGCCTTGAAAAAACATGACATTAAAGGAACCCGAGGATGCCGAAGAGAGCTTGACGCCTGTAACTCTGTCCGAATGTTTAGACTATAGATGCCAGACTGCTTCTTACTGTAATGGAAGGGATCTTGACTCAATTGCAGAGTCTAGATGAGCTGAACAATAAAACTTGGCACACGTTTTGCTGAACAAAAGCTGTAAATTCTACTAAACTAATGATTATACAGGGTTTCTTTAACTTTTAGGGCATAAAAGACACACATACTGAAAACGGAAAGTTAGATATGCGTCTGTGAATGTTTTCCTTTTTCCTTTCTTGCTCTCCTTTTTTGTCCAGATGTGTTTCTCGTCTCTCTCTCTCCCTCGAGTCAGCCTCTGTGATTCATTTTCCACAGACATCTTGAGGCCCTCCCTCACTATCTCCCCTGTCTCGCTCTCTTTTTCTCTCACTCCTGCAGTGCCTCAGCCTGCCTGTCAGGTCTGGAAAAAAACACAGAAGCAGAAGGAATGGAATGGTATCCTGTGGCCTGAAGCTACACGCAGACACATAGATAATGGTGGGACGTCTTTCCTCTCAGCCCCTCCCTGATCAGGGCCTGTTGTCGTCAGTGGGCAGCAAACAAAATCAACCAGGGGTTTTTACGGGACCCTGAAGGTGCAAGACCCTCATTCTAGGGGGGTGTGGTCCAGAAGGAGGAGTTTATGGGTTAATGTCAGTCACTGAAGGAAATACTTTTTGGAGAAACCCCTCCTTTGAATGGCGTCTCTGCTCCTCCCATTTCTGAACTTTCACACTTCATGCCTTCCCCCAACCAAAAAACCAAACCAAACAAACAAACAAATAAAAAACATAAGCCCCTCCATGAATGCATGAACTTCCTCCATTGAAACAGAAATGCCTGGTTGATTTGTTTTACATGGCAGCAACAATGTAGATATATACACAAAATTTATGATATATAAATACTAATACTTATGTTTTTAATAAAAATAAGTATATAATACGTAAATAATAAGTCATGATCTGTATTTTGAGACTAACACTGTGAAGATACAATCCTGATCTTTTTTTTTTTTTTTAATTGTCGCTAAAACTGGTCTAAAGTTTGGATAAATACGATTTTTAAGTTTTTGAAAGAAGTCTCTAATGCTCACCAAGGCTGCATTTATCTGATCAAAACTAAAGTAAAAACAGAAATATTGCGAAATATTATTACAATTTAAAATAACTGTTTTCTATTTTTA
The DNA here is from genome assembly GCA_018155175.1 of Sinocyclocheilus anophthalmus. Taxonomy (NCBI): domain Eukaryota; kingdom Metazoa; phylum Chordata; class Actinopteri; order Cypriniformes; family Cyprinidae; genus Sinocyclocheilus; species Sinocyclocheilus anophthalmus. Next base: position 897,786 of record JADLZN010011805.1, read on the forward strand.
TTTTATACATTACTGTGATGCAAAGCTGAATTTTTTTTTTTTTTTTTTTCGGGTCAGCTGAGGACTTTATTACAAAAAAAAAAATTTCCAAACCTTTGATGTATTTTTATATAAACAAGGTACCATCAATTTTATGGCTCCATACTTGTAACCTAGATTTATTTGTAGGTGTCATTTTCATTCATCCTGCAAAATAGACTATGCTGTCTGTACCCTTTCCTTAACAGCCGATCTGTGGTGCAGCCCACGTTTGGGCATATGCCGCCCATCAAATTACACACCTGTGGCACAGCATACCTGCTCTTTAGAGCCACGCGTGGAGGGATTGCATGTTGAGAGGCTCCATCTCAGGGGTCATAAACTTTAAACAGAAGACGGGTTTGGGAAGCTCTGCTACCAGCAGTTTGTATCTGTCTTCCTGGACACCTACAGTACAGTAAAAGGAAGTTTTTTTTCTCTCAAAAGCAAAGGTGCTGTCAACTTTAAAGTCATTTGATAGCAGAGGGGTCCAAACATCTGAGCTCACGCTGAAAATCTGAAATTCAGCATTTAGATTGTTAGGATTTAAATTTTTTTTTAGCAATTGAAAATTAAGTTAAGATGTAAAATGAAGAAGAAATATTCCTCCACTATTTCTTAGTCACTGTATTGGTAATAAAATAAGTAAATTTGTGACATTAATCATGTGACTATTTGTACAAATGGTCAGATGTTCAAGATGCACCAGAGGCTCTTTGGATCATTTTGCGCTTGTGTGTGTAAATACAATGTATACATTACTGTTCACAAGTTTGGGTTCAGTTAGATAAGTAAGAAATTACAGCAAGGATGCATTAAATGACAGTAAAAACATTAAATATGTTACAAAAGATTTATATTTCAAATAAATATGATACACTAGTGTACACTACTGTATTTTGACCAAATAAATGCAGCCATTGTGATCATAAGAGACTTCTTTCAAAAACATTAAAAAAATCTGGCTGACCCCAAACTTTTGAATCAATAGGTGTTTAGATCATATATAGGGAGTTTGTGTTCATTTGCTACCCTTTTTTTTTAAAGACCATTGAATGTCATGATCATCTTTGCTACCTCAGATGAACCTTTAGTAAATTGGCTGTCTCCAGAAGTAGCACAGGAATACACACTGCCACGTTGTCTCCTTCATTCTCATTCCCCTCCCTGTCTCTCACGTCTATTTCTCCCTCTGTATTTTCCCTGCTGGCGTACCATCCCATCTCTTTCTCTGACATGCTCTCTGACCTCCCTGGTGTTTAGCTCTATGCATTTCAGACTTTAGATGTGGTTGTTTCTGGGCCAGAAGTAGGCAAGGACTTCCTGGGCAATTTGACCTCAATGCCATCCTAAACCACCATGTCACCAAATGACGGAGCACCAAGAACCCTTCTTGTCCTTTTCAGATTTGCTTCTCAAATAAATGTAAGAATGATTAGATTTGACTAGTTTTTACTGAAAAACAAGAGAAAACACAACATTTTACAGTGTGTTGGTGTGATATCTAGTGAAATACCTGTGGAAAAACCCTCATCTTAGATCACAGTGGTTGATGATTACAGTGACAGTAAAACATATCCTTTTCTCTGATCTTTACCGCAAATGCACAGATTGAACAGATGCTGTGTGCTTTGCTAGATTTAGTTGTGTTCATGTAGACTGCCGCTGTACTTCAAAATATCTGACCACTGGACCTTTAAGAAAAGGCTGGATTGGTGAATTCAAACAGTGTTTTTGATGCTGATGGAATAATGTAAGAGTTTGTTGAATTTTGATAACATCCATATTATTGAATTTAGCTCGCCCATTAAATGCATCTGGAGAGAAAAGTGTTAAGGAGTTCATCCAATAGCCCTGAAACAAAACTATAAGTAACTTGAGGCATTCAGCACCTCCCCCTATTCTCAAGCCATTCCCAAACGACTTCACCAGACAAGTTAGAAAACGGAAAAGTGAGGTAGTCAAGTTAACAGACTGAACTCGAAAAAGAGAGAAAAATAAATAAAAATACACTGGGGAAAGTATATTACTTGATTACTATTCTTATATTCTATATATATATATATATATATATATATATATATATATTATCTATATATATATATATATATATATTTTTTTTTTTTCAGTTTTATAACATTCCTAAATTAGTGTGCCTTGCCAAATAATTTATAAAATAGGCTATTATTCACGTTTGAATAAATAGAAACCTCTATTTTGCATCCTATATTTAAACGCAGTATAGTAAAAGAGTTTACTAGACTTGAGCAGATTTTGTATGAAAACAATCATTTTCACAGGATCAGCATCTCTGGATCTGCCTTTAGTTCTTGGCGCTCAAAAGATCCATGAATGAGACAACAGTGACACCTTCTGGGCCCAAATGAGTTGCCCAAAGGTTTTGCAGACATTCATTGCCGAAATGAAAAAATGCCCCCCCCCATTAACTGTATTTTTTACAACTTTTTTGATGTTCTAATTATCTGGATAGTACTGTATAATTACTACTTTATTAATAAACAAGGGTGTTAATAAAAAGCTGGATGACATTAAAGCTTCTAACTCATAGGAGCTTCGAAGTGTGCTCAGCCTTAACCTCTCTAGACAATGTATTTCATTGAGTAGAAAATAGATTTGACTACATAAGTGTTATAATGATATTTTTATGGACCGTTTTCCATCCATTTTCACCTTGCAGCAAAAGTTTTACTGTATCTGCTGTTTTCTGAAGATTAACTCATCTAATGGACAAGATTTCTTGTCTAAAACACACACACACACACTAACAGTTTTGTTTTTGTGAAAAGTGGGGACATCACATAGGCGTAATGGTTTTTTCTACTGTACAGACCGTATATTCTATTGCCCTACACCAACCCTACCCCTAAACCTACCCCTACAGGAAACTTTGTGCTATTTCAGATTTTCAATACACTCCATTCTGTGTGATTTATAAGAGTTTTGAAAAGTGGGGACATGGGGTAATGTCCTGAAAAGTCACCTTCTCCTTGTAATATCTATGTCATACCTTTGTCATTATACAAATTGATGTCCTCATTTGTCACAAAAACGAGCGCGCGCGCACACACACACACACACACACACACACACACACACACACACACACACACACTCACATGTATATTTAAATGTGTGTGTGTGTTCGTTCTTTCAGATGTTCCATCTACACTCTTAAAAATAAAGGTGCTTCACGATGCCATAGAAGAACATTTTTGTCTAAATGGTTTCATAAAGAACCTTTAACATCTGAAGAACCTTTCTGTTTCACAAAATGTTCTTTGTGGTGAAAGACTGTTCTTCCGATATAAAAAGGTAAGAAAAAATGGTTCTTTTAGGAACTGTTCACTGAAAGGTTCTTTTGTGGAACCAAAAATGGTTCTTCTATGGCATCGCTTGAAGAACCTTTCAAGCACCTTTATTTTAAAGAGTGTATCTCCACTGGGTGGCGCTCACAGATGTGAAATGGGATGATGTTGTTTCATATTTCAGTGACTGTGCTGAACATATGTCATGACCAAACCCATTTTATGTGCTGGATAAACCTACTCTCCTGTTTTTGTGTCCTTGATCATTGAATTGTGGACCTATTGTGGGACCTTCCCCCATTACTTCTGCTTAAGGCAGATATTAATTGAGACAAAAAGCAACAAACATCTTTTGATTTTTGTATAATGTCGTATTTGAAAGCTTGTTGTCTTTCAGATCAACATTTAGCCACCAGATGTGCAACAACAGGAGGCTGAAGCTGTCTGATACCACATGGCTGTGTGACTTACATTTCACATAGCTTGTTTAGTACAAAACAAAACCGGGGATGTGTTTGAGATATACAGATCTTGTTGAGAGGTCAGTAACCTTTGTTTTTGGCAGAAATGTTCTCCTTTTTTTTTTTGTTAGACTGTAGATGATTGTCCATGAAATCATTTAAACAAGGACTTAAGATGAACAAAGTAAATCATAGATAAAGCTGCTGCAGGCATTCATGAAGTGGATTGGGTTTGATGATTTTATCAAATATCGATGCAAATATAACAAAATGCAATTTCCATTTACATAAAAGTTTAAGTAGAAAAATAATATGCTGATTCCAAGGTATTTGGAAATGCTCTTTGCAACTAAACATGTTAGAATTTTGGCTTTGTGACGTAACACAGATGAAGGTCAACAGATAAATGCCATCTGCAAACTGATCTCTTTAAATCAGTGGTATTCACAGGCAAGAATGGAGTAGGCAGGAATGGAGCTGTAAGAGAGAATCTCTGGTCTGTATTTGGGGGAATATCACAATTGAGAAGTTCAGTCTTCAGATGTTATTTCTAACAATTATTTTCAGTACTTTCAGATACAATATTGGGGAAAAAAGCCTCACTAATTTTAATATGTGTTATTGTAATATGTTAAAACATTAAAAATGCTGCAAACCAAAGTACAGCTAATAACGTGTTCAAATGTGTGTATTGCGTTTATAATAGCGTTGCAATATTGCCGCAGTTCCAGGGTGTTCTCCTAGTGAGATGCACCTCTGCACCTCATCACTATTAATCTCCATTAGAATAACATATCATTCTTGTGATCTGTAACGGTATTTACAGCTTTTTGTGGATGTGATTGATCAGGTTTCCTTGCATTGTTTTCTTCCAATGGTCCACCACTGTCTGGCCACCTTCTATAGTTAGAATAGTTAGAAACTCAATATGTCTGTCATTTGCAGAATTAGACTTGTAAATTAGCAGGATACAGGTCATAGAACTTATAAATAATGATGGTGTTGAAGAATTTAGGAGAGATGGGAAAAAAGGGACCTCAGATCAATGGTCTAGACTAGAGAGAGCCACAGAAACAAAAAGTAGGTACTTAAAATATACTCTTTCATTTTCATTTGAACTAAAATAAGCAATGCTATTTTCAAAATAACAAGGCACACTGCACAACTTTAATAAGCGACCTGCAAATGTAAATATAAAATTGTTATAATTTAAAAAAACCATAACCATTAATCTGAATGCAGGAGGCAATGAATACATGTACGTTACCCCTCAATGTTTTTGGTGGTTTTAATATGTGTAATAAATAAAAGAAAATATGTGTAATAAAGTTTCAATTGTAGTTAAATTGCCACCTTTCTCTGAAATTCTATTGGAAAGTCTGATTTGTTCTAGTGAATCAGTTCATCCTAAACATCTCTCTCTCATACTGTGTGTATGAAGTGTTAGAATCAGTTCATTCAGACTTATAAATTAACAGATTTTAATCGTTTTACCTATTTTAATTTGTGCATGGCATAGGTATTCATTTAATAACAATTAATAGCTAGATTTAGTTAAATGTGCACTCAGTAATATTTGTATCTTTTTATTTTTATTTATTTAGTCCCCCCACCATGATTATGGAAAGTACTGTTCATTCCTTGTCGTTGTGTTTTCACCTCAGTTATATACGTTAGACATTAATTAAGTCTGATGCTTTTACCCCACTTGAGTTTACTTACTCAAACCTCTGTGATTAAATAAAACATTATATAGTTTTACATTTCAGGCCTATATATTGAAATATTTGTATTTCATATTTGATTTAGTATATATTAAGGTTAAGAATAAGTAGCTATAGCTACTTACATAGCTAGTAGTTTGTAGCTCAGAAAAATACAGTTTTAGTTTTTTTAAGTTGCTTCTCCAGCACTTAATAAGGTTTTCTGTCTGAGGTAGCCTATGTTTGACATTTAGCCTGTAGTTAATTTCATAAAGTACTTCACAGATTCATACCCTATTTGCCATTTTTGACAATTCCATCTTCAGTTTTATGTAATGATAGCATTAGATGTTGATGTACCACTTTGATATCTTTAAATGGATTGAGCCATTTTGAATTATGAGCAACCACATTCTTATCAAGCTCCTTTAGGCTGATTCATTTGACTCTTCTTAAATAGAACTCATGTAATATTTCCGATTAATTACCTGTCAGAGTCCTATAGCAGAAGTAAGCGCTTGTCAGTTCTGATTTGTGCTACAGTTTGTTCTCACATTTATTTGGCACTGCGTCCACTGAGGCCCCAGTGCATAACAATGAAAGGAAGCAGACATGTAGATTCTAGATTAGGTGTTTCCATGGCAATAATTGACCAATGCTGTCTGTTTTGATTTTATCTAAGGAATATTGTTACAGCATTAATTGATAATGTATTCATATGAAGATGTTTCCAGCATATTTTGTTATATTCATGTGTATTTTATTTATGTGTATTTTATTTCCTTCAAATCATATATTCTCAATATTTATTTACTTGATTGTTTTTATTTACTCAAAAAAAGTGGCAGATTTGTTTGGCCAGAAACAAGCTTTTTTACAAAGAGAATTTATTAAGATTTTTCATATTTTTACTGAGCCCACATCTATGAGGTAACATGCTGAAGCTGTCATAGAAAGACATCCGGTTAAACAATTTTGACAATACACATTGACGGAAAAAAGGGTGCGATATAGCTCTGTTACAACTAGTTTTCAGTCTTACCTGTTTGGGTAAAACATTGCTTAATGTTGCATCATTTATGCTGGAAAAATGATTTCTCTTGCCAGTATTATCATTTAGATGGCATTTCCTGTCTGAGACTGAATGCTGAAATAGTGGGACAGTGTTGTTTTGCCCGCCATGCTTCAGTTGAACTCCATAGGTCAAAAAATATTGCTATTTTCCTTTTAATATTTTGTTGGTCAGAGAAAGCCATTTCCCCTGACAGCACAGAGATTTTTGTGAAACATGAAAGGAGATTAGGTTAGAAAGCCTCTGCCAGACGTGGCTGTGCTTTAATCACCATTTTCATTTTCTCTGACAAATAACACAAAAGGCTTAAAATGATTTTTTCCCTCTCATGACAACCTGTCCTACATATTTATAAAACAGACATCAAAATACAGAGTTCTGGCATGAAACTCTAGATGGCGCAGTCTGATAGATCTAACTCAATCTGACCTAATGACATCATTATCACATGGCACAGCTGACTGGTTCTCTCCTGTATCGGTAGCCAATGAGCTCGCTGCTCAACATTCAAATATATGACTAGTGTTTGCCGTAGCAGTTGCAGCTTGCTTCAGAAACCCCCCACCTTCCCCAGCTCCACCTGTATAGATCTGCTACGAGGTGATTCATGTATGCTATATGGGGGTTATTTCATGTATGTTATATTTTGCAGCAGCAATATTTCTTACATGCTCACAGCAGCATGTTGTGGATGTATTGGCAGTAGCAAGTCTCGGTACTTGCTCTGCTGCAGCAGTAGCTGCAGCGTAGCAGATCTATTCTGCCAAGACCAAATACATTATCATTGTCATGTACATTACCATGCCAATCCCTCCGAGAGTTGTCATGACAGAACTTTATTTCCTACTTTACTTCTTTTTATCCAGATTTTTGTGTAACATTTTGTTAAAGTGTATGGCTGATGATACACAGGGCCACTTTTTTTTTTTAGCAATTTTGATGGGCAACTTTTTTTGAGCAATGTTGCTTGGGCACTTTCCCATTGAGAATGGGTAACAAATTTCTATCTGGATACTTTAGATCGGTTGTGGGCCCTGTGCCTCACCTGGTTGCCCGTTGATGGCAACACTGCCCAAAGTTGCCCTCATCACATAGCTCAAAAAGGTTGCCCCTGTGTATCATCAGCCTATGTCTCGTGATTAAATCAGGAATGTATTAGGATTTCTTTTAAAATGCATCATATTGCATGTCTTACAAGCTTGAGCTTTTTGTGAATGAGTGATTGTTCCAGGGTGTTCTGTTGTGAGAGACTCTAGAGAAAGTATAGAAACAGAGGGATAGGAGCTGTAGGTTAGATGGGACTGTTGCTTTTCCTTGAAAAAAAACAAAAACAGAATAATTGGAAACATTTACATGCTTATTTTCTATCACAACATCCAAGGATTAATGTGAATTTATCACTTCTATAGTATTATTATTATATTATATTCTATAGCCGTGGTCGTGTATATTGACTTCTTTTATATCATACGTATATGCATTGCTGGCAAAAAAGTTTGGAATAATTAAGATTTTTCACCAAGGCTGCATTCATCTTGATCAGAAATACAGTAAAACAATAATATTGTAACACATTATTACAATTTAAAATAGATATTTAATTATATTCTATTTGAATATATATTTTTTTAAATGTAATTTATTCCAGTGATGCAAAGCTGAATATACTGTACTATCTTTTCGGAATAAATTACAATAAAAAAATAAAATAAAAAATAATAATAAAATAATGGTTTAAAGTTAAAATGCTTTAATGATGGATTTGTTACTTACAAACATGCAGCTTTTCACTTCACAACACATTAATTGATGGACTGGAGTCAAGTAGATTACTTGTGGATTATTGTGATGTTTTATTCAGTTGTTTGGACTCTCATTCTGACGACACCTGTTTACTGCAGAGGATCCATTGGTGAGCAAATGATGTAATGCAAAATATCTCCAAATCTTTCTCCAAAACTCATCTACATCTTGGATGGCCTGAGGGTGACTACATTTTCATCAATTTTTCATCTTTGGGTGAACTATTCCTTTAAGAGGGTTTCTGATAGATAAAAACTCATTAGAGTCTGCAATTTTACTTATAATCTTCCCCCTTTCTCCTAACTTTCTTAATGAGGTATTCAGTGCTCCCAGAACATGAATGATGCACATGAATCTGGGGTTTACTCTAATTCTCTTCTGTACATTTAATAACACTCTGCGCCTCTGTTCATTCTGATTATCAGCATTTGCAACTTAGAGCATCGCTTGTTGCAGTTTCATCATATCTGAACAAGCCAAAGTCTTTTCATGCTGAGCAGATGGTTGCACCCCTGTGCATACTGTATGTTTTCAGCAAACAGAGGCTCTGGGGAAATTCATCCAGTGTATGCCGACTTCGCCTATCTATGCTTTTGTTTTAATAAAGAAAGCAGTTACTACGGTGGCAGAGAGAGCTCAACGCGCTGCAAATAAATAAATAAAAACACATGCAAATAGAAAAAAACACCAACAAATTAAGAAAACATCTTCATCAATTTGACAACACAATGCGCTGCAAATGCTCAGAACACAATCAAATAAAGAAACGTGCTGCAAATGCTCACAACACAATCAAATAAAGAAACGTGCTGCAAATGCTCACAACACAATCAAATAAAGGAACGCGTTGCAAAAACGAAACACGCTGGAAATACTCACAACACAGCCAAGAAACGCGCTGCAAATACTCACAACACAACCAAATAAAGAAACGCGCTGCAAAACAGAAACACGCTGCAAATGCTCACAACACAACCAAATAAAGAAACATGCTGCAAATGCTCACAACACAACCAAATAAAAAAATGCGCTGCAAATGCTCACAACACAACAAAATAAAGAAACGCGCCGCAAATGAAACATGCTGCAAATGCTCACAACACAGCCAAATAAAGAAACACACTGCAAATGCTCACAACACAGCCAAATAAAGAAACGCCCTGCAAATGCTCACAACACAATCAAATAAAGAAACGCGCTGCAAATGCTCACAATACAACCAAATAAAGAAACGTGCTTCAAATACTCACAACACAACTAAATTAAGAAACGCCCTGCAAATGCTCACAACACAATCAAATAAAGAAACGCGCTGCAAATGCTCACAACACAAACAAATAAAGAAACGCGCTGCAAATGCTCACAACACAATCAAATAAAGAAACGCCCTGCAAATGCTCACAACACAACAAATAAAGAAACACACTACAAATGCTCACAACACAACCAAACAAAGAAACACACTGCAAATAATCACAACACAACCAAATAAAGAAACGCCCTGCAAATGCTCACAACACAACCAAAAAAAGAAACGCGCTGCAAATGCTCACAACACAACCAAATAAAGAAACGTGCTGCAAATGCTCACAACACAATCAAATAAAGAAACGCGCTGCAAATGCTCACAACACAACCAAATAAAGAAACGCCCTGCAAATGCTCACAACACAATCAAATAAAGAAACGCCCTACAAATGCTCACAACACAATCAAATAAAGAAACGCCCTGCAAATGCTCACAACACAACCAAAAAAACAAACGCGCCGCAAATACTCACAACACAAACAAACAAAGAAACGCACTGCAAATAATCACAACACAAACAAACAAAGAAACGCACTGCAAATAATCACAACACAAACAAACAAAGAAACGCACTGCAAATAATCACAACACAACCAAATAAAGAAACGCCCTGCAAATGCTCACAATACAACCAAATAAAGAAACGTGCTTCAAATACTCACAACACAACTAAATTAAGAAACGCCCTGCAAATGCTCACAACACAATCAAATAAAGAAACGCCCTGCAAATGCTCACAACACAATCAAATAAAGAAACGCCCTGCAAATGCTCACAACACAATCAAATAAAGAAACGCCCTGCAAATGCTCACAACACAACCAAAAAAAAAAACGCGCTGCAAATGCGCACACACAATCAAATAGAAACGCCCTGCAAAATGCTCACACCACAATCAAATAAAGTAAACTTGCAAAAACGAAACACGCTGCAAATACTGCCCACACAGCCAAGAAACACGCTGCAAATACTCACAACACAACCAATACAGAAACACGCTGCAAATACTCACAACACAACCAAATAAAGAAACGCGCTGCAAAAACAGAAACATGCTGCCAATGCTCACAACACAACCAAATAAAGAAATGTGCTGCAAATGCTCACAACATAACTGTAATGTGGTGTTTTGTTTCATGTTCATGTTTTCCATGTCTTTTATTTTGTAATTGTTTCGTGGTCCCTGTTTGTGTCATGCTTCCCTTGCTCTCATGTATTCATGCCATTGCTTCCCCTGTTCATTGTGTCATGTTCTGATTGGTTGTCTTAGTCATGTGTCTAGTTTCCCATTGGTTTGTTCTTGTCATGTGACCCTTTTGTCTGCTATAAGTAGCCCTCCTGTTGCCATTGTCTCTCGTCGTGTATTAATGTTGTAACCCGCTGTCGGTGAGTCTAATCTGTTTATGCCTCGTCAAGTCTGTTCATGTCAAGTCAAGTTTGGATTATTGTTTGGATCACCTTGTAAATAAACTGCACTTGGGTTCTCACTTACGCTCGCCTTCAGTGGATGATTTGTTACAACAACCAAATAAAGAAACACGCTGCAAATGCTCACAACACAATCAAATAAAGAAACGTGCTGCAAATGCTCACAACACATTAATAACATCATGCCTGAGGATGCACAAATAATCATCTTCACCATTTATCACTTGGTTTATGCTGCACTGGTGACTTGTGTGACATGAAGCAATACAGACCTGTCTTTCTCTGTCTTAAAAATCTAATTAGTCCATGTCGTGTTTACCTCAATCAGATTAATTAACACTGATGCCAATTTATCCGCTATTAATTAAAAGACTTTTCTTTCAAATCTCGGCCCGGTGGCTTCTCTGCTTTTTGTGAGGACTTAAGAAGGTCAGAGTGGTTTATACGCTTACATTTGAAAACATATTAAAGCAAAGTTGTTTTAGCTGTAAAGAGAAATGTTGCTTGTAGAAGCGTGATATGAATATTGCTTTGTTGAGTTTGTAGTTTCCTAGAAAGACATTGGGAGGTCAGAGCTCTTTCATGGCCGTCATAAAAGCATTACTTTTCCATTAGAAGAATGTTCTTGGCCTGCTGTGTGGGTCTTTATCACTGCTTGAATTTCTCTCTTCACTTGCTATATTTTTCTTCTCAAGTCATCAAGAATTTATGCACCAGTTCTGCTGAAAATGATGGTGATTTCACCTTCTGCGAGAAAAGAAGAACTTATGATAGGGTTCATCTACTGTACAAGAAACATCTTTATATTTCTTCTTGCACATGCTAGATTATGATTTAAGCGTAGAAATGTTTGGAATGGTTTCTAGAAACAGATAAAGCATGTTTGATGAGTTGATAATAAACAGCTTCTGGGCAATAGCTGATATTTTGCTGATATTTATCTATTAGAGCTCTCAGACTGCTTTATTAATGTGGGTCTGTGCACAAAATATATCTAGGGACAGTTTTAAACTTGTATATTAATGAAAGTAAAACAACACAGAGTGTAAACAGAGATTATGTTCACTGAAGAGGAACGCAGCTGTGCAAATGAATGAACAAAGTTATGAAAATATGCTTGTATACAGTGGATAGTGCAGGACGCCAGACCTGTAAACTGTGCAGAATGACTGTATGGTTACAATGTTATTTATTCAAAAATGTAATGAGATCAGAATTTCAGGAGATCGGGAGGTTTTGTGATGTGTTGCCAGTTTACAGTTTTAGTACATCTTTGGCATTTTCAATTAATACAGCCTGAGATGTTTAAACATATATAGACATAGACAACTATAGACATAGTTACTAGGGATGCCTGCAGTGCATCTTTAATTATTTTCTCTCAGGAACTCAGCGATAGGTTAGGAACACCTCAGAAAAAGAGATGCCAGAGGAGAAAAGTGCTCTGTCACTCTGTGTTCGGGGTAATAGGATGTGATCCCAACTTGACATCACTTTGAACTGCAGATAAGGAAAGAAATGTCTCAGCCTCATGCTCTAATATTCACATCTACAGCTATTTAATTACAACTGAATCTGGGCCATGGGATCTTCAGAGTTCTTGGCTCTATTATAAGCCTTTATCATTTCCACACTTTATAATAATAAAGCAGTTAAAGTGTACTCTTTTTTTATCTCCTTACAAGGGAGGAAGGACACATTTCACATATACAATATAAAAAGCTTTCAAAAAGTCATTTTCAACACAAGTTGGGATCAAACAATATTCTTAATCTGTTTTTTTTATAGTACTTATCACAAGGCCATTCTCTCTTGTGAAGAGCTGTGCTACACTCACACAAACACACACACACACAGTATACAGTATATACACACAAACATATATTATAACAATACGCTAATCATGCAAACGTATGTCTTACATTTTTTATCTCTAAAAAAACAACAGGACTATCTCTGTCCTGTTGTTTTTGTTGTTCTTCACACTGGGAACAACTTCTGTCACCACAAATTCATTGTGTGTGTAAACATATTTGACAATAAATTTCGGATTCTGCTTATACAGTAGTTATACAATCAATAATGCTGTGGATAAGACCATTTTACCTCAGCTTTTCACTTTTTCTAATCAAGAGAAGATGAGTACTGTATGCTTTCAAATTTCACATGTGCTTATCTATGCATTATGCAGAAAGCCATTAGTGATATCTTCTTTGGTCGGTATTTACTATGACACAAAGAGATTAGTTTAAAAGAAATCACTGGAACTGCATGTTAATTGAAATTTCTGGCCATCAGTGGAGCAAGTAATTAGTTTGCTGCTCCAGGTGACCTTCAAGCTATACATTTCAAATGGTTTCATTTTTGCATTTGAAGCAATAATATGAAGTATTAGGCTAACCTTAATATTGGACATCAGATTTGTTTGAAGTCCTTTTCTGTGTCAGTGAACTATCAATAACTGACTCAGTTCTAGGTCTCCATCAATGGATCAACAAACTAAAAAGCACACATTAATGGGATTCACCCCTTTAATATAAAAAGTTCGCCCCAAAATGAAGTTTCTGTAATGATTTATCCACCCTCTAGTTGTTCCAAATATTTATGAGTGTCTTTCTTCTGTCGAACATAAAAGAAGCTATTTTGAAGAATGTGCTTAACCAAACAGTTGTTGGTAGCCATTGACTTCCATAGTATTTTTTCTTCTCCATACTGTGTAAATCAATGGGGAACATGCAACTGTTTGGTTACCCACATTCTTTAAAATAGCTTCTATTATGTTCTACAGATGTCGATGTTTTTTTCATTTTTATAGTTAATTATTTTAATACTTCAGCTGAAACTAAAGAAAAATGAGAAATGTTGCCTACACTCTTAAAAATAAAGGTGCTTCAAAAGGTTCTTCAAGCAATGCCATAGAAGAACCATTTTTGGTTCCTCAAAGAACCATTCAGTCAAATGTTCTTTAAAGAACCATCTCTTTCTTAACTTTTTATAATCTGAAGAACCTTCTTTCGCCACAAAGAACCTTTTGTGAAACAGAAAGGTTCTTCAGATGTTAAAGGTTCTTTATGGAACCATTTAGACAAAAAGGTTCTTCTATGGCATCGTGAAGCACCTTTATTTTTAAGAGTGTAGGCTAGCTGCAATAAATAAACGAAAGTTTTTTTTTATTCATTGCAGCTAAAAAAAATTTATTTCAAGTAATAAACATTTTTTTTTTTTTTACTGTTTTTTTTTGTTAGTTTTAACTTAACGATAATAACCCTGCTTCCTGTTTCTTCAAGTAAACGTTTCTTCGTATTGGAATTTTATCCCATAGTTTAGTTAGCTGTAGAGCGAAAAGAAAACAGACCTTTCAGACAAATTAATAAATAACCTGTGAATGTGACCATGTAATCAGCCATGGTCCATTAGTGTGGAGATTAAGACTGTGCTCTTATCTGACAGCTTCAGAGGCACTTAAACGCAACGTCATACCACACATCTGAACTAGTTGATCAGTGCAGATCAGTAGAGAGGTTGGAAGCGCACAGAGATAATCATAGGATCTTTTCCTATAATGCACTTATGAGTAAATCAAGCCAGATACAAAAGCAAAGAGACTTGATTACCATGTTAGAATATCACTGGCTGAATTTCATGACATTCTCAGGCACAAATATTTAAATAAACAGAAACTCACATCATATGGCATGCTATTGATCAGAATGTGATACATTATGGTTTTGTTGAATTAAAGCATTTATAATGTGGTTCTCTGAAGCACTTGATTCTGACTGGATGCAATATTTTCTGATATTCTCATGGCGACGACAGAATGTTTTGAGAGAAAATGCAACATTACGCAGATGTAACAATACAAATGTTAAAAAAAACACTTTAAATGTTGACTTCTATCATACTAAGATACAGTTATATCTATCTATATCGCGATATATCTATAATAGATATCTATTAGAAAATACTTTTATAGTGTAACGTTACCAAGATGAACATCTTTAGACAGGTAGCGTAGTGTACCCTGTTCTGTTTTCAGACAGTTCAAACATTATTGCTGCTTCTCAACAGCAACTGTTACAGTTGTTGAGCGACAAAAGCAGTCATCTGTAGGCTAGAGTGTCCCATTTAACAAAGCTTGGTTCGACATTTGTGGATGCAAAGGTGTGTGTTTAGGCATGCTGACAAAGAAACTCACTCACATATGGAGTCATTTTGTAGTCCATACTCTAGAACATGAAATCCCATCAAACAAAATGCAAGAAGGGAAAGCTTTTTTCTACACTGCTGCCATCATTCAGCATAAGCATTTGCAAATGTAATTAAACCCTTGTAGCTATATTTGCTCAAGGCTGGCAATGAGTTATGAGCATCTTAATGTTTATAACCAACATCATAAATCTGTCATTTTAATATAAAATGTGCATTTGACCATGGTAATTTTTTTTCTTTTCATGGTTTAAAAGTAAAGCAAGGGATTTTTATCTCGGAAATATCGGAAAACTTGTATTTATGTAGTAATACAGTACAAAATAGTTTACAATTCCACAACTGTCACTTTTTTCGTCGGTAAGACAAGCAATATGTCCTATGGATAAAAGGATAATCCTCACATAATAGTGTCTTAGCTGTGTAATACGAATGGCCAAATAAAAGACGCACATTGTTCTGTGGATGTTTACCTGACTTAAGCATTGCGAAATAATGGATTAGAGATTGTGATGGTGAATGCTAATGAAACAGAGTCTGTTTAGCAGTGACTCATAGCTGAGATGATATATCTGAAAATATGTCAGGATGATTGTCAGGACTTGAATAGATCCCAAACTCGATGCATGTTCTCAGCTTCTCCAGCTGTCTGTCACACATTCCACAGAGACGACAAGAGCGACATCAGCATTACGAGATTTTCTAAGTCACATGTTTTTTAAAATCATCTCTGAATGACAAGAATGATTGTTATAGGATAATAATTCAAAGAAAATAAAAGGAAATGAAAGGGATTTGGGGTTTCCGAGTACAATTAGATATTGTAGATGTCTGGATCCACTGACATGTAGGCTAGTTTGTATTTAAAGTGTCCCAGACATGACATTTACTGACAAAAGTAAAAGGAAAATATTAGAACTTTGCCATTTCAAACTATATGAACAAAATATTTGTTATTTTTATTGTATGAAAGATCACAAGTCAGAATCAGAACTGTAGCCTATTACTCTTTGACAATGGACCAGACAAGGACCAAAGAAATAGCAATATATGAACTTTGGACCCTAAGAATCCTGTCACAGAGAGACATGGATTACTGAGTGATAATCAGGAGCACAGAGATTGCTCTTTGAGATGTTCATGCCTGAAGCTTGATTTGTTGAGTGCTCTGTGAAATTGCAGGCTGAAGTACAACTGAAAAACACTGGACAGACATTCAATTCACTGATGTGTTGAGTTCAGGACAAGCCAGACCCTATAATGGCACTTCTGTGGGTCACATCCCAGAAAATACTAATTCATCACAAAATGGTCTACCATCACTAAATGACAATTTGGAGTAGCCATGCAATTTGCATTAGTAGTCAGTAATTTAGTAAAAGTTGTTCAGTAAAATTAACAATTAGTTGGCCGTAAGACATTTTATTTGAGCATTTGTGTTACTGTCTCTTAGGAAGACTCACGCTGAAAAATACGAGCTGTTTTTATGATTATTATCATGGCTCAATCATAATAAGTCTTTTTAATCGATAAGATAAAAGAGTGACAAGTGTTTTTGTACTATATAAAAATGTGGAATTGGTATGTTGACAAATGTTGAGAAATAGAAGAAATGGCGACCAATTACTCCACCTAAAAATGTAAATTAGGCCAAAAGTTCATTTCCGTCTATCAAGGTCACTGCACAGCTGAGAAACTAATCAGTAATATTTCCATTAGATTTAGATGAAGCATTGGAACATTTGTGACAGTACGTAAAAAGAAATATAAAATAAAAAGAGTTTAAAAAAATGAAAATGAACTCGTGAAAACTTCACTACCCACACGCCCTTTCTGCCTTCGCGTGAGGCTTAATCCTCTGCGGCTTCCGTAAGGTGTCGTGGCGCTTGTGGAGTTACTAAGGCGAAAGTACAGCGGCTCTAAATAGCAAGATAATCAAATATTTGTTACATTACTTTCAAACTGCAGTGATCGTATATCATATAAAGGTTTCGGGCTGATAATGAGGCGTGCAGGTTTGGGTAAGTAAGTGTTTCTCTTTATTTGTCGTTATATTTGAAGCTTATGCTAAGCTAGGCTCTCAGTTCAAATATATGTTTGCGACATTGAACGCTGAATGACCAAATCATGCCAATAAATTAACCACAATGTCCAGGTTTGTAGAGCCACATTTATAAATAACGATACGAGACAATGGTAACTGACAGAGCCAAAACGGTTTGGTCTTACCAACTGTATCAAACCATCTGTTCCATAGGGCAGGTTAACATTTAGAGGTGTTTGATGGTGTTTCTGTGTGTATAAACACTCGGAGACACTGCAACAATATATATATGACACATCCAAACCTAAATTTAGATTCCTTCCATATCGTTTAAACAGTTTTAATCAAAAGAACCAACAATATAATTTTAAAGTCAGTTCTTAAAGGGGCCGAGTTTAACTGATAAATAACTTAAAAAAAAAATGTTTTTACACAAAATAATTAAATGTAAAAAATATTTTAAAAAAATCTCTTATGTCTTGTGAAGACCATCACTATTTAATGAATAGTTCCTAATTTTTAGATGTACAGTAGTTTCTGATGACTATATAAACCTTATTTGAAGTTGCAGTCAGCATGTCAGGGCACTTGTGTAGGTTTTTCCCAGCCAGCCAGTCCTGCCCATCTTAGTAAACTTCAGAGCAATCAAATCATACATGTCGGTTACTAACCTTTATAATAATTTGCTGAGATCAGATAATGGATTTTAAAATACTCAGAAACACCAGTCTTATCCAGACAATTTAACTTTTATTGTTTTTGTTTAGGTGAGGGCGGCCCTCCAGGCAATTATGTTGCAAGTGGATACAGCCTGTATGAGGAGGAGAATGAAAACCTACAGGAGGGACTGAGAACTAAAGTAAACTCCTTAACATGTAAGTGGACTTGAACATATTGACTATATATATAAAACTGTTATATATATATATATATATATATATATACAGTATATATGGTAAATGAGTAATATGGTCCGCATCAAAATAAATTTACAAAAGTGATTTTATGTCCATAGAAAGCACATTAAATGCAAGTAAAGTGTCTACATTTAAGGTTTCAAATAAGTTTTTGAAGAATAAAATGTCAAAATTTGGTTGAAATAATGTTCATAATTGTCATGTCAGTGTAACACTTATAGTTATGTAAAAATTCAAACAACATGCTTATTCTGACCTGTACAGATTAAAATATATAAAAGAATAAGTGAGCATATTAATTTTTGCTGACAATTGGGCAAAACCTAGGACAGTGGCATTAAAAAAAGAATTTAAAATAACAGACTAAGTTAGATGATGTGGGGTGAAATAATAGATTTTTAATGGTCAATAAATTTGCTTTTTGTTGTAAATATGCCTGACAAGATTGTTACACTGAATGACATTTTAGTGGGTGTCTTCTGTAAATCATGGTAAAAATGTATGATATTTATTTTTTGCTCAGAAAAACAAAATTGCAATTAAATTAAACAGAAAACTTTTTTTGGAAAAACAACAATTTAAAGCAGTATTGTTTTTATGCTTAAACCCTTTTTCATCTTTGACCATTTTTGTATTTGAGATATATATATATATCATATCTCTCTCTCTCTCTCTCTCTCTCTCTTCTCTCTATATATCTATATTATATATATATGCAATAAGGTTGAATGCTAAATGACCTATCTTTTTACACATTATTTCCGCTTTCAATTGACATTGGAAATGAAGTCAAGTACCAGAATAAAATGTTGGGAGAAATGGTAAGTGATGGGAAACGATTCACTATCTGGTCTCTTCATCAAAACACTGATCTGAATAGCTTAAATATCTAACGTTTGTTTCTCCTCGAGGACTTGGACTTTGACTCAACTGGAGGTCTGTTGGGAGCCACCATAGGTAGATTGAAACTCATCTCCAGGGGAAGCCAAACTAAGGTGTATTGCTACATGCTGCTGTTTGCTCTGTTTGTTTTTATTGTCCTGTACTGGGTGATCAAACTGAGGTGATCATAGGACTGATGAGACTCTTCAGGACCTTTCTTATGTGCCATGCTTATTTGGGATAGAGGGTCAGAATCCTCACAGTGATGATGAGGACTGAGGTAATTGAGGAGTGTGAGAGTGAATTCTTTTTGAACCATAATGAGTGATTATGTGCAATATGAGACAAAACTCTGTCCTAACCTACCAAAATTGGTGTCCCAGTGCAGGGATGATGCTAATTGTCTGATACTGGTCACAAAAATATGTTAAGAGATTAACAACTGACATCTGGCATTTCCTTTTATTCAGAAATACTGACCTTTTGTGGTATGCTCATTACTTCAGTGCTATAAATGTGATAATTTATGTCTTCTACAAGGATACAGATTAAATACCTTTAAGAGAGAGGCACACAACAGCACAGTAGTCCTTTAATCATATAGTTGGAAATTCAGCAACTGAATGGGGTGTAAACAAAACAACAAAAACCTAATCAGCCTGTATTTTCCTTTCCTTTACTGTGCAAATCTTCACAACACCCTTGAAAGAGCAGCCACAAAATTGTGTGAATATAGTGTTCAAAGGGCTGATCTTCAGACTGTGAAAACCATATTGATATATGTGAGTTTATGTTCAATGCAGATGTGTAACATATCAAAAACCACCCCAGAATTTTGTGTACTTCAGAAATGCCTTAAGTAATTTTGAAGTTCTTGTTCAACCCCTTCTGCTCTCTATGGTTAACATAAACCATGCATTATTTCAGTTTTTTAGAAACTAACTTGTAAATAAATGTCATTTTTGAGAGAATTATTACATTAAAATGTCCTTTATGTTGTCAAAAGCTTGAGTCCTGTTTTCATATATTCCATTTATGGTTCGCAGGAATCTTACAAGCGTCTTAATTATGAAAACTTTAATTTTTCATGCATAATAACAAAGTAATTTACAACTATAATCAAAATGTACATATGTTACATATGACTACATACAAAGGTTTTCTTCAACTATATTGAGGTACCATTTACTGCAATGTACAAATCATCCATCTTAAAGTTGCTAATTGCTTTTATAACTAATATAACTAGTTAATTTATATTTAGTGTCAGATTCTCCATTTAAGTGCACTTTGTTTTTCAAACTGAACTCCTATCGGTGATGTCATTTCTTGGGTAGAGTGTCCATGTACTTGCATATGATTGACAGCATCACCTCATCAGCTCCTGCACCAATGGACATTAATCTGGAGTCCCTGATAAGACCAAAAAAACAAAACCAGATTATATATATTTGTGACCTGACAGATGAGGACTAGGCTTACAATATTTTTTTTTACAATTTCCAAATCAGAAGTTTGATTCACTGCATTCACACTGACATGACTCTTTCCGCCCAAACTCATGAGTGAATACATGGATTCCAAACCTGTTGCTTTTCAATGTCACTAGATGTCACTGCAGCTCTGAGAGCGCATTCACCTTAGTTCAGATGAGAGAAACTGACCTGTAGAACCTGCTGACTAGGACGTCACTGGTGAAGCCCATGCCACCCCAGTACTGGAGGCAGCTGTCACCGAGCTCTCGGGCCAGTCGTCCTGCCTTCAGCTTGGCCATTGATGCCAACTTTGTTACATTGTTTCCCTTAATGTACAGAGCTAATGAAAGTGCACAAGAAAACGTCTTAAGAATTTCAGAGATATTCATTTTCAGGCATACATGCTGAGGTTCACCTCCAATTTTTGATTTCACAACCTGAGGGAGGTAAAATGTAAATGGACTGATTGCAAGCCAGTGTTCACACCATTTCTTTCCATTATTAATTTGGAAATCAGTGGCCCTGTAGACCTACCAGACCCAAACCCATGAAATTGCATAGCTGCCTTGGTCTAGAAAATCATTCTGGGATAATTTAAGAAACAGTCAGACTCACCTGTGGCCCGATGCAAAAGGGAGCGCAACAGCTCGATTTCTGTCTGCAGCTCAGCCAGCCTGAAGTGAACAACCTGGTGGTATAGAATCGGCTGACTGAAGATCTTCCTTTGTCTGGTGTAATTGATGGTCTCTTGGACAACTTTCTCCATGGTCGTCAGGACTTGAAAAACAAGTATGACAATATCAGGTCATAGGAAAAATTCTGACGTGTTTTTCAATAAATTATATGCCAGATGAAATAGTTGTAGGATTTCAGTCCAGATAATATCTAGACAGGAAGGCTGAAATGTTGGCTAATGATGTCAAAAGATCCTCCAGAACATGCCAGACCTTTTTCTTCCTTGATGTTTAAAGCAAAACACACAAGTTCATCCTGAAGTTTGCCTCACTGATAAACACATTTGGGCCTGAGAGGAGAGCGATCTGGCTTTGTAAACACACAGGCACTACTGACATTAACACACTGACGTCATGCCCGTGCCAGTGAAGAGAAATGTTTGCCGTGCAGTGGGATGTGTGGGAGTTGGAATGGGTTACTTACTATTGGCCACCCCCCAGAGTCGCTCCTCCTGGAACTGTAGCATCTGGTACGTGAAGCCCATTCCCTCTTGCCCTATGACATTTTTGCAAGGCACACGCACGTCATCGAAAAACACCTCTGCTGTATCCGATGACCACATGCCTATTTTATCGATCTTACGTGCGATATGAACGCCTGCGGACGAATGGTAAAACATTAGCATGTTTTCTTTGGCAGAAAAAAAGACTCTTTTCCAAAAGTTTTGTGCTTTTGCGTAAAGTATTACCTGACAGATTCATAGGTAAGCAGATTAAGGATTTGTTCTTGTGTGGAGGGCCATCGCTGGTGTTGGCCAGGAGGCACATCCAGTCTGCTTGAGTGCCATTAGTAGTCCACATCTTTCCTCCATTAATGACAAGTTCATCTCCTTTGCGCACAGCTTTAGTCTTGATGCCTGAAGGAGACAGTATTTATAAATTAGACTCTTCCGATCAGTGGTTCTCAGTTAGGAGGCAGAGGCCTACTAGGGGGCTTCAGAAAGCTTCCAATGGGGCCATGGTGTCACTTAAAGTTATTTAAATTAGTATATTAGTAGATTATCATGAATAATATAATATAAGAAATGAATTATAAACACTCTACCTAAACTGAAAAATGTTAAAAAAAAGTTTTCCCCCACAGTAACTATTGTTTTTATGAAGAACGGTTCTGAACACTTATTGAAGTGTTATTTTAGTATGATTTATGTGATATTATAGTATTTATCATTATGTAAATAGTTTCTATTTTAATTTTATTTAATTTTAAAAATGTTTAGTTTTTTCCTACTTCATATTTTGATATTTTTTAGCAGTTAGACCAGTTGACTTGAGAAGCAAAATTGCATAATATATTTTGGTTATCTTAAATTAAGCTTAGTTTTCTTACACAATATTAAAATAATTTTTTTTTTAAAACTTGACATTTTTATATAAATGCTTAAATGTTATTTTAGTATTGTTTATATACTACTAGTATTTATTAGTATTTGAAATGAGCTTTTATTCTTATATTTTTCAGTTTTCATTTTAATTTGAGTATTTTTATTAGTTTTTTGTTATGTAAAAATAACACTTTTATGGAATCACAAAATGAACTGTGGTTAATTTAACTATATCACCACTCCCAGTTTCTGTTAATAAAAAAGTTCAAAACAACCAGCTTTGTCATCATTACAGAAGAAATATTAGAGGATATTGAAGGATTTTGGATGGACAAAGAAGGACCCTCAAGCCAAAAAGGTTGAGAATCACTGCTTTAGATCATACTTGGCTTTAAATGTAAAATAAAGTAATACTGTACTTTCATTTAACCTCAAAACAACTCATTAATAATATATGACTAGTACCAGCTTTACTTCAAATACAAAATTTAATACATTTATGAAAAATAGATCTGCATCTCCCTGTGTGGTATTCCCTTGTAGGCAAGTCTTTTAATCTCCCTGGCCTGAAATGCTTTGATATCTTCATCTGGGAAAGTAATTAATTTTAGATTTGCGTCTGGTGTATGTTTACATCTTGTTTAAAACACCCCCATGGCAATAAAAAGAGCATGCCTTTCCTGTTATGTACATTATCTCCAGCAAAATACTTACTTGCTACATCAGAGCCGGCCCCAGTTTCGCTCACCCCGAGGCAGGCCACTATGTCTCCCATTATGGTGGGCTGCAAGAACTCTCTCTTGAGCTCTGCAGAACCAAACCTAAAACAGCACAGAGGTCACAGTCACATCCTCATTGTTATTTTGTGAGTGTCATAGCAACAGTGATCGAAAGCTCATGAGGCAGCATGGGTTACAGAAGACATTTACATTTTACTAGCAGCAAATGCAATTTCAGAAACTGTTCCATAGGGCAGAATCACAAAGGAAACTAATCAAAATCCCTAAAATCCCAGATTTTCTGAATCCAAATAGCCAAAACGAATATGCACAGAAAAATGAGTGTTTCCAGAGAGTGAGCACAGTGCAGTAAAATCCCCTCAGTGACAGCGTACAACCTGCTGCAGTCAGAATATGTCAAATACTAAAAAGAGGAAATGGAACCATCCTGATGACTACAGTATTTATTTATAATTGATCATTTATTTATAATTACAATAAATGACGATTTAATGTTTTAAGAGTCTATCAACACATGGTGAAGAAATACCTCATTCAGAGTCTACAGCAACATTCGGTAACACTTTATTTTAGGGTCTCTTAACTAGTTACTTCTTAGCATGCATATTACTAGAATATTAGCCATTTATTAGTACTAATTAAGCTCATATTAATGCCTTATTCTACATGACCTTATTCTACATCCCTAATCCTACCCAATTCCTAAATTTGACAACTACCTTACTAACTATTAATAAGCAGAAAATTAGGAATTTATTGAGGGAACAGTCGTAGTTAATAGTGAATAAGTGTTCCCTATTTAACATTTTTTCCCCATTCTATTAATACACTGTATAAAATACTTTTTCTAATCAGTTTTTTTTGCCTTTTCGCCATTAAAAATAAATAAATAAAAACACAGAAATAAATAAGTAAATAAAATCTAAATAGATTTTAAATATGCATCTAAATAGATTACTTGCAAAGCAAAATTGCGTAATATATTTTCTTATAAGAGAATATATCTTAAAATTAAGTTTAGGCAATTTAACCTAAACCTAATTAATTTTTATTTAGCAAAAAAAGAGAGATCTCTTGAGATTCTATTAAATTAGAGATATTCTCTAAAAAGTATCTCTTATATACATTTTTGTTTCTCAAGTAAACAAGTAAAAATAGTTAAAGAATATGAGTTTTGCAGTGTACCTTTCATTAACCACGTCTTTTTTTACTTTCAGAGTGAGAAGAATATTTTGAGACAAATGTCATTTAATGACAAGGCCACCTGATGAAGAAACCAGAATTAACCAATGTGAAGAGCAATGTAGCATAAAGTTGGAAATTGTTATCATGGAATAATGCCTATGTTTCAGTTAGTAATCCTAAAAAATAGTAAGCAGTGTAAAGTGCAGTATTTTGTGTAGCATTCGATTCTGAGCATAGCCACTGTTTGAGGTGTACTTAAAGGCTAAGAATACTAGCAGGAGAAATACCTCGCCAGTGCAGGTGTAGCCATATCACTCTGCACGCCGATGGCCATGGGAATCCCTCCGCAGTTGATGTTCCCCAGTTCTTCAGAAACAGCCACACTGTAGCTGAAGTCCAACCCCAGACCTCCATACTCTGCAGCCAGTGAACAAAAAGATAAGTGAATGTCCAGTTAGCAGATCACCTGGATGATTCATCTCTTCAGTTTTTTGTTAATGAGCATGTAAACATTTGAAATGAATGCTAAAGCTGCAGTCCGTAACTTTTGGCGCTCTAGCGGTTAATAAACAGAACTGCGTGCGTCTTGCGGAAGAACATTGTAGCCGGAGCTACTTCTCTCTGTTTATGTCTATGGCGAATCACTCAGGTACTGGGCTACTCCGCAGCGGTACCTACCCGAACCAGTCTAAATAGTCCGAATATAAACACTTATTATAGGTGTTCCGTAGTGATTCAGGACAAGCCAAAAACACGTTTGGAAAATGGATTCATGGTGTACTCGCTTATTATATACATTTTGAACACAAACTTACGGACTGCAGCTTTAAGTCAAATATCTCAGAAGATTTGAACATTTTGATCACAAAGCAGGTGTAATTTAGACCGTTTCTATCAGGTCTCCTTGTTCTTGGGCAGCATTAATCTGAACTGGCTTACTTCAGCACTGAAGACAAGTATGCATCATGTAAGAGTCGTCTACATATTTTTGCCATGCAGTAATCTAAAACTTGACATTCCCTTTTCACACCCCTGCAGTCCATTCAGTCTTCATTATAACATACTACAATGTCTTGTGCAAACGTGGTATAAGCTATTACATTTGACCGTAATAAAAGCATTACTGTTTCCCACGATACTTTCCTTGTCATGCATTTATTCATGTCATTTCATGTTCCATTTCATTTAGTATTTTCCTTCAGGAAACAAAAATTTCGACATTAAGGAAATGATTCTATTCTGTGAAAGCAATAAGGGCAACAATAATGCTGAAATGTAAGTCCTTTAGTGACTGTGGTGAACACTAAGCTTGTTTCCCCCAGTACTACAGGATGCTGTATTCTGTCATCAGGTCCCGCAATGGTTGTGGACGGCATTTGGTGTAGCAAAATAAGGAAAAGAGAAGCCAGAGAGCAGAGGAAACAGATACAGCTGCACAGGAACAGCTGGAGTCCAACAATTCTGTATCCAAACAGATGATCTAGTGAGATGCATCTAAACAGACGGTTTGTTTATCTTGACCACAACTAGCTTAACTAACTTTAAGGAGTCTTGGAGAACAACATTTGAGATGATTAAAGAGATGGAATTCTGATTGTTACTGTGATTGTTTTCCACATTACAATGCAAATATTGTGTAATAGTCTTATATGGGTTTGTATAGTATGAAATACTAAGATACACAGTTGGAACAAAATGGAAAAAGGATGTTTAATGTCATATGTCAACAAGCAGATCTGAGCTTTATGCAGGACAGCTATTGGAAGGTGGTCAACATTTCCATTCTCTGTGTGCGTGTGAACATGAAATTGTATTTATTTATTTTTTTCCCGTGGAGAGTGATTCTCCTGTTTGGTGGGGTAACCTTGCACAGTACATTTAATCACCACATAGATGTGAAATTAGAGGTATTTCAAGAGAAACGAGACCATGTACCCCCACATATTTTGGGAGTAAATGTCAAAAGACTGTTCGTTTGGATAAGAACGGAGTCTTAGTGTCTTATCGGAGTTTGCCAGGGTTGGAAAAACAGACATTCTGGATTTACGCCAGTAGGGCTTGTTTTCACAAGAGCTATTTCTCAGTAACTGACTATAAGGTTTTGCTAAGTTAAATTACACAAGTGTTTTTTAACACTTAGTTCCATAATTTTTGTGAATTCTGTCTCCCAAACGAAAATGGCAATACCATATTTCTGCTGTAGAGTAGCTGTTGTAAACAAGTAAACACAACTGAAACATATTTAGACATAATTCAA
This sequence comes from Sinocyclocheilus anophthalmus, assembly GCA_018155175.1. Taxonomy (NCBI): domain Eukaryota; kingdom Metazoa; phylum Chordata; class Actinopteri; order Cypriniformes; family Cyprinidae; genus Sinocyclocheilus; species Sinocyclocheilus anophthalmus. Next base: position 924,674 of record JADLZN010011805.1, read on the forward strand.
CTATATAATGAAGGTAAATTCCACACTAAAAGTTTAAACGTTTTCAGGATGAGTATTTTTCATAAATATCAAGTTAGGGCAATTGATTTAAATCATAATTTGTAAACGTACTGAATCAATTAGAATATTGCTTGGTCAATATAATGATTTTATATTTTTGTACATTACCGTTTACCTTTTGCCGTTTCATAAATTGCATTTCATAATTGTTTTACTGTTGAAATTTTGCTAAAAAGCGTATAATAGGTGAATTAAAAGTAAGTTACATTGTGACAACATACCCCAAATAATGTGACAACAAGCCCTGCTGATAGGTAATGTGTGTTCATTGAACTGTATACTTTATACTATATATTCCATAACCACGGAAGTGTTCAATAACCTTTTATTTATTCATTTTTTGTGTAGCCAAGATTGTAAAGTATGCTTTAAGAAAAATGTTTACATTAAATGGTGCTGGTTTCTATAAATGTAAAAATTTCAACCTCTTAAGTCACTGACTATGGTGGATTTTGAATATAAAAATAGCTTCAAAACTCCCCCAAATCTCGAGAGTGAGCTCACAGATGAGAGATGAAAAATAGAGTGCATAAAGGAAAAGCTCCGGTTTAGCCTACAGCAGTCAAGTCACAATTCACCTGAACAGATTTGATGTTATTGTTTAGAGACTTGCTGGTGTATTTGTGCTGCACATATCAAAATAGATGAGGCAATGCTCCGAGTACTAATCTTCTGTCTAAGAAGATGCTGTAAATCCAGCCTGCTAATGCAGAAGTGTCAGTGTCAGCACTTCTTAATGCAAGAGCTGCTCTCCTCTGACCTACAGATTTATGAAGCTGCTTCCCCCAGAGCCTTCAGCCACCTAACAATTATACTGTATTGTATTCCAAATAATTAAGTGCTATAACTTTTGCTATATCATGTTAAAAAGAGGAAAAATTAAATAAATTATGACAATATTATATGCATGCTATTTAAGAATGAGGCTCAACAGTCATTGATTGTTTGCACAAGTTCTTACAATCCTAGATTTGGATGGTATATTTGTTGCTATCTTGACTACAGACATACCAAGACAATCTGTTGTACATTAATGAAATGTATACACTCTAAAAAATATTGTTTGGACACAACAACAAAAAATTCACGCAACAGTTTGCATCAATTTTTTTGAGTTAAGGCAACTTCTTCTGAAATTAAGTTCAACTAATACACTCTATTGTGCTATATATACTTAGAAAATTGTGTTAAAACTAACAATTATTAAGTTGAATACTCATAAAAATTAAGTTGTTCTAAGTTGTTTTTTCACATTGTTTTAAATTTGATTCAATCATGGACACTGGTTACAAAAACTACTAAAATATTATTTTTTGATGAAACGACACTTAACGCTGCCAGGAAACCAATCTTTTAGCATTTTCAACCAATTGCCTTCTGATTGAAACAGTATGTCAGACAATGTCCAGTGAGTCTGTTCTCAACCTAAGCAAACGCTCTACTCTTCAGCACAATGGTAATCTCATAAAAACCACCAACATAACAGAAACACTTTTAAATACTAATATAACCGAACACTGAACATTAATAAATCTTCTCCTGTTCTGATCTTGAATAGAAATGCATAAAATATGAGTTTATTTCTACATTACCGCTCATTATTCAGTCACATGCAAAGCATGCTGGGAACCTGAAACGTGAACTTGAAAAAACGAAGTTATGGAGCTAATTACATTGAGTTAGTACAACTTAAATAATGTTTTAAACAAACTAACACAGATATTTAAGTTGAAGTTACACACAGTATTACGTTGATGTAATTATCAACATTAAGATATCAGGATAACTCATTAAACTTTTTTTAATTAAATCAATAAATTTGAATTTTTAACTTGCACTAATGTATTAAATTAAGTAGTGGCAACAGATCCACTGAATTATTTTTTAGAGTGTAGAAGAGTGTTCACAAAAACAAAAGTACTTCTATTTGAATTTGACACTTCACAGAGAGCCTGTGGGCTTTTAAAATATGCACAGGCACCAGCTGTATTTCCTTTTGGTTGTTCTTTATTCTTCTCATGTATTGGGATTTTATAGCAATGCTTTGAACTGTATGGTAAAAAGCTGTGCACTGACATTTTGATATGTGTATAAGGCCACAAATCTATTTTGTGTTACAAGGTGTTTTCCACTGTTCTCATAATTGCTTCTTGGAGCCATGTTGTTATTTTCTCATGAATCCATTTGCGTTCACATAAAAAACCTAAGACTTTTTAAAGGGCACCCTACAATCTTCTTATTCTCTACTTTTCTGAAGGAGGTTACTTAGAACTGTAATTCTGTCATTACTGGAAAATCTAAATGTAAAATTTTTTGTACATTAAATGCATATTTTCCTGTGAAAGAGCAATATTTCAACCTGCTGCCCTCAAGGGGTCACATCAAGTTTTCCTTGATCTTGAGAGATAGAATAGAATAGAGTTCACAGTATGCTTGCCGCAATAGATGGTGCTGACGGTGATACCGTTGTTAAGTCGCAACATCGGTTACGTCACTTGCCCACCGCGGCACCGACCCCCACCGTTGTTTAGATTTTTTTTATAGTAATAAAAATCATTTAGGTCAGTAAAAGAACAGACACGACAATTAAAAACTGAACGCGGCTGCTCAATGCAGCGTGCCGAACGACAGTCGCATCACAGATCAGATTTCATTTCTCCAGTGAGGAGAGTGAGTCGAGCTGACTGACAAGAAGAGTGAGGCGAGACAGACAAGACGGTCGCGCATGATTTAGTTTCGAAACGAAATGCAAAAGCGCCTGTTTGGCAGTATTTTGGATTTTGAAAAGCCTGTTGACTTTTGCCGTTTATCTAAGGTGATTTTGGAAGTTTTTTTTAAACATTAATTTCTTATTTAATTGGTTCCACATTGTTTGCTGATTTTTATTTTATTTAAAGTTTGCGTAATTTATTTATTTTATTTGACATTGAGGTGTATGCCGTGCCTCCAAGCTTTCTTATTCGTTTTGCTAATAACCTTTCTATGTTTCTTATTTATTTGGTTATATATTATACATGTTTACTTATTTTATATTAGGCATAGCCTGCCCTATAGCATGGTGTATTTTTTTCGTTTTGTTAATAAATGTTTTATATATAGGCTAAGTGAGTTTGACGTTGTATTTTGTTGTTGCATTCAAGCAATTGATGCTGAATTGCGCTAATTCGAAAGTGAAAGTAAAATGCGCTCTGTGTTTTTAAGCTATTTAAAAGCAAAGGAAAGGGAGGAAAAGTGGGAAAATTCAAACGAACTAAAAACGAACAATTGCTTTACGGCGAATTGCCGCTATTTGAAAGTGAAAGTAAAATGTGCACTGTGCTTTTAAGCTATTTAAAATCGAAGGAAAGCGAGGAAAAGAGGAAACGCCCCCACCCCCACGTGATACTGGTATTATCGGTGTTGTCACACGTCGATTAACCGGTGGGAACATTTCCTCACCGTCACAACCCTAGTTCACAGTACTAAAAGAACACAGACATTAAGCTGCACAAACTGCTTGTGCTGAAATTTTGTTCTGACATCAAGAATCAGAAGCATAATGCCCAAACTGGCTATGTAGCACCTGCCGCTCTGGATATAGCATTCTTCGGAAGGAGACAGTTTTAGGAAAGAGTGGCTGAAGATTTAGGGTTACAGTTAGAGTTAAACTTCCAGTTTAACTCTAAATGTCAGAGAGTTTAATGAAACTGGCATGAAAAACTTAATATGACCGTTTTGTTGCAAAAAGAGGAGGGAAATAATACAAATGTAAGATGAAGAATGGGTCACTTGTATGCTTAAGGTAAATTAACAAACGTCTACTTACCCACAGGTTTGTTGACTCCTAGAAATCCTGCATTACCCAGGATTTTGAAGAGCTTATGAGCAGGAAATTGCCCTTCTTGCTCCCATTGGTCTACATAAGGGTTGATCTCTTGATCAATGATCTATAACACAAACATAGATCAGAATGCTTTATCGGAGTACTGTAACCAAACCTGAAAATTACCTGACATGAATATTATCTGATTTATAGATTCCAGGGAAATTGTGTATTATATTAACACCATGTTTGCAATTAAACACTTATTCCAATGAAGCAGGATTTCATGGGAAATAAGGAAGAAAACACACTCTCAGAAATAAAGGTACAAAAAGCTGTCACTGGGGCGGTACCTTTTAAAAAGGTTCCCTTTTGTACCTTTCAGGTACTAATATGTACACTTTAGGTACTAATGTGTACCTTTAAGGTACCAATATGGACCCTTTAGGTACCGCCCCAGTGACAACTTTTGTACCTTTATTTCTGAGAGTGCAGAAACTGGGTAACAGTCTAAATGTTTACACCTTTACTATGCATTCAAGACTAAAGTTAAAGTGAACCGTCAAAAATTGAGGATTAATTAATAGAGATTGAAATCAGCAAAGAATCACAAAAGCTTTCCAAAGTAACTAAATATCAAGAAGTAATTCAGTCTTTAATTTCTGACAGACATGTAGCCTAGCAATTAGCTCACATGGGCAACGACAATTTGAATCCAGTTCATGTAATTTCCTGATCCATACCCTTCCTTCTACACATCACTTTCCGCCCTTTCTATAAAGTGACAAAAGGCCAAAAATAATACGTTTTCAAGTTCCTTCAAGCTATATAGAGTGTAATAGCCATACAATAGGTTGCTTCCTTGAAAGCGGGACCAGACACTCAACTTCCTTTTGAGTCACTTCAAGACGCCTGCATGTTGTAATAACATAACCATTGTGAAATATAGTGAGCATCTGCAGCAATACTCCATACGTTTGAACCATACAAGCACTGACAATAAATTAGTTCCTGACAGAGGAGTGACATTTACAAAAAAAAGTTCCAAAGAGGCATGAAATGTACCATAAAAACAGAAAATACGTTCCATATTTATAATTCTTCCAAAGCCATGCAATATACTTTATATTCTTGCCTTCTGCTTGCTGTAAACTAGCAGTCTGGATATTTAGCTTAACTTAATTTGTGTACCCTAGAATCTGACACATCAGGCAGATTACACTCTAAAAAATGCTGGGTTAAATACAACCCAGCGCTGGGTGAAATATGGACAAACCAGCAACTGGGTTGTTTTGACCCAGCGGTTGAGTGAAATGTTTAACCCAACCTTCTGGATAGTAACCCAACCACTGGGTCAAAACAACCCAATTTTTTGTCCATATTTTACCCAGCGCTGGGTTGTATTTAACCCAGCATTTTTTAGAATGTACAAACAACATAAGGGTGAGTATTTTGGCCTAAAGTATTAAGTTTAAAACAGATGGAGCAGAAGACTCTCAAACAAATGCAATTAAAAGGCAACAGACCTTGTAATACTCATTGTACTGTTTTAGTGTCTGATCACAAGAACACTATAATGTTGCAATGGTAGAGTCAAAGGAAAGTAAGGCAATTCATTGAAATCTACTTAAACAAATTAAGCAAAAATTGTTTTAATTATTTTCCCAATAATGCATTATGTGAACATTAAAAGTAAGTTGATAAGCCAAAAAATTTAATTAAATTAAGGCTATAAACCTTTCCAGCTATGGAAATGATTCCTCTTGAGCTAATATGTCATGCTTACTACATTTAATGGGTACAGACTAAGAAAAAAAACCTGCTTCAGTATGAGCTGTGGAAAGTTAGAAAAATACTGCAGAGGGATGAGCAATACATTTCCCCAAAAACATGCAGACGTGCTGCTTCACTGGCCAACAAAAAAAGGAAGCCAGGGATCAACAGTACGCTAACGAACTCAGTGGGAACTAGTTTACATTTCTTCAGCAGAATGAATTGGCAGGAAAAACTGGCAGAGAACATAGAACGGAAGCGTAATATTTTGTGTTTGGCCTGTCGCAATAATCAATATATCGACTTATCGCACAATATATGTACAGGACCTCAATAATTTTTGGTGATGCAATATATTGCCCATTATATTTACATAAAAATTAATGTCATCATGTTTTTTGCATTCCACTTGCACCTATGTCTTTTGCAGCTTCTCGAACATAACGTGGTGTAGTTGGTGCTAGTTCAAATTTACAAAATGCTTCTACAAAAAAGTTTAATCTGCAGATATAGCCTTGTTTAGGGATCTGTGCCTTTGTGCACACGGACATCGACTGCTAAGCAGGGTTGGGTATCGTTTGGGTTTTTTCGATACCGGTGCCAAATCGATACTTTTAAAACGGTTCCGGTGCCTAAACAGTGCCTGAACCGATACTTATTAAAAATAATTAAATAAATAGAAATTCCCCCCAAAAATGATGGATTGGCCATTAGAACAGAAATAAAATAGAGAGTGCAAATGTTAGAGGGTCAAGTTTTTTTAATTAAGAAAAACAAGCAGATAAAATTAGAAATAGCATTAGAATAGAGAGTGCTACAGTTAGAGGGTCAAAAAAAGATGGAAGAGATGTGTTTTAGCCTTTCTGAAAATATTAAGGACTCAGCTGCTTGGATTGATTTGGGCAGGTCATTCCACTAGGAGGGAACAGTTAATGTAGAAGTCAATGAAAGTTTTATCATAGGTAGAATGCAAAATGTTTCAATACAAGCATTTCAGTCAAATGTAATTTAATTTATGCAATATTTCAAACCTTTAACACACTTGGGAAATTAACCCATGGCAACCGTTTAAAAGTAGCCCAATTCTGGGGGAAAAATGCAGGCTTGGCAACCCTGCATCCAACAAGAGCTACAGGAGTCAGCTTTGACTGATCACAGGTCGAGAATAAAGAGATAATAATGGTGTTCCTCTCAGTCTGGGCCTGGTGCTTTTTTTCCTTTTCTGCTTCCGGAAGACCTGGCACATCTCTTCTTCGCTGATCTGAATTGCAGGTGTGAGGGAGGGGGTTGCTGGAGGTGTGAATGGTTGGTGGAGAGGTGTTCAGGGCGGGTGTGGGGTGTTTTTTCAAACATGCAGTAGAACTCATTCAGATCGTCTTCCAGTTGTTGATTCTCCACAGTGCTGGGGAATGGTGTCCTGTAATTGGTGATTTCTTTTAGACTTTTCCCACACTGATGCCGAGTCACTGGAAGAAAATTTAATCTTTATTTTTTCTGAATAATTCCTCTATGCCACTCTGATCTCCTTTTCCAGTATATATTTGGCCTGTTTATACAAGACATTATCCCCCTTCCTGTGAGCATCTTCTTGGCCTGACGGAGCTGTCTGAGTTTGGCAGTGAACCATGGTTTGTCATTGTTATAGGTTAAATGAGTCCTGGTAGGAATACACAAGTCTTCACAGAAACTGATATAAGATGATACAGTCTCTGTGAGCTCGTCCAGATAGGTGGCAGCAGCTTCAAAGACGCTCCAATCAGTGAGGTCAAAACAAGCTGGTAAATCCTGCTCTGCTTCATTAGTCAATCTTTTTACAGTCCTTAATACAGGTATAGATGATTTCAGTTTCTGCCTGTAGGTCGTATTAGATGAACTAAACAGTGAGCAGAGAGCCCCAAAGCTTCACGTGGAATAGAGTGATATGCATCCTTTATTGTGGTGTAGCAGTGGTCCAGTATATTACTGTCTCTGGTGTGACATGTGATGTGCTGTCTGTATTTTTGGCAGTTCACGGGAGAGATCGCTTCCCCCGTCTGCGCGTCCTGAAACATTTGATCAGCGCTGCAAGATCCCCCGACAACATGTCCAGCAAAAATGCCGAATAGTCGAAAACGGTGAAAATTGGGTGGTGTTTGTACTTCGAATGTCAGCAATAGTCTCTGGTGAACTGATTTGCAGGGATATACCTAAACGAACAGGACAAACTAACAAACATAAAAACAAACTGCAGAGCACGCCACGGAGGCAGCCATCAGCATCGGCGCCATCTAACATACATCGAGGACAAAGAGGACATGTCTGGGGAAAAGAGGAGGTATGGTAAGCCTAATTTATAATCTTTTGCTAATCGATGTATTCTTTTTAAAGTTGCTTATGGAACATATTTTCTGCCTCATTCAATGACAAGAAGCCTCTTCAGATCACAAAAGGAAGCATTTGACTGGTGTTGTGGAGTAAAAAGGTTATAATTTTCTCTTTTGTAGGACAACAGGTTTAGAAATGTGAATACAAGGGAGGTTTAGCTTTAGGCATTTTAATTTAAGCATGTTTAGCTTAGTTAACGGAAGGCTACCCGCTGCCATCAGAGCAAGTGCTCTCATTTACCGAGTTGTGCTTTTAAGTCTGAATGTGAAAACAACATGGACACTCTCGTTACTACAAAGATGTGTTGGATTTGTAATATTAGAGCTTTCCGACTTGAGTTCAACGTGGCATGTCTCAGTCCGAATTTTTTTTCAGTGATGTGCTTTTAGGTCGTTTCGGAGAACCAGAGGACAAATATTTCAATCGATCGCTCAGGCATGGCACCGAAAATCTGCGTTTGGATTCAGTTCTAGTACATACCGGTTACAAAGTTACCGGTGCCATATTGGTACCGGGTTTCGGTACCCAACCCTACTGCTAAGTAGTGATTGTGTTTTTCAGCAATACAGTGCACCCTTAATTTACAGAGAAAAGAAGGTCCGGGAAAAAATATGCAGATGGAAAAATCCATACAAATTATTTGTGAATTTTTATTTTTTCTACTTGTTACTTTGCACTTTTTGTTAGAAAATGTTTATTTACTATTTATTCAGGTATCTAATATTTTGATATTTAATTTCCATGATCTAAATATTTTGAAGAATTAAAAGTTTGTTGTCATTTGAAAGTGTGTGTTGGCCTTCTTGCATTATTATGCTTTTATATTATGATTATATATTCAGTGGCATAAAATGGTCTTAAAATTACAATAATATTGTTTATCGCAATTATTTCTGGGGCAATATATCGCACAACAAAAAGTTGTTATCGTGACAGGCCTATTTAGTACAGGTTTACTCAAAACCCAGAAGACTGTGACTGGATAATACAGTCAGAAAGGAAGAGCGGTCCACCCTGTTCGAACCTTCAGTATAAGGTTCCTAATTCTTAATAAAGAATGGTGATACATTCCACAATTCTCTTGTCGGTCCGAGCTGAGAATTGTTTGGTGGAGTCCAGAACTCTGACCTATAGTTTGTCAACACTTTATGCACCCAGAAGACATGCCCATTGAACTAAACTGAATAACAGTAGGTAATGTTTCCTGGAAGTGGTAACCCTATTTGTGCATGAAACATTTAGATTTTTTAAATCATACTCCCTTTATTTCAATCGGAACATAACTGACGTGACATGCATTACGTAAGATTAGTACTGTGTGAAGAATTTCTTCAAGTCATGAGGTGACCTTGAGAAGAAGTGCATTTTATTGTAAAATACTTTTAGCATGAGTAAAAGCTGAAAAATAAAACCAAGCCTGCAAATATTATGCACTGTTAAATTTCACATCAGTCTTTCCTTTCATTTAGACGCATAATAACATTACATGCTTCTATGTCAAGGACTTTTCTAACTTGTTTTCAATGTTTCACTGTCTCTGGTGAGTTCTTTTAATAAACTCCGTCCCTGAGCTTCACTCTACGGCATTGTTTTCATCATCCGTTGCTTTTTCTGTTTTCCACTTATATCCTTTCTCATACAAGCCTATTCTGACACACTTGAATTGGAGAAAGCAACTTCCTTCCCAAGCCCTGTAACCCTTCCTAGTTTACACAGTTGTATAATTATAATGACTTTCAATCATTTAAATCTTATTAATTCAAATATAATTCATGTTAAAATATTTATCACATGCCTTAGAGAAGGTAATGACGTGTAATGGAAAGGATTTTTTTCTCCATGCACTGGAGAAAAGTCGTGGCCTTGCTAACACAAAAGATTAGCTAGTAGTAAATTAAATATGACATTTTTAAAATATAGATAGAGAGAGAGATTCCTCAATGACTTCTAATTCTTATAATAATCAAAGATAAACCTTTTTGAGAAACTAACTTTTTTGGAAATAATCTGAAATGTAAATAACATGAAAAATAAACTTTTATTTAAATGGTACAGAAGGGAAGTTTTTTTTTTTATTTTGTATAACTTTTAGCCTGGAGTTGACAGCAGGCCATAATCAACTTGAGCGTCACGTGACTATCATAGCTTCCTGGAAGCATCAAAACAAAGCGGTTAATCTTGACAATTCATCTGTTAACATTGAAAATGTATCTTTATATCAAACAAATCCTTCCATAAAATCCTTTATGTCCGACACTGACAATGAAATCCCAAGCAATTCATACAACCGACCCAGTTGAAACTAGCTACTTGATACAGTAAGTGACCCCTTACCTACATTCGCTTGCTGAAAAAGATTCGACCTGCACATTCATGTGAGTGTGCTTATCAGGTATCAAGAAACTTAATCAACATTAATCTCGCCAGAGAATAGTACATTTGTTAAAGACACAATACAATAGCACGCGGTCATATCTACCTTTCTCAAAGATGCCTTTAATGCAAAATGTTCCTCTGTGTAGAGAACATGATCGATATTTTCAGTAGAAACGGATGCTTTCGGATTGGAGGACGCTTTTTCTGACAAGTGCCGTTTGTTGCAGACAACAGTTGTTTTGAGTAAACTGCGATTCAAAGCCAAACTGAATCTCAAGACGCGCAGTGCCATTCTTACTGAACTCAAAAGTGTTGACATGCGCATGCGCAGTAGCCTCACGTAAAGTTAGAACTCGAATACACAGTAATGCTGTCAGCGCTTTATCAAGATTACTGTAGTTAACATATTTATAGTTATACATTAAAACTGTGGTAAATGGGTAATAGTCAAATGAAACAAGATCCATATGTATTTATTCAATATTTATTAAATGTAGTAGCCTAGTTATGGTATTTTGGCAGTTACCACTGTGGTACAATTAGTACATTTAATTAATTAACAAGAAAGTATGACCTTTTGTCTGAACCGTTATGACAAACTGCTTTAGCACGTGAAGTAAAGTTTTCTGTAAAATTAGGTTTACTCTTAAGGCTAATGTGAATTTTAAACCAAATCCATTATGACAAAAATTTCAGTCAGAAGCTGTAGTGGCCCTTTGCCAAGTAATGTGATTTTATTGAATAGCTAAAATATTCCGCCTTGATTTATCATGTGAATTACAAGCTCAAACATTCCACTTTTTTGTTTTGTCACACAGATGTTACCCTTTGGCTGGCTGGCTGCCTAAGAAAGAAATACATGCATTAGTCCATCAAGCAAGTCTCTGGTGATCAGTGCCCAATGGTAGTCTGATTTATTACAGCACTTCAAAGAGGAATACACAACATATTAGGGTCCAGATCCTGGGGACTCATTTACAAGGGATAAAAAAAGCCATTTAGAGTTAATTGAACATCTATCCATGTTTGTGATTGTCCTTTTTCATGGATTCCAGCTATGATTCCATTTTAGCAGGTGTCCATGGGCAGCAATGAACACTAAACTGTAAAAGTTGGGGGGGGGGGGGTTCTATGTCCTCATTAGCAAATGACACATCCACCTTTCTCCTTGAATGGGTTCTTCTCCTCTGGAATGCCTTTGACCAAAGGATCCTCATCTGCTCCGCTCTGAATGTACTCTGAAATCTCTTCACAGCATTTGGACACCTGACGAAAAAAAGTAGTTGAAGTGAAAATCAAACAAAAAAGAACATACCAGCATACCAACAATGCCCATCCAACTTCGATGTAGTCCGTTTTGTATAATGTGGCCATGAGTAGATTTAAACGCTTACCTTCGCCCTTTCAAGCTTCACCTCAATTTTGAGCTGGGTTACTTCCATTTTTGCCTTATCCAGGTCTGTCAGATCTTCTACATTTATGACCGGCATTGTCTGAGAAATCAAATCAAACGATCACATCACATGTGGTAGGGTATTTATCGTTGAGATATTTAAGTACAATATATTGCTGATGACCAGACTTACTGCCGCTTACGATGAGGTCTCCTCCACCTGTGAAAATGGACAAGAGATTCTGCACCTCTCTCTCAATCCGGTTTATAAAGTAATCCACATAAACATTGTAATCTCTTAATCTCATTAAAACAAGCATTCTTATTTTCTCTTTCCATAGTCTTCTCCAAATGCCTGGTCAGCTGTTCTTGTGAACAACCACACATTCAACAAAGTAAATGCATATTTACATAAACAGTAATATAATCCCAAACATAATGAAATTGATTCAGGTTTTCTCCTAATGACCCTTGAATTTCAATTTAGGTCACGGGGACATAGAAAGTATTACAGGCTGCTGTGATGAGCATGCTAATCCATGTTTACCCCTGACCTGTCACATTAGATAATGCGTTATCATCCAAGATATGACAAATGTATTCTCTCTCTATCAAAAAAAATGTTTCCAGGTGGTCACACATGGAAATGTAAAATTGTCATTATATCATTATTTCATTGTATCGTTATATCAGAGCCAAACTACTAGGCTACAACTATTCTATAATAATCTTAATAAAAATAATCTTAAAAATAATACATTATATGTTAATACATTGTTATGCTAAATAGGTGATGTATGTTATATACATTACAATGTTACTACACTAAAAACATGGTATAGGATTGACTGAAATAAATATTTAAGCAATTTTCACTCAGAAATGTCTAGTAAATTATACAAACAATTACAAAGAAAGGCAAGTTACACATTGAATTAAACATAAAATTTTGAAGTAGTATTTCTGAGTTGTAGTATTTTGGTCGTAGTGTTTTCGTGTAAAACGTTACCCAAAATCCTTCCTGTGATAAAATTTTTACCGCGCATTCATTATTATTATTATAAGTATTATTTGTTAATATATAACATAATATATATATATATATTTATAATAATAATATTATAATAATATATTATAGTATCTATATATATATATATATATTATTCATATTGTCGTAATACTAGTTTGGCCTTGGATATAATTAAGTCATGAAAATATGAAGTTATTATTATTTCCTTCTTTGGGAATAGACGCAACTTGCTGTAGTACTACGTGGAATTGTCATGGAAATGACTAAGTATAGCCCGCCCTTCCAATTCCACCCCTGACAAATTCTCCATTTATAAGGCAACGATTGTAAGAAGTCAAGTAAGTAACTTCACAGGCGAGTAAGATATATCAGACTACACGCGACCTTAGAATCCAAAATCTATCACAATGTCGTGTGATTTTCTTGGAGGTCTTTTGCTTATTGTTGCTGTACTGCAAAGCGCCGTCGGACTACAGCCCAGAGGTAAAGATAACATTTGCATTTTTAATGACTTCCTCAAAAGTTGTAGCAAAATAGGCGAAACAGACTGTTTTGTTGAAACCTGACACAGAACGTTGCACGTGAATTTGAGGTTGAGATTTATCATTTTTAATGCGCAATTTATTCCCCCACAGAAGTTTGCCTATTGCAAGTTGAAGAAGGACCGTGCACTGACGACATCCAGCGCTATTACTACAATACAATCACCCAACAGTGTGAAGAATTCAGCTATAGCGGTTGTAGAGGAAACGCAAACAACTTCAAATCCTTTTTGGAATGCCAGAAAACGTGCTTCAGGATACCAAGTACGTTTATTTTATACATCCACTGTGAATACACGCACATGTTCTGTAAACAATACACACAGCATCTTAAATTGACTTTTTATGAGAGTTCTGAGGGCAGTTATGGTTAAAAAAATATCATAGGCATTGTGTTCACACTTGTGAAATGCTCACTTTAACCTGTTTTCTTCTGCACACTACAGAAATCCCCCAAATCTGTCGTTTTCAAATGGAAGAGGGGCCCTGCCGTGGCCTCTTCAAGCGCTATTTCTTCAATATGACCTCCATGCAGTGTGAGGCCTTCACTTATGGTGGTTGTCAAGGCAATGACAACAACTTTCAAAACCTTCAGGAATGTATGGAATATTGCAGACCTCCTAAAAGTAAGTACATTGAGACACAGTAGCATTTCTAAAAAACGTATTTCAATTCGAAAATTGCATTCTAGGTCATAAAAAAATATTTAAAATGCAAATTTAAAAATATATATATACATGACATGTATTTAAAGACAATATTTAGAAAAATAGCAGGAATAAAGTTTAAAATCTTGATAATCGTTTGGTGAGGAAATGTCAATAGCATTAAAAAAAATGGATGAGCGGAACATAGAGGAGAACATTAAGGGATCTGTGTACTTATTGCAACCCTAATCGTCTTCATTGGAACACAATAAGATATTTCTTTTTTATTGTCATCTTTTCAAATCATCAGCACAACAGGCTTGTTTAATGGCCATCACATCTAAATGGTTTCCAGTCTCTTGCCTTGCTTAGTTAATGGACCCTGGCTTCACCTAGAACATATCTGAGGTCCCTAGAAAATGCAAAGATGAAAAGTTAAACATTTTTGTGGTCTTTTTTTTTTTCCAGCAATCCCTGTGATTTGCAATGATATTTTGGACAAAGGAAAGTGCTTAGCTTCCATACCAAGGTATTACTACAACTCTGCTACTAAGACTTGCGAGGAGTTCATATACACAGGATGCGGAGGAAGCAATAATAACTTCATCTCCAAACAAAGCTGTATGGATGTTTGTGGTAAAAATGGTATGTTTGATCATTTTGGGTTTGTCTGTAATTAATGAGAAAGTCACTATCAAGACAATAGAACAGCTTTATTTTCAATGTCTAACAATTCGTTTTGTTGTTCTCAGGGAGAAAAAGTTGGAGTCCCAATAAAAAGTATGTAAGAGTTTCCAAAGAATACCTAAGACGAGTAAAGGCCCAGCCACCAAGGGAGAAGTCAAATAATGGTTTATGAAGTCATTGGCACTGTACTGACAAAGATCATTGCACTGATTTTACAGTATTGAAGTTAAAGGCAGCAGTTTATACACATCTCACTCTGTGTATATATGATATGGACTGTTTTTAAAAGATTTGTTTAATGAAAGTTTGTTTGATATTCTCGTGTTTTTATGCATTTGTAAAATATACTATTTTTATTGATTTGCATTATTAAATACAGTATTTTCGCAACACTGTTTAAGATAAGTGATGAAGCAATAATGTTTAACTGACAGTAATTAACAACAATTTTTAATATGCTGATGTTTTATACTCCATATATTTAATTGAATGTTTTTCTCTGTTCAGCCAGAACATGTTTAATTCAGACTGGCAGCAGATATCATCTCATGATTCAAAAAGCTAGTGACACTTAACCTGAGAAAGTCAAGAATGAAAAATGAAAATAGTCATTGTCTGCTGGGTCAAAGATAGCAGGTTATTAACCATTAAAGGGAGAAATGACATGTATTCAACATTTTTAATGTTTTAGTTTGATTTAAGTATATACATTTTCAGTAAAATCATAATGGGTCTCATTTAATGGCACTCGATATCAAAGCCAGAATACAAGAATTTATGACTCTTTCATTATTTCTCTAATGAGTTCGATTTATGTTGTTGTTTGATCCGTCAACATGCAAAATGTTACCATAAATAACACCAAACACATAATCACAGACATTATTTATTGATATTAATATCAGCTAACATAATCGCCTGTATTTTGATTCTAGCTTCCAAAATGCAGTGCCATCAAAGTTTTTATTTTTTACATTATTGTTGTGCAGCAGGGTATATCCTTTGTGAAAAAGCGAAGCAATATATTGCTCCGTATACTTATTGTGCACCTTTGTTTGGAAGTCTATATATAGCGCCCCCTAGTGTATTTAATCAATCAAGTAAATAACTTGCTTGGCCAGATAAATATAAATAGTCTAGACATTAAGTGGCCTGAGGCATGTCACAAAAATTAAATTTCATATCAAGATCAATAAAGCAAAGCTGAAAATCCCATGAACAAACTTGGCATCTTAATATTCCACAAGCAAGTGCTGTAACTCAGTCAATGACTTCAGATTAAGGTTGACTAAAACAACCACAAGGTGGAGTTCTGTATTCATGCAGTATATTGCTGTTACAGGAACTCTCCGAGAAATTCCTTTGGTGTGACACTTCATAAAAGATCATTAATGCTATTTTCTTTTTAGATTGTTGAAGATACTCAGATTACTTCAAAACGCATTTCTGCAGCTCAATATTTTCAGTTGGCATGACAAGGATGGTGTGTCAATTTTTTGCCGTTACATTCTAGAAAATGTTGTTTTGCCCACCCTGAATAAGACAAATATTGATAAATATTAAGGGAAAAAATTATTTTCTACCTTATGGAGTAAAGACTCAATGTGCAACATCCTCCCTTGAGGTTAAAGGCCTTCTCTTTAAAGAGAAACTTCCTATGATATGTTTGGAATACATTCTGATAAGCTGCAGCATTTCCTCCAGTAACAATTTCCAGAAATACAGGCCCTCTGTTAGCCTCACTCTGAATTCATGTCAGTTATTTAGGGAGTTAGATTACAATCTTACGTCTTTCGCAGAGTCTGCATGTCCTGTGCTGAAGTCTCTAAAGGTTAATAGTTTTATACTAAAAAGGGATTTGTTGGCTCTCAGCAGGTTGCACAGCAGCACAACTGAAGTTGCAGCTTAATAAAATCTTATTTTATGTAGGATTGCTTAGTAGCAGCAGGATACTCCCATGAAATAAATAATCAGTCAATCAGCAAAGGTGTGCTTTATGTAAATCACAAGTCTGGAACTTTCATTTCTCTGCAATGACACACTTAAATTGAAAGTGACAGTTTTTCGCAGAAACGGCAAAACCAAATAAGACATGTTTAATAATGCAGAACACCTCATAAATTACTGCTTTGTTGAAATGTCGATTTCTAGATGAGGCCCAAAAATTGTTTTTCTTTTTCTGTCAAAGTACACTGCAAAATTTTTTTAAAAACACTGAGAAATTGCTAATAATTTGACCAAGAATTACAAAGAAACAGCAAGTAACACATTGAATTAAGCATAGAATTTCAAAGTAGAAAGGCTGAAATAGTATTTTCTTGTAAAATGTACTCCAGTAATCTTTTATTTACAAAATGTACTTTTGTACTTTTTGTTTTTACAGTGTACTTGTAGAATTTGTATCCTTAGATATTTTATACCAATTAAATAAATAATCATTAAGTAATTAACCTATGATTAAATATCTGTGATGTATTTGTTATATGTTCAACATATATAATAAACTATATATATATATAGATATATAAATTTCTTTTTGTATTTTTTTTTTTAAATACAAGTTTGTTTATTTCATCCATATTTAAATATAAACAATTACAGAGTTTCAATCCACAGAAGGGCCTAGGACGAATTGACATCAGCTTGGACTTGACACCACTGGTAAAACAATATAATATGATTTCTCTTATCTATATTTACCATACATGATGATTCAGTTCATGGCTTGAAAAAGAAATTACTGCGGGGTGTTAGGTTTGCTAAACACAGCAGTTTTGGCCTGTATCTCATGCGTTCAGTGCCTCAGGGAGTGAAGGTGGCATTGTGACAAATTGCAACGTACATGCCAAGTTTGCCTGAGCATGCATTAGATGTGATGACGAGCACTCGGCCTAATTGTCACAAATGGTTTGTTATGGAGACTACACTCCAATTTCTCATTTTTAAGGCTTCACAAAGGAATGATATCATGGGTGGAGTGTGTGACAACACATCCGAATGAATTAGAATCAGACATTATCAATTGCCACGTTATCTGTCTCTGAGAGGTTTTGGAATATGCAGCCACCTCAGTTATGTCTCTTCGGGTCACTATGAGTTTGTGCTGCAGAGAGACACTCAATCCTAATGGAATTATCATTGTTCAGAGGAGACTGTAGTTGCTTATGAAAAAGGTGTGACCTCATGACGCTGGCCTGGTTTGGTCCTCCTGTGAGTGGCATATATGGCCCTCACAGTTCCTCTGCTTTTTCTTTCAGGCATGAGCAGGCTGGTGTTCTGCTCTGATAGCTGCTGTGAGGGAAAATAAGGATGCCTTGTTTTTGTGTTTCCTGCTGAGTTTAACCTTTAACTTAGGTCAGACTGTACTTTGAAAATCATCTCTTCTGAATGTGAACGAATAAAGAGGATAACAATGTATAATGAGGGAAATTATTGTTATGATTAAAATCTCTACATGTAAAACCACAAATTGGACATTAGATTGCTTGGAATAAACAAAAATTGTAATGTTTGCTTGAAGAGGAATATTCCAAGTAAAAGGTAAAAGCCATTTTGTGTTCGAAGAAGAAATGGAGATAATTCCAAATGTGTGGATTTGTACACCTCTCTCAAACACGAGACCATTTAATCTCATGCTTCTGAATAGGGCAGGTTTAGTCCTTCTGAGCCATAGAGATATCTTCCTTTGAAAGTTTTAATGTGTCATAAATATGCTGCTTTATGCTTATCAAATCTTTTCCTGTCTGCATGAGAATTTATACACAGAAGCACAGATGGGTGAGGAGGTGGATCAGAAGGAGAGAGAGTGTTTGGTTCATGTAAGAGTCATGGTGTCGCATTGTTTTAGCAATATGAAATAGAGATGTGCTTTGAAGACCGCTCAGCACAAGACAAATGCACAGGTTTTTTTTTTCAAACCACAGTATGCAGTTCAACTAATTCTGAGTAAACAATAATATTTGTAAAAACATATTTATGAATTCAAAATATTTTTTTTGTGAATGTATCACTAAAGGTATGTAATATTAACCCAATGTTAATAGTGGGTTAAAAGGATGTCGAAAAATCTGTCAACTTTGATTATAGCGTTGTGGGCATCACAGCAGGACTGATATTTTTCCTCAAATTTGCTGCTTATTCTTTCCTTTATCATCATTTTGAATCTCGCTGCACATACAAAGTTTGACATCAATTTTCCAGTTCCTTGAACTACAGCAGAACCTTTAAACTTTCTCAGTTCACCCACTGTGAGAGATGGTATCAGACCTCATGAGCAACATGCTGGTGAGAAATAGATGGTGGTCACCCCAAAGGACACCCCCCTGCAAATTCAGACTTTTGAGGCATGTAAACCTAAAGCAAGCATTCAAAAGAAATGATCAAAACAATCATGAAACTGAAAACTGATAATGGATATTGTATTATGATTATGTTTTTAAATAAGCAGCCTATTTGTGAAAGATGTAATTATTGAAAAGACGTTACCTCCACCCCAAGGGAAAATGTCTTTTTATTCACCTTCCAAAAGCATATGGTTGATTTCTTTTTTTTTTTTTAAAAGATATATTATTGTTTTATAAAATTGTTTGTATGGAATATTGATATGGCAACACAATATGTGTGTGGAAAACAATAAGTTCGTTTTGATTAAAAATGATGTCGTTAAATAGGCTGTGAGGGGTAAAAGGTCCTTGTGTGATGGTTTATACAGGAAAGAGTGATAAGGCACAATTTGTCAGCATGTGCAAATACTTTTCATACAACAATATATTATCAGAGTAAAAAGTATAACTAAATACTTTACATTTAGCATTTCATAATATAAAGTAGCCTATTGGAAGAAAAATAGGATTATCAACTGCTTTAAAATTTGTATCTGGAAGATTGGGTTTATACTTCAATAAGAATCTCCATTGTAATTGGAGCAGTCAATGTGGGACTACTTTCTCTGTAACAAATCCATTCACTTAAGGAAAACAATTAATTGCAATACTGACATTCTGCATTTTCCTGCTCTGCAAGCTCAGGGATTTGGTGGCCTTTATGACCACATCATTTTTTTAAGCATTTAGCTCCAGCAGCAATCATTGTGCTTATTGGAGAATTGCTGCAACACTATTGATTTAATCACCTAAAAAGCAAAACCTGCATAAACAAGCCTTGTCTTAAAATACTAATTGTAATTATAATTTGATAATACCTTTTATAAAACGTATTATAAAATATCACGTTTTAATGTGTTTCAAAATTATTAATGTTATATTAACTTCCTCAAAATTATGAACCTTTTGTTATTGCACATAATGAGCTCAAGGATCAGGAAATCGCAATGTGACTGTTTAAGAAAACATTAGGGTGCAAATGATCGGGGTTAACTGCTAGACAGACGTGTGTAACCGTTGCACCGCGTGCGTCTCTCTGCT
Organism: Sinocyclocheilus anophthalmus; assembly: GCA_018155175.1. NCBI lineage: Eukaryota > Metazoa > Chordata > Actinopteri > Cypriniformes > Cyprinidae > Sinocyclocheilus > Sinocyclocheilus anophthalmus. The sequence continues at coordinate 944,771 of JADLZN010011805.1, forward strand.
TTTTCAGCGTCTCGCGCAAGAACGCCGCGTTTTTAAAAGTTGAAACTTTTAAAAACGCGTTTCGAGAACTCTACACTTTAAAAATTATGGGTTAAAAACAACCATTTCTAGGTTATTTGGAAACCCAGCGCTGGGTAAATATTGGACAGAACATTTCTGTGTTATTTTAACCCAGCTTGCTGGGTTTTATACAATGATTCACCCAGTTGCTGGGTTTTTTTTTTTTTTTTTGCTGGGTCAGTCAACCTATTGAAGGTTTTTCCATTTTAAATAATAAAAATGGACTCTAAAATCGGCGTGTGTGTGTGCGTATTATATATATATTTCTCCATGGTGTTCAGAAATGAGGAGGCAAAGTCCTCAAAGTTTTTTTTTTTATCAAATGTAAATTCATGTCCCAGTCACATTTCTTGGTTAAATACTCTTTACAACTACAAAAATAAATAAATAATACAAAAAATAAATAATACAATACCAATTCAATTATATATGTTTATATTAACAACAATGTAATCAATATTCTATTTATTAAAGCCATGTATGAATCTCATCGTGTTTTTAAGCATTTTAAATGTATTAAAATAATAACTCACAGCAGTATAATTTAAACAATATATTTTGTGAACTTATGTTCAGCTATTCTTTTTAATAGTTAACTTTTAACTATTTTTGAATTTTTCATATCATCAGTCATCAAATTTCACCAAGCTGATTGCTCTCTAAAAGCCCTCACATATTATGTTTTCATGCCATTTTAAGTCTTATTTTGATGTAACAAAGTGATTATTTCTAAGTGTGTGAGTTTACTTACTTTTTTAATTAGTCTTCCCATTAACGCCATATATTGTTCATTCAGACTGATTCGCAAACGCGGAACACGCATGAACACAAGAGGTGGGATTTATCGCATGAACCAATCACAGCCAAACATAACCAGTAATTTCCAATCATATCGCAACAGAGACATTGCCTCCTCTCACAAGACTTTCCCCCATTCATTCTCAATTACAACCCAGAAAAGTCAAGGCACGCTAAGGGTCTATCTAGGTTATATCAATGGGCTAGGGGGGCAAGCCTCCGCGTAACTACCTACGGATGTCGCGTGGACAGTGTTACTTTAGAAAAAATTTGTGATTATACACTTGTAATGTTTATACTTTGTAATATGGCATTGTTTTATTTTGTACTACGAATTTGTTTTATTTTATTTTCTCATCCAACTTTTTGAGGAGACACTGTCTCCCTTGCCTCCTTGGAGGAAACGCCCCTGATATACAGTGGGTACGGAAAGTGTTCAGACCCCCTTAATTTTTTCACTCTTTTTTATATTGCAGCAATTTGCTAAAATCATTTAAGTTAATTTTTTTCCTCATTAATGTACACACAGCACCCCATATTGACAGAAAAAAACACAGAATTGTTGACATTTTTGCAGATTTATAAAAAAAAACTGAAAAATATAACAGGGTTTAAGTATTCAGACCTTTGCTGTGACACTCATATATTTAACTCAGGGACAGTCCATTTCTTCTGATCATCCTTGAGATAGTTCTACACCTTAATTTGAGTCCAGCTGTGTTTGATTATACTGATTGAGACTTGAATTAGGAAAGGGGTGCAAAAAAAAAAAAAACACAAAAAAAAACAAAAAAAAACAAAGCCACACACGAGGCTGTAAGGACCTTACAGCTCACAGTGCATGTCAGAGCAAATGAGAATCATGAGGTCAAAGGAACTGCCTGAAGAGCTCAGAGACAGAATTGTGGCAAGGTACAGATATGGCCAAGGTTACAAAAAATTTCTGCTGCACTTAAAGTTCCCAAGAGCACAGTGGCCTCCATAACCCTTAAATGGAAGACATTTGGGACGACCAAAACCCTTCCTAGAGCTGGCCGTCCGGCCAAACTGAGCTATCGGGCGAGAAGAGCCTTGGTGAGAGAGGTAAAGAAGAACCAAAGATCACTGTGGCTGAGCTCCAGAGATGCAGTCGGGAGATGGGGGAGAAAGTTGTAGAAAGTCAACCATCACTGCAGCCCTCCACCAGTCGGGGCTTTATGGCAGAGTGGCCCGACGGAAGCCTCTCCTCAGTGCAAGACACATGAAAGCCCGCATGGAGTTTGCTAAAAAACACCTGAAGGACTCCAATATCTGATGAGACCAAGATAGAACTTTTTGCCTTAATTCTAAGCGGTATGTGTAGAGAAAACCAGTCACTGCTCATCTCCTGTCCAATACAGTCCCAACAGTGAAGCATGGTGGTGGTGGCAGCATCATGCTGTGGGGGGTGTTTTTAAGCTGCAGGGACAGGACGACTGGATGCAATCGAGGGAAAGATGAATGCGGCAAGTACAGGGATATCCTGGACGAAAACCTTCTCCAGAGTGCTCAGGACCTCAGACTGGGCCGAAGGTTTACCTTCCATCAAGACAATGACCCTAAGCACACAACTAAAATAACGAAGGAGTGGCTTCACAAAAACTCTGTGACTTTTCTTGAATGGCCCAGCCAGAGCCCTAACTTAAACCCAACTGAGCATCTCTGGAGAGACATAAAAATTGCTGTCCACCAACGTTTACCATCCAACCTGACAGAACTGGAGAGGATCTGCAAGGGGGAATGGCAGAGGATCCCCAAATCCAGGTGTAAAAAACTTGTTGCATCTTTCCAAAAAGACTCCATGGCGGTATTAGATCAAAAGGTGTTCTACTAAATACTGAGCAAAGGGTCTGAATACTAGGACCATGTGATATTTCAGTTGTTCTTTTTAATAAATCTGCAAAAAATGTCAACAATTCTGTGTTTTCTGTCAATATTATGGGTGCTGTGTATACATTAATGAGGGAAAAAAAAACTTAAATGATTTAGCAAATGGCTGCAATACTAACAAAGAGTGAAAAATAAGGGGGTCTGAATACTTTCCGTACCCACGTATAATATATATATATATATATATCTTATATATATATATATATATTAGGGGTAGGACTGAGTACGTTGAGACCCTGTATGCTTTTTTCATCACTACACAAAAACTAGATGATGAAATGAAGTGATTTTTCACATGATATTTATTTTTCTTATGTACTAAAATATCATAACTAATAATAACCATAAGTAGTTGATATTTTCCACAATTAGCTCATAAACATAAGGTGCATTTTTTTTTACCATATGGGTACAGTTGAGACAGTACCATGGTGCAGTTGAGACACACATTCTTAATGCTCTAAAGCTGGCTAACCATTTATTGCAAATGTAATAAATTACAAAATTACAGTTGTGCATTAAAAAAAATCAGATTGATTTATTTGCTTTGTTTAATTCAGATTCAGTTAAACAAATAGGAACACATATTTAACACAGTATAAATGTAAACATAACAGTAAAAATAACAATATACATACCCGTATATTCTATAACCCTACCCCCCCCTTTAAAAAATCTACCATAAAACTCGAAAACTTTCTGCATTTTTACATTTTTTAATCATTCTGTATAAATTATAAGCTTGTTTCCTCATGGGGACCTAAAAAATGTTCCCATAAGGTTAGAATCGAATGGTATTACTATACTTGTGGGGACATTTGGTCCCCATAACTAGGTAATACCAGTACACAAACACACAGCCTCTGAATATGCATTTTATTTTCTATGATTGAACTGTTACTGTGTACATAGCGACCAATAAAGGGTGTATCAACTGTACCCACTTTACCACCTTGTATTTTTCTTAAAATGCTATGTAATCCTTTTAACATTCATGTTAGAAAACATTTCCATTAATAATAATAGACAGTTAAAATATCACAAATATATATTTTTTTTACAGAATTTGCGTAGCATGTGTGTAAATGTGACTTTTAACTTATTATCATAACACTGTACAACTAAACAGCATGTGAAGCAATAGGACACCAATCCGGGTACAGTTGATACACTGTTTCTCAACTGTACCCCACTGACATACTCACACGTTTCTCTAGATTATGAAAAGACCTTGCATGGCACAATGTCATAAAATATGTCTATTTTTAGAGCACAGATTAACGTTTGCAATGATATATGGGAAGTTTAACAATCATAAAAGAATAATAAGCCATTATTTCTATTTCTATTCCATTGTGAATGGTGAAATGAAAAAAGGAAAGTGGAAAAGTGGAAAGACTCACACATTTCAAATTTCTCACGATCAAAGAGAACACTAATACACATGTGTGGAGCAAAAATCACGGCTTGGGGTTCTTGTGTACGTAAGTTATTTAAGGTGTTTCAACTGTACACGTCTCAAATGTACTCAGTCTACCCTAAAGAACAAGAACAGTTCACATACAATATTTTTAAATGTCAATTCAGTCGTTTACAATCATAAAATCTTAAAAAAACATTGAGTAAAGGTTTTAGGACATGACGGGAAGTCGCGTCGTGTTTCAGTCCTGGTCGCTCATTCGTTTGGCGGGAGGTGAAAGTTCTGTGGTGGCGCCGGCGAGTCGTTCGTTCAGAGTGAGATCGGTGAGGGCTGCGTTGTAGAAGGGAGCTTCAAGCAGACGTTAGTGGAGGTATATTTAAAACAAAAAAGGAAAAGAAAAAAAAAGGGAAAAATGTGTGAGACCAGACGTTTCTATTTACGTAATGTTTGATAGGATACAATGTAATACAAACCTTAATTTCATTCGGGTAGTTTCCCGTCAGTCAAGACAGAGCACAAAATGACCGCTAACAAATGCATCCAGTTTTAACGGGTTTGGCACAATGTACCCAACGCTGGGTAGGTAGTGAGGGGGTTTATCATTGTACTGACATTAAAAATGACCCAGCAGCTGAGTTACAAAAAAACTACCCAGCACCTGGGTAAATCCCCCAATAATACCCAACAGTGAACCCACATGTGGGTTAAAAATAACTACACCAGCATTTTTAGAGTTTAGCCACATACGCTACCTGTTCTGTGCAAGGGCCACTGTTCTATAACGAGGTTAAAATGCCCTTTATATTTATGTGAGGACTGTTGTCTGTAGGGCATGTTTCAACAAAAGTGGGCATTAAAGAGCTGATGAAGGTATTAAAAAATAAAAAGTAATCTAAAATAATAATACAAAATAATAATAATAATAATAAATAATCAACATATCAAATATTAATACACTCTAAAAAAATTGCTGGTTAAATAGAACCAGCGCTGGTAAAACGGGACAAAACCAGCTAATTGGGTTGTTTTAACCCAGCGGGTTACGCTGGGCCAAAACAACCCAATAGCTGGGTGTGTCCCTTTTTAACCCAGCGCTGGGTTATATTTAACCCAGCATTTTTGAGAGTGTAATAATAATAATAAAGAAACTCTTCAGCGAAATTAAAAACTATATGAAACCTGTAGGCTATGATATTAATAACTGCAGTGTAGCCTACAATGTGGCTCATAGGTTAGTTTTAAACACAATGCAATGAACGCACAGTATTAAAGGTATTGGCATAGTGTAACACTGTCCTGGGTTTGGGGAAGTCTTAAAGGATATTCCTTCCTTTTACCAGTACAAGCTATATTTGTTTCCCTTAACTAGACCTAAGTTAAAAAAAATAACCCACAAAAATAGTGTACAATGAGTTAAATAGAAGCAAAGTCGCGTTCTCCGGGAAGTAACCATAGCAACAGCGCTTTCTGTCAAGCTTCGTTCTGAAACTTCCATAGACAAAACACAAGTTCACAAGCCATTAGCACGTTATATTGTGTGTGTATGCTTTACATCAGAAATATACCAAAACTTGAGTGCTTTGTTCAGCTAACTGTGGGCGCCAAAATGCATGATGGTTTTACCAAGAGGAGCCTCAACAGAAAATCCCCCCGAATTATCCTCACCCTGACTATAATATTATGCTGCCTACCTAGACAGGCTATTTTGGGGATGCTCAAAATGCCGTCTGTGAAGGCAGCTCACTAGATTTTGAAACACAGGCTCAGTGTGTCTTTGAGCGAGATGGAGCCCGCTGTCAGTGATTCTAGGAGGAGCCCACACGCTCCACATGCTCGGCGAGATATGAGCGGCAGTTAGATGCACTTGGATTACCGGCTGCTGAACCGAGACAACGTCTCTGCTCATAAAAATATGTAAAACAGTGACGTTTCTGATTACACGTCTTCTTAAAGAGTGGATATTCTCCTCAGTCGGAGATAAAACACAAGATGCAGTGATAGCATCACTTATTATAGTCCCAGACGATGGAATTCAGTTTGAGAAGCCCAGTGTGAGAAAGTGAAGTAGGCGCAGGATTTACATTCTCATCCACACAACGGTAAGATTTGAATTTGATTATGATGGAATAAACACTGTGGCGCTCTGTTGCTTTGTTACCTGTGTGTTTTGCATACATGTATAGCCTAAATCTCACAGTTTATTTTTTTATCTGGCATGGTTTGTGACTTCTGCGTATGTGTTGTGATTTACATTGATATTAAATTTCTGTTAGCTTTGTTATTAAATATAGCCTAGAATCATTTGATTAATACAAATATGGAGAGTAAAAAATAAAAGGTAAAAAAAGCTCTTAAATTTGCCAAATATAAATAGTAAGGGTCAACCTGGTAAGATGCAACACTCTATTTGCCAATATAAATGAGTGCAGAAAAAAAATAGATTCATCATTTCCTACTGTCAATAGCCTACATAAAGGCATGTATTTACTGAACATAAAGCCATCTGAAAACAGGAGCTGAGCTCTTTGATTGGTTTAGCAATTATATAATAAGAGTGCACATGACAGCATGGCAGCATCTGTGTTTTATAAATCTGCTTTAAATATGAGGCATCCAGTCAGATGTTGACATATATTACCCTGGATGCCTCATAAACTGAGAGTGTTTTGCAGTTTCATGCTGGTCTACTGGTCTAGTTAACATCCCTTTGATTATGATTATGATAACCACACCATTTCATAATTTGCGAAGAACACTCGCTCATTATATAAACCCTATACAGGAAGCAGTGTTTCTAGGTTTCTATCTCCTTTGGCAGGAGGATTAAATTGGAGTCGCCATATATTCCACTGATAGGATTAAGAGATGCAACTGGAAATCTGAAAAATTATTAAATAAATCCATGCAGATGTTGCTTTTACAGTTTGGTTATAAAGTAATGGGGATCTTTTAAAGAAAGTGTTTGTTGTGATGCATATTTTAGATAAGGGTTTGACTTTCCTGTAATCGAATAGTCCAAAATACATTATTTGAGTTGGGCTGAGAGCAGCGATGTACAAATAGACAGTAATTTTACATACCGACTGCTTTTGAAGAATGTTTGTGTGCATATGTGTTTCCTTTCTGATCAGCCTGATAAGTTAATCTCAAACGTGAAAAGAAGGAAAGCAAACATGAAAGTGAATCACTATAGAGACTGAAAACAACCATGTTAATGTAGGACTAGTTTCAGTCCATGCATGGGGTCATGGACATGCACTTGTTGAGCTCTGCTCCCAATTCAGCTAATGGTTCATGCATTATTCATTATCGTGTTTCAGACTGTCCCAGGCCATGTCTACATGTCTCCAGTGCTTAAAATATTATATGGAGGTAATCTACCAGAAAACTCATACTTGCCACAGACCTAATGGGCTTTTGTAGAGAAGAAAAGTAATAATCAACTTGACTGTGGCATCCGCTGTTGTATAATTTGACTCTTTTTTATGATTAATATTGATCATAAGTATAAGCAGATATTCGAATTTGTCAAGACAGATTATGTATTTTATAGAACCATACACAGGATAAGTAATTGGATATAATTTACTTCCCTTTGAAAGTGAAGTACCTTTTATAATCAGCTCCTAATAAGTACAAAGCTTGAAAATTAAACCCATTAACTGTAATTAAGTTTTGTTCATTTCAAAAACATTCAGTCGCATTCAGTTACGAGCATCATTTGTGCGTTATTGTTATAGAAAGCATGCATTTTAATGCGCTCTACCTGTAGGATGTAGATTAATATTCTTCTTAAGGAGTCAGTTGATGATTCAGCTCAAGTGTAAACAGGTACCTGAAAATAATTACAGTTTTCGGTTAGGTAATCTCCAAGATTTGATGTTACTCTCTCAGGTGGATTTTGATTTAATTTGGGCAAGTTTGCAATACTCTTGAGGTTAGGTTTTCAACCATGCTTGTTCTGGACAGGCTACACATGAGGTGTAAGGAATCAGTAGATGGCGGTAAAGTACAATCATGTGCTACATAGCGATCTAGACTCCACTACAGAGAGGCATTTAGAAGATTGTGCAGTATGGTTTGGACCATTTTTCTACACTAAAAATTTAGGGCCAGTAAGATTATATATATTTTTAAGAAATTAATACGTTTATTCAGCAAGGATACATTGAATTGATCAAAAGCAGAGGTGGAAAGAGTATGAAAATATTCTACTCAAGTAAAAGTACCATTACATTAATTACATTTTACTTAAGTACAAGTAAAAGTACCAGTTTAAAAATCTACTCAAGTAAAAGTAAAAATTCGCTAATTTAAAATTTACTCAGAGTAAAAATTACTTACATTTTAACAGTGGGAGGAAGGGAAAAAATGGGATAGGCCTATACATTTCAAACCAGTTGTTTTTAATTAAAGGAATCAGTTATTTAGAATAAGACATTTGGACTGTTATCAGGCAAATTAAATCAGTATCATCAAAATTCATCTTTTCAATGCAGAGAAAACAAGCTTCAACGGAAGTGGCATTTAGATGTATTTACACACAGTTTAATGCAGGACATGAATGCATTTAACCTGCAGTTACTAATGCAGAAATAATGTTTTGATATACAAGACATAAAATGGTGAATACTCATCTGAACAGTATAAGAAAAAAAAAATCAAGGTACTTAAAAATGTGAAATTAAAACCACCAGTAGGTGTCAGCAAGTCACTGTTAATAAGTGAGTCATTGCGATTGAACCGAATCATTTAAACGGTTGATTCATTTAGGAACGAAACACTCATGTTGCTCAGAGACGCAAAACTGTGCTATGGTGGTTGTGTTTGGAATTATTTTTGTTGTAGAAATAGAGCAAAAACAGGCAATATGGTGTCTAAAATGCAAGTCTCTTAATTAACTTCTTGTTTATTGAACTGTTGTAAAAAACTCTATTAGTAATCATACACGGCACTCTTCATGTGATATTGATTTACTATATGAAATGATATATATACATTTTCTGCCCCATATCTTAAATTTTGTGATCATTCTAAATGCATTTTAACAGACTGAATCACGCAGTGAAAGAATGCACTCTAAATGCGTGCGCACTAGTCTAATCTACAAGACTTCAAGACACCCTGTGGGAGTGTTTGATTTTTGGCAAAATTCTGCTAATATCAAATCACACATCGTTAAAACAATAATTACGATATTTTTGTGCAAAACCTCTTGCTAAACTGTCAAAGCTTCATTTTAACCACCAATGCAACGATGCAAGTATTTACCTTACATATACATGCTTGCGAAGGTTTGATGTAGAGATTTTATAAGCTGCTAGTTTGGTCTCCCAAGGCAAACACAGCTTACACTGCATAATAGAGCTTAAATATGGCCAGGGGTTCACTTCATTTCCTTCGAGTTTAACTTCAGCAGAATACGATGGGGTTTCATTTTCAGCTGGGTCTGCACCACCAACGCCTGTCTTGTCCGTCTGCATCTTTCTTGTGATTTTAGCACCAGCTTTCTCTCCTGTCCATTATTTACTGCAGTAGTTTCCAGGGAGTGATTTTTTTTTTTTTCTTCTTTTATCAGTAATGAAGTGTTTGAAATGTGCTAAGTACAATACTTCAAACAAAATCTATACTTAAGAAAAGAAATTACAATTAAAAGTAACATTAAAAAAATACTAAAAAAAGTAGAAGTAACACAAAAAAGTACTCAATACAGTAACGGAGTAAATGTAATTCGTTACTTTCCACCTCTGATCAAAAGTGACAGTAAAGATGTTTATAATTTTACAATAGTAAAAAAAAAAAAGTATTTGCATTTTCTATCATTAGGGGATCCTGAAACTGTACTTGGGACACGATCTATTTAGGATAAGAATCCTAACCCAATAAAAAAGAAAATCCATACATTTTTATTTTCCCACAAAAAAATATTGCAGCCACACGTTTTCAGAATTGATAGAAATCTTTCTCAGCACCACCTCAGCTATAAAATTTCGCTGGCCACATTTTAAATATATTAAAATAGAAAAGTTATGTTAAATGTTAATATTTCTCAATATTTCTGTTTTTCAAAAACATTAAGCCCAACTTTTGAACGGTAGTGTGTGTCATATGATTCATTTGAAGTAAAGCATTCTACACTGAGCAGCGTCTCTTGACTTGTTCTCACAATACATACCAGCTTATAAGCATTCATAAGTAATGTCACATGCCCTATTTGTAATGGAGTTCATTTAATGAGTTGAGTTCATTTACTGAGTTAATTTTTTCACTCAGATATAAATTATCATGCTGGTTTAAACTGAACTGATTTTAGTATTTCTAAATGAAACACATCACATGAATAGTACACACTAATTTTCATAAACACTTGGGCATGAAGGAGAAATGTTTTTTCTTTTGTACATAATTTCTCTATCTGATTTCTGTATTCACAGGAAGATAAATCAAAATATTGCGTGTTGGATAAAGCAAACCGGTTTCTAATATAAGCCTCAAAATAAGATCTTCTTTTATGGCTCAACTATGTCTGCCATTTACCCCATTTTGTTCACTTTCATCTTCACCAATGTTATGTGCTAAATTTTTGTTAATGCAATCTTACTTCATTTTCCTTCTGGTGGTCTGTACTGCCCGTTCTCATTTGCAGCCTATTTGGTTTTTTCTATTTCCTTGAGTGGCTCCCTGCTCACCGGCAGGCAGGCACGCTGACAGACAAGCAGAGGTTGACAGCAGGCAATGCATGGTTGGTTTGGAGCACTCTCTCTCCTTCTTTCTTTCTCTGTGTAACGGGAGTGTTTGGCATCACATGGTCCTGTCTGCTCAATTCACTGCCTTTGTGTCAATGGCGTTTCGTGATTGCTTTGCTTAATATATTGAATATGCAGAACAATCTTAATTGCTTTCCCAAGAAGGTGAGGTTGTTTGTCAGGTTTGTTAGCAGCTTCATTGAGAGGTTTGGACATCACAATATCAGCATGTCTGTGCATTTAGATGCATTTTTCTGTATTATGTTGAACAAAAATGTAGATATGCTGAAAAATGTCAGTGCTTTTTTTTGTCCATACAATGAACGTCAATGTGGTTGTTTTGAACCCCACTGACTTTCTTTGATGTACCAAAAAAAAAAAAAAAAAAATTTAAAAAAATTCTACAAAAGATCTTCTGCATATCTATAGTTAGTCTGGTTTGGAATGGCATACGTTTAAGTAAATTATCATTTTCATTTTTGGATGAACTATCACTTATGGCTTCAAATAATTTTCATCTTGTTATACACTATTGGAAAAAAAATTCTATGGTGCTTGACTGCAGTAAAATGTTTTCTCATATGGACATGCTTAGATGGGACAAAATATGGGACGAGCATACTGAACCAGCTGCAGTCTCATAGGAGACACTGTCAGGGTGCCATATGTGTTGTGTAATGAACTCTATAAAGTTCCCTTTCATGGGAACTTCGAACTGCGTCCTCTAGGGGTCGCTATGGGGAACGCCTCGACGTGACCCGTGTCTGAAGCATACATTGAAAAAACACCAACTCGACAGCCATGACGTCACTACCAGTGCGAATATAGTATAAATAGGCACCGGGAGCTACACATTCTCTTCTTCGTCTTCATTGACTGTTCTGTTTGAAGCGTGCATTTCCAAGGAAAAGGTAAGAGCTATCTCTATTTATTATGGCGAGCACTAGCAGAGCATTTAGAAGATGTGTGCATCCGTGTCATCGCTATTTGACACCAGATGACACACACGATCTATGTGTTGTTTGTTTGGGCGAAGAGCACGCACGCGATGTCCTCGAGGGGGCAATCTGCGTGCATTGCGAGTTTTTTCCAATGAAAAAGCTCCGTTCTCATTTGTCTTTCTTTTAAAGTAAAGAGGGGTAGCCATCTGCTTCCCGCGGTTCAGGACCCGCCGCTGCTGAGGCACGGAGGAGAATGAGCTCGTGGGGATCTCAGGTGGACCTGGCCGATGAGTTTAGAGAGGGGCTTTCCTTCTTGCGCTCATCGGCGGGGGGCGAGAGACAGCCGCTGGAGGATGATGTCCTCTCTTTAACATCATATGATCCAGGGGCCAGTGCTCAGTTGGACAAGAGCAGGAAATGGATGTGGAGATTGAAGAAGCTGAGGCTGAGCTTTCCCAACCCACCTGCCCTGCGTATGATGAGCTCTTAGAGGTTATGGATCGCGCCACAGCAAGTCAAGCCTTGGAAGCAGACTAAGGAAGTGGCGTTGCGAGGTCGTCTCGAGGAACGTTATCTTTCTGGCCATAACCCTCCAGCTCAGGTGAGCCTTCCTTTCCTTCCTGATCTCCATACTGAGATCGAGAAGGAATGGAAGAGGCCGTTTTCCTCACGCAACCATCAGTTCCAGCATACCAGTTATGCCAACATCGAGGAGATGCGCGAAAACGGCTATGAGAGAATGCCCCTGTAGAAGAGACGCTAGCTAGCTATCTCTATATGGGAGAGACATCATCTCTCCAAAACTACCTCTTTCCATCCGTGCCTCTTCAAGATACATCTAAATGAATGGCAGGAATACGCAGCAGCAGGTCAGGCTGTTGATTAGTTGCACACGATGGCGGTGCTCCAGGCACACCAGGCTGACCTGCTGAAAGACCTGAATAAAGGCGAAGGCCTTTCTCCTGATGAGGTAGCCGAGCTGCGCCACACCACGGATCTTGCTCTCCGTGCTACTAAGCAGGCCGCCTCTGCTATGGGCAGATCCATGGCGGCAATGGTAGTGACGGAGAGACATCTGTGGGTAAACCTGGCAGACATCGGGAAGAAAGAAAGGGGTTTTCTTCTCAACGCCCCGGTTTCGCCCTCTGAACTTTTTGGTACTTCCGTTGAGACGGTCGTCGAAAAGTTCAGGGAGGCGAAGGCACGCTCAGCGGCCTTCAAAACCTTCATTCCACGAAGGTCCAGGTCTGAGCCCGAACAACCCAGGGGTCCTGGCCCGTCTCGATTTGAGGATCAGAGACGAGCACAGAAGGCTAGTATCGCGACTCGCGCTCCTCCTCCGCCTGCGGGTAGGGGTAGGAAGTATCGTGGGTCAAAGGGAGGTAGGTAAGACCTGAGGGATGTGATCCAGACAAGGCGTCAGCGCTTTCGGATCAGAGTAATACTTGGGTATCCACTCTTTTTCTCAGGGGGTGTAACATCTACCCTTTTTCTTCCCCTTCCTAATTCCACTATAACCACCAGCACTCCACCTGACCAAGGTTAGGTAAGAACTTCCTGCATTGCAGTCTCCTATGCTGGACCTATGATATTTTTGGTTGGTTCTATGACTTCATAGCAAACACCTTACTGATGGTCCGGACTAGAGGCTTCTTCGGACGGGGCTCCAACGCGGGAACCATGGTGGGCGAGTACGATCCATGTCTAATATTGTAAATAAAATATATGTATTTCATGTGCTGGTGGTTATGTGTGTATAACCCTTCTGTGAGATTTCTTTGCAGTGTTTTTTCCGGGACCTGTGTGTTTCTGTCTTTTTTCTAGGGTAGGTCCTCGATGGGCACTCCCGCTGCTAGGTTCAGAAACCGGGTGCTCGACTTGAAGTGTTTATTTCACTCATCGATATATATCCAGACGGTAAGAAAGCAGGGTTTCGGCTTCATACTTCCTGGATCATGCGGCCATAACACAGGCGTCTGCGGGAGTTTTGTGATTATCAGGCCCCCGGCGCGTCACTGCAAAAATTTTCTGGATGTCCGGGCTGGGGTTACGCTTCATGCTACCCTGACTGGTCTACCGTATCTGGGTCGCCCTGAGGGGTTTCCCAATCACCAGGATATCCCCTTGAAGCATCACCCCCATCGACCCATTGAGGGTTATTGTGAGTATGATATTTCTTTCGAGCGTTAATCATCTCTGAGGAGTTGGATTCCTCGCTCCGTGGGCTGTTCTCGTGGTAGTGTTTATCAGTGCTCCCCTTTTATCAAAGGGTTGCCTGGACTGAGAAACGTTATTCCTCTGAATTCGGAGTTATCCTCTCACATGAGAAGTCAAGTTCTCTGTTTTTCCAGAGCACCTGAAACCAGCAGCATCAGGAGATTTAGGCCCTTCCTCTGCCTCCCTGATACACTGAGTGTTTGGCTAGCTTGCAGTATGCTTACCCCTCTGATTTTACAATCATGCTGCAGGTCGAGCCCCCTCTCGTTGAGAGCTGGGTTTGTGCTCCCTCAGCCAAGGTAAACTACTGCTAACCGTTCCAGCATTGCAGCCCCATCTCGGATGAGAACTGAGTGTGTTGCTCCTAAGATGTAAATGTTGCTGTTCCACCATGGGAACATGCTGTAGGTTTAGCTCCCTCTCGATTGAGAGCTGGGTGTTTGCTCCCTCTGCTACAGATTTACTGCTAGCCACTCCTGCATTATAGCCGTAGATATAGCGTCTAGGGATACGCTATTTTTTTTATCTATGGGCTGCTCTTTCAGGGTGCACGAGAACCCCTAGAACGGTATTCAAGTGTGTGCACGTTATGCTTTGCCACTTTTCTAAAATCCACATAAGTGGTAAATGTGCACGTTATGCTTTGCCCACTTTTCAAAAATCCTGTACGGTAAGAGCTACGCAACAGCTTCGTGCTCTTTCTGAGTGATTTAAAACCCCGGTTCCGCCTTGGGCACCACTCCTTCAATGTATCCTCTGGATACCTACTTTAATAGGGTGTTGCTACTAGGGGTCTGTTGAGACAGTTCCTTCAGCACATACAAAGAGAACGTGCGGTAGCCCCTGTGTGACAGGCCAAGACTAGTATGATTCTAGGCTCTTGGTCGTAATCCCTTAAAGGAATATACTCCTGATTCCAAGCCTTGAGCTCTACACCAGGCCCAGGAGTCTGGCCCTAACATGTAAGTATTTTGGGGTATGTAGCCTAAACCTTTGGCCGTAGGGAATAACGTCACAGACAGCCATCTAATGTCCTAGGAACAACTCCCATAGCAATATGGTAGAGTTTGTACTTAGTGCTCACCATGGTTCTGGCTTGCACTCCCCTCAGCATGGTGGCGTGGGTATACCGTTCCCCATAGCGACCCCTAGAGGACGCAGTTCGAAGTTCCCATGAAAGGGAACGTCTCAGGTTACTTATGTAACCATGGTTCCCTGAGTAGGGAACGAGACACTGCATCCGCTAGGTTTCTTACCATGCTGTGGACGCAAGCTTCAGACGAAGAAGTGAAAGATGTGTAGCTCCCGGCACCGATTTATAATGTAGTCGCACCGGTAGTGACGTCATAGCTGTCGCCGCCAACGAGTTGGTGTTTTTTCAATGAATGCTTCAGACACGGTTCAGGATGAGGCGTTCCCCATAGCGACCCCTAGAGGACGCAGTGTCTCGTTCCCTACTCGGGGAGCCATGGTTACATAAATAACCTGAGACGCTTTTATGTAAGGTTGAATTGGTTTGCAATGACTGACAATCATGGCAGGTGGAGGAATGTGCTTGTTTGAGAAAAATGTACAACCACTGATCATATATCGTTTGGAATATTCATTGATGTTTAAATGAAAATGGTAGGGTATTTTGTAATCAACAGACAGAAAATATATTTCGGTTAGAAACTGGAGCTGAAGTCTTAAAGCTGATTAAAACTTTTGTAGGGAAAAATAACCGGCACTAGTAAATGCAAATTTTAAATTCCTTGATACATACATTTTTTAATGTTTGGAAAACTCTGAACTGTCCCAAGACATTTCAAATTTTTTCATCTCACTAACATACTGTATTTACAACTTGTTTTAAGCTACTTTTAATTTTTGAAATGTTAGCAGCACCTTCACAGGTGTATACAAAACAGCTGGTTTCACTAAATCTACTTTCGTCAGTTTTTAAAAATTAAGACAAGCAGTGCTTGTGGGCTGATATTAGTAATAATCTCTTTTTTGATTGACAGGAGAAATTGGCATACGTGCATGGATATAACTGAAGTTTTTCAGATATAGCACATACAGAAGCCACAATTATCAACAATCCTTACCAATATTCTTAAAAGGCTGTCAGTGAGCACACTGCCAAAGTGTTTATAAAATTCCTGTACTGAGACAGAGTGTTATTTTACCCCCCGCGGTAGGCATATTAAAATCGTACAAAGAATGTGCATGTACATTTCTGTACAGTTTATCAGAAGTTTGAATCATTTGTATAAACATTATGAGAAAATGCTTATTTTGAGTAATACTGAGTTATATTTGGTTCAGCATTAAGTCTAACATGACTATAGCAGCCTAGCAGATACCCTTATACATTGGTATCACTCCCAAGTAAAGATTTCTTTATTTTTTATTTCTTCCAAATGGTACTGAATTACTTATATTTCCACAATTCTAGTTATATATTACATTATTTATTCATTCCAGCACCAGACACTGTTCCCCACATACACAAGTATTTTAAAACTTGCGCTATTCTATGCACTATTCTATGACGTTTTGTAGTATAAATAGTGTGAGTAGTGTGTTCACACTGAAAATTCCAAAAAGGAAATGTGCACTTTAAATACCCGGATGATGCACTTAAATAACCGAAAAAAAGAACAATGTGTGGAATGTTGAACACTTCATGCACTCAACTGTCACAGCTTTAATTACGTATTGAAGGGGGAGGGGCTATCAGACTCCATTTATGAATGACAAAATAACCTTATATAATTCATACACTACATGGTTGAGTACATAGTGCATAAGTGCATAGTGTATAGTGCGTCATTTGGGACGCATCTTAAATCAAAAGTTTTCAAGCGTCATTTTCAATGCCAAGTCACAGACAGGAAGTCTTTTCATGTGGTGATCAAAACTTTTCCTGGCTTCTCGATTCTCAGTGTGGAAAAAGAGAGTAACGTGTATTTATAGTGTCTGAATAGGAATTTTAGTCTTTACATAATCTGCACAGACCATTATCAGAATATCAGAACATTGACAAACGAAAACACATTTAATCAGTTTTAAACAAAACAGGACAAAACAGTTCTAAGTTTATTCCTTATGTGTGGGATTGACAAGAATGAGCTCAAAATACTTACAGTACAGATGGTTGAGCTAAAGTTTTTTTTTCACACTCTAATTTCTTAAAAGTGGGGCAATTCAGAATTCAGTCTTTTGTTTAAAGCTCTTCCTCCATTGCGTTGCTGTCAGTTGTGTTAAGACTCTCTGAAGAACAAGCTGCACATTTTCTCAGCAGGAAAAGAAAGGCACAGCTGTGCAGGCTTCATATTTAACCTCATAATTGGCTGTTGATAAAAATGAAAAAGGATTTATATAAATAAAGGTGGTGAAAATTCAGCATAACAGTACTGCATTAATTATATATAACATGATTACATAATTTTTCAATATTGCATTCAATCTATATTTTCTTCTATTAGAAATATAAATTTAAATGAAAGTGCATGAATAAGACTATTATACTGATTGTTTATTACTATTATGCCACACTCCCCCCCCACAAAACCACTAGAAAAAATTAAACTGGGAGAAATAGTTTTCTTTTACAGTTCAAAATGCATGAAATCATATTAATAATATAGATCAAGGAAAGAATATTGTGCTTATGTTGTGGAAAGCAGATGTTAGCATTGGAGGACTAAACCCTGGTATCAACATCCGTTTTTCAGTCTCAAGAGGTCAAGTAAATGTAGGTAAATGGGATTCGAAATGTGATCTGATCAAACCACCTTTAGAGGTTCTCAGAAACGTATGTGATCCCGTCATATTTGAAGTGTAAACGGTAATCTGTCCTAGTCACCATCAAAGTTCTTTTTACTCATTTGTCAATCAACCAGTGCGGTAAAACAACGTTTTGAACGTGCATCTTCAAAGTAAACCTTTTGAAAGCTTGTACATACATGCACAAAATACTGCTGTATGTAGTCCCTTCAAAAAGTGACACATTTTAAATGCCTCCATCTCGCCTGACCGCTTGTGATTGTATCATGCAATACTGATGTTAATAACAGGTGTTAACAGGGCCAATGTTTGTGTGACTTAGACAAGGGAGGGGGAGACTCAAAATGTTTCTAAACTTAAAATGCATTTTTGCCCATTTGCGTTTGTTGTTTTACTACTTACACAATTATTTAAAGTATAAATCATTGTTATTTACAATTACACAGAATGGTTTTTAATCATATTTTTCGGGGGGACAACCCTCAGACCAACCCAGGATTTCTGCCTATGGTCAAACCATTAACATGACTTCCCAGTTAACAGAGAACATTCTCAGAACGTTGGCTAACATTATGGCAAGTTGCTCTCAAAGTTATGAGCAAATGTTCTTCCAGTAACTGTAATAGAATGTTTGTTCAGAGTTATCAGGTCTTTAATAATGTTCTAAAAACTTTAGGACAAAAACATAATTTATACATCATTCATGGAACATGTTTCTGAAACGATTTCATTGGATGTTTGTCTAACATTTTTTAAATGTTACTACTTGTTTCTGAACATTCAGAACATTCAAAATGATAAAATGGGATGTTTATTTGTACAGTATATAAGCAATAAAACATTTTAAAACATTCCTTTCAGAATGTTCAGAGAACATTCAGAAATAACATAACTCATTGGAAACGTTAGCAAAACATTTTTAGATTTCATATTTTTGTTAACATGAGAATTCAGGAAATAAATTGCAATTTGATTCAACCCTGAATGGACTAAAAGAGCAGTTTACTCATTAAAAGGTGAATAAAGTGGCATTTTAAGTTTCACTTTCACAATCACTATAATAAAAACTTTTTTTGTGACCTTTATGGTTCTCCACTCTACAGTGAAATGTTTGTAGAAGCACATTATGGCGAAATGCATCAAAAAAAGAGCCCTATGGGGATGATGTGAGATGATTCAGAATCACACTGGAAACCCAGGTATGACTAACAGCTGTTGTTTAAACTGTGACTGCTTCTCGCTTTGCTTCTTTTTTGAGCTGTGAGATAGGAAATGTTCTTCTGAGAATGTTTGCCTCTGCAAGGAAACAGTGCCCTAAGAAACTTAAGTCTTACTTTATGTTCCCCCAGAGTTTAAATGAGTTTATGGTACCAGAGGCAAGCCCACTCCCATGTTTTCTAAGGAAGAGGAAAATGCATGAGCTCACAGTATGCCATCTCGGATAAAAATGCCTTGAAATTTATCCTGACTCTGCAAAAGTGCACCACGCCCACTCTTATTTTCTCCTCTTGACAACCTGGCATTTGGGCGGCCTAGTAACAGCTCCATAGCTCTGTTCTCTGTGTCGCTGCTTTTTGCTGCTGTGAACAGAGAGGTCACAGCAATTGAGATAAAAATCAAGGGTTCTCTGAGGAAGGTCAAAAGGCATGAATTGAAGAGGAGGATGAGCCACCTTCCCATTTTGCTAGAGATAAAGTGTAGATCTCTCATCGATGGGTGCTGGCATATCACTATTTTTTCTGCTAGACACAATGTTTTCTCACTCTCAAACCTTAACAAACTATGAGTCAAGGTTATCTCTTAATTTGGTCCAGCCAGTTGACTTTAACATGATATCAGTGCACTGATGAGGTCAGGATTATGTGTTTGGGGCATATTGAGTTTGAATTGAAAAAAGCCTGGGGAAGTCCTGTTCTGTTTTATTGAATGAAAATAATTAATAAAAAGATTAATGACTGTATTCATAATAATTAATTTATTATTATTTAAATAATTATTCCTAACGTAACATATTTTTTCTGGTTAAACTTTTAATCATCTGAATTAATCATTTTAATTTTATGTTCACTTAATTTTCTTTCATTATACCCCTGCAGATGTCCTTTGTTGTAAGAATCAAGTTTAACATTTACAGTACTATCAGGTATTTTTAATACAATACTGTTCAAAAGTTTGGGGTTGATAAAATTCTATAATGTTTTTGAAAGAAGTCTCTTATACTCACTAATGGCACTTTTTTACTGCGTGGTATGACTAGGCTCGGCAGGGCTCAGTACGGCACGGCACGGTTCGGTTCGGCACGGTTTGAGTTTCCACTGCAGTTCAGTACCGCTTTAGAGAGGGAGGGATTATTCACGTCATTATAGTTGCGCTGCCTCTACTACCACGACTCCTAAAAAAAACTTTTTAATTCTGCGTCGTCCCATCAAGCTCTCGCTGGATCTGCTCCTCTGCTATCAACGAGAGTTGCTCCGCAACAGACAACAAAACGTTTTGGTTGTTAAAAAAAGTTGCGCTCATTCAAAACAGTTGCGTTCAATCCTTCGCTGGCTGTGCTGATTTAAATCTAGCGGTTCTTTTGTGTTTGTGTCACAAGTTCAGTGATGATTCTCTCCGGCCAATCCGTGATCAGCAGAGTTTACACGTCATGTTTTGGTAATGGTACGGTTCGCTTGGAACCCCAACCAAGGTGGTACTAAAAAAAGTACCAGGTCCCAGGTACTGTACCCAGTGGAAAACCACCCAAAAGTGAACCGTACTGAGCCGTACCGTGCAGTACAATGCAGTGGAAAAGCGCCATAAGACTGTATTTGTTTGATGAATAATACAGTAAAAACCGCAATATTGTGAAATATTACTACATTTTTAAATAAACGGTTTCTGATCATATAGATTTTAAAATGCAATTTATTCCTGTGATGCACAGCTGAGTTTTCATCAACCTTTAACGCCAGTCCTTAGTGCCAGGGGCGGATTTATTGATTGGGGGTGCCCCAGGCAAAATTCTATGAATTGGCCCTATAAATTGCACACATTTTCCTAGATCCCACCCTCGAGGTTCCTTTAGTTGTTGTTGATGCTCTGCGGCCACAATGTTGCCCATATTTGTGTCCATTGGTTTCTAACATTTTTCAATTACATGTTATAATGGCTTTCTTTCTGTTGTACCACAAATAGCAACTGATTTACAGTTGAAGATACAGTTTTCACAAAATAAAATAATTATAAATTGATTAAACCTCACAACTGAAGCGTTTAAACCAGGGAATATACCAGAAGTATAACATTAGTGATATTATTTTAAACCGAGGTTATGTGGGTTGATTTTCGCATTGATCTGAACAAAAAACTACAGACTGGATAATTGAAAATGAACATTCATTCTCTGCCAGTAGGAGGCGCTTTTGGAACGTCGGAAATATAGAATGAGAAAAGAGTGAAAAAATATAGCCTATATTGACGAGGAAAGTCCACTGATGAGTTACCAGCGTAAGCCTGTGTGCAATGGCTGTCTAATTTTAAACTTTAAAATACATTTATTTTTTTTATTTTAACTACAAATTTAAATAAACTGAAAAAATAATGAAAAGGCAATCATACATTTACACACCTAAAATACATATATCAAGATCATGCTCACAGATGAGAACAAAACAGCGTTGGATGAAGTGGATTACGCCCGCACGGTCTCAAATATAGCCCTAGCCTTCTTTTTTTCCCTTTTTTTTCCTTTTTCCCTTTTCCCCCCCAAAAAAAGCTTATACTACTGTTTCAGCTTTTGATCATAGCCTACAGCTTATGTTTGATCAATATAGCCTTCTCAAATCATCAGGACTTGCCTAAAATAAAATCTATATATAAAACAGTTCAAGCATATCATAATGTTAGTTTAAATGTGTAACCTAAATGTGCGCTGTTAGACGCATATCCAATCGTTTTTGTGCGGAGAGTGGAAGCTGAAGCGCTTTGCAGCACATGGATGCGCCAGCGCGATCACTTGCATTTTTTTCTAACAGTGGAAACAACTTAAAATGCGCAGTCATTTTTGCTCATAAAGGTACGAGTAATACATCGTTCTAAACTGTAAAGGGTCTAGTTTTGTGTGCACTCACAATATCAACAAAACATTGTGCTTTTATAAAATAAAGAAAACAAACGCTTTCTGCCGTCTCGGGCTTGAACAGGAGCACTTCACAATGATGAACCTAAACTCAGACATGATAAAAATATATAGAAAGTTTTAAATTACTACTTTAAAACGAAATTATTCAAATCGAAAATAGACTCCTAATAAATAAACTTTTTCATTATGTAATCCCTGCATTTCTCTTTAAAGGCACATCCAATTAGGAGATGGTGAGTCATTTTTTCATCACCATAATTGATGGAAGGCACGATTATACTTTGCGATTTGCAAAATAGCCAACAAATTCATTGTTGTAGGCTAACCCGATCTCATGAAAGTGCGTACAGCACAATTTTCTGCTTTTATTTGGCGTAATATTTCTATGCAGAAATTGACTTTGGCATGCAAAATACTGATAAATTCATAATTAACGGCATGGGTTCCGTCGACAGAAATACGGGACACTCAGGCATATGATAACTGCTGAAATGTTTGCGGGCAAATCTGAGGTCAGTCTGAGCACTCATGGTACTCACAATGCGTACAGCCGTACACCTGCAGGCGCAACTGACTCGGACGGTTGTCGTGGTAAAAAACACCGTAAACAGCAACCGTTCGCGTGTCAGCGCTTAATGCGCATATCCTATATGAAAGGCATTTTAGGGGACCCTTGGCTTTTGGGGGCCCAAGGCAGGGGGATCGCCTACCTTTACCTAATTGGTACGTCCGCACAAGTCCTCATGATCCTTCAGAAAAAATAATAATATTCTGATTTGCTGCTTAAGAAACATTTCCTATTATTATCAATATTGAAAACAGTTGTTTTTGTGAAAGTCTATCTATTTCTATTTATGTGGAAAAATTTTATAACATAACATACATTTCATAATAACATTTTTGATCAATTTAATACTTCCTTGCTGAATAAAAGTATTAATTGCTTTGCGAAAAAAAAGCATTAACTTCACCACTGTTTTGAGGTCACATTATTCAAGTCAGTAGAATCTCTAACTAAAATGGATCCAACTTTAGTTGATTAGACAATATTAAATAAATGTGTAGCAGTGCAACCTGATATCAGGAATACGAATTGGTGCTGTTGTTCCGAATGTTATTCTAGCTGATGGGAAACAGTCATTTTATAGACTAATTTTATGCTCCACCATGTAAGTGCATAGTTTATAGTATGTCATTTGGGACATAGTTCATTTAGAGAGCTTATAGAGAACTCATTTATAGATTTAAATGAATATAGTATCTCTCATTTTTCTTGATTCTATAAACTGTTAGATTCCCACAGGCAGACATTTAATGTGAAAAACTAAAGAGAGGGTTTTATAACTTAATCCTGTATTACATTCTTTACAACCTTTACTGTGAAAAATAATCAGGGCAGGCGCTACCTATAGGCAGAGCAGGCAGTTGCCTAGGGCCTCAGGCTTTGAGGTGGGGCCTCCATAACCATAACATCCCCTATACTCTAGTCCACTAGTCAAGACTGGCAGCTAAATACTCATTGTTCATTGGATATAGTTTAATTATCACTCACCTGCAATTAAACCAAATAATGTTGCCTTTTCAAAGCAGGTAAGTTGTCATCATCTATTTTGGAGAGATTGCAATGTATTCTAAATATAAACTTGTTCTGTTGATCAGCGTTATTTCTGTGCAGATGATTCACCGGTTTATAACAAGTTTAAAAGAGCGCGAGCGCTGTTGACGCACCCAGACGCGATACTTTGAATTTGCGCGTATGACATCTTGTCTGGAGCTGACTAGCAAAATAGCTACAAAAGTAAATGCAAAGAAGTTTGCATTCAAAGTCAAAAAACAAACACACTAGAACATTTTTTCATGGTTAAAAAAAAGCACCTCAGATGTGTGTTGTCACGGGCTGCTACTGTGAGGAGCACGGAGCGAGGAACGAGGAGACGCAGAGTCCAATTCAAACATACAGACTTTAATAATATCCAAGGAAACAGGAAAACACACGTAGCAAAGGTAGACATGAACAATTCCAGACAAGGGAGAACAGAACGTGCTAGAACTCAAATAGGGCAGATAACGAGGGGCAGACAGCTGAGGAGGGTAACTAATAATGATCAATAGTAATCAGGGAGCTCCAGGAGCCATGGCGGAGCAGGCAGTTCAGGTTGCCATGGCGGAGCAGGGGACACAGGAGGCCATGGCAGATCGGGACTCATGATGCCTGCGGATCAGGCGTCCAGGAGACCAATGGTGGAGCAGGGACTCGAGCCCATGGCAGATCAGGCAGTCCAGGTATCCATGGCTGATCAGGTACTTCGGCGGCCATGGCGGATCAGGCCTCCAGGAGACCATGTTGGAGCAGGGGACTCAAGGCCATGGCGGCTCATCCTCCAGAGACCAGTGCATATCAGGGGACTCAGGAGGCCATGGCGGATCAGGCAGTCCAGGAGACCATGGCGGATCAGGGGACTCAGGAAGCCAAGGCGGATCCTCCGTGACCTTAGCCGGCTCGGCCACCATGGCCACGGGCATATGGAAAATTAGGAATTCCGGGGGGCGCTCTGGAGGAGCGGACACTTGAGGGCGCTCACGAGGAGCTGGCACTGGAGGGCGCTCTGGAAGAGCAGGGCGGCTAACCTCGTGTGAATCAAGAACGAAGGATGCTGGCGGGACCAAGCGTAGACCTGAAGGAGACTCATGGCACTATGGAGAGTGGAGACGAAGGAAAGCTTTCTGGAGTGGATTCTGGGGTGAGGATAGGAGCCGAGAACTCTGTTGGTAGCGTCATGTCCAAGAGTGCTGAGTCAGCGGTGGCCGGCGGGCTTGACGGCGAGCTGGTTCTGGATCAGGGCCGGACACTCTCCAGACACCGTAGGATCCCTTCCCTCCAGCTTAGTCCAGTGGTGTCTGGGAGGTCCACGGGGCGATGGTAATTAGCCCCAATCCAGAACCGTGAGTTGAGCGTGGCGTCGTCTAACGCCGTAGCCGCGGCGAGCCTGCAGAACTCCCAGGCATACTCGACGAAGGGGAGATCCAGGCGAGCTAGGGCGGCGAACCGAGTGGCAACTTCCATAGCCGTCTCTTTCACTTCCACTTGATTTGTGTATATGTTCATTTACTGAAGTGATATTCAGAGAAAAAAAAAACAACAACAACAGTAATATGCAGCAAGGATGTGTTAAGTTGATAAAAAGTGATAGTAAAGACATATTGTTATAAATTATTTCTATTTTTTAAAACAACTTTTTAATAATCAAAAAATCCTGAAAAAAGTATCACAGTTTATAAAATAAACATTAAGCATCACAATCTGTTCACATTGATAATAATCAGCATATTGAAATGGTTTCTGAAGGATCATGTTACACTGAAAACTGGAGTAACGGCTGCTGAAAATTCAGCTCTCAGTACTAAAGATATATTTAAAATAGAAAACTGTTATTTTTAAATTGTAATAATGTTTCACAATATTACTGTTTTTTCAGTTTTTTGATCAAATAAATGCAGGCTTGATGAGCATAAGAGACTTCTTTCAAAAAACATAAAAAAATAGTAATGTGTCCAAATTTTTTACCGATACTGTATAAGTAAAATATACAAACTGTAAAGATACGTTTTATCAAAACTTAAGATCGGAATAACTTGTTTCAAGTGCTTTTTATATTGCTTGGGTCGTCAAACTAAAAAAGCATTTTTTTTTTTGCCTAGGGCCTCCAAATGACTATAACGGCCCTGAAATAACGTAACAATCTAATTCAGCCTTGGATGATTTAGGCCCAATCCCAATTCCTATTTTTCTACCCCTTCCCCTTCCCTTCCCCTACCCCTCCTCTTACCCCTTCCCCTTGTCCCTTGAAACAGTGTCAAGGGGTAGGGGTGAAAATAAATATTCCCCTAAGAATTGGGACACCGCTACTATACGTCACACGTCATCATATGCCGTCTAGCTCCTACTATACACACACCTATACTGGTGTGCTTGTGTGCATTAGAGCCTTTAATTACCTTTCTATATTAACGCGCTGCTTACTGACACACACACATTAGATATCGCGCAGCTCACACATCCAGGAGTAAAGAAACTTGTCAACGCTGCCCCACGACTTTTATTAATAACAGTTTAAATACTGAATCGCTATATTATATTTTCCAGCAACGAGAGGATAAAATCGCTGTTTTTGAAGTAAACTCACTCTAAAAAGAGAATCGCACAGACGTGCATACACGCAACTTTCATCTCTCCGTCTCTCTCTTTCTCTCTCTCTCTCTCGAATTGGCAATATTTGAGGAAAGGGTTTAGCGATTTATAATTATTGGGGGTACTAGCCCTCCTCAATGTCTATGGTGGTTATCACCCTGATCAGACATGAAAATATATCCGGCCCTTCCCCTTACCCCTACCCCTCCAACCAAAAGAGAATCGAGACACCCCTACCCCTTCACGTGAACGCGCAAAACGGAGGGGTAGGGGAAAGGGGAAGGGCTAAGGGGTAGAATTGGGATTGGGCCTTAGTCTGTCTAAACCCACATTGCTGCTGCTCCACGTATGGCTGCCTCGTTGTGGAGCTCTTCAGTTGTTTTAATGTTTTTGTAAGTTTTACCCGGGATGAACTGCTGAACATTCGGCAGTACACACCACACAATGGTCTACCAGTTTTTGATTACTCTGACATTTTGCTGAACAATGTAGTTGGTGGAGCAGCTGCGCTGGTGGTGGCGTGTGGTGGTGGGACATGTTTCTACATAAAAAAAAGGTGGTGTACAGATGTAACAGCGTTGAATATGATGTGCTGTCCCGAATCCTAAACTAGAAGCACTTTTCATCAACTGTAAGCTGTTCTCCTCGAACGAGTTTTCCTCGTTCATTCTTGTGTTTATATTCCTCCGCTAGCGTGCATGAACACAGCATTACAACAGCTGGCTGATCAGATCACAATCACAGAACAACAACAACACCCGGACTCTATTATAATCATTCTTGGTGACTTTAATAAAGCAAATCTCTCCCGAGAACTGCCAAAATACAGACAGCACATTACATATCCTACCAGAGACAGCAATATTCTGGTCCGCTGTTACACCACAATAAAGGATGCATATCACTCGGTTCCACGGGCAGCTCTGGGGCTCTCTGATCACTGTCTGGTTCATATTATACCGACCTACAGGCAGGAACTGAAATCAGCTAAACCTGTAATAAGGACTGAAAAAAGATGGACTAATGAAGCAGAACGGGATTTATAAGCTATCATACATCATATATCAGTTTCTGTGAAGATGTGCATTCCTACCAGCAATTATTTAACATACAACAATGACAAACCATGGTTCACAGCAAAACTCAGACAACTTCAGGCCAAAGAGGATGCCTACAGGAGTGGGGACAGAATCTTGTACAATCAGGACTGGAACACACTGACAAAGGAGATCAGAGTGGCTAAGAGGAGCTATTTTAAAAAGCTGGAAACCCAGTTTTCTGCCAATGACCCTGCATCAATGTGGAAAGGCATGAAAGACAACACCAACTACAAGATTCAAACCTGATGGCGAATCAACACCTTCCGGAAGACCTTAAGAATTTTACTGCACCATTTGAAACTCCCATCTCACACCCCACACCTGCTCTAACCATTTCTCTTCACACAAACCACCATTAACCCTCCATCAACCTCTCTCCACCCTCCCTGCACTTCCGATCATGCAGATAATAGCATCAGGCCTTCAGAAACAGAAGAGAAGAAAACTCCAGGCCCCGATGATGTCTCAACCATCCGTTGAAAACCCTGTGCTGACCAGCTAGCTCCATCTTTCAAGTCTTCAACGATCACTGGAGCTGTGCAAGTCCTTCCTGCTTTAAATGCCCAACCATCATCCCCTTTCAAAGAAACCCAAAATCACAGGACTTAATGACTACAGCCTGTTGCCCCAACATCTGTTGGGTCAGGAAGTCGTTTGAGAGACTGGTTTTCTTGCTGCAGGAATCACTTGATGCTTATTGGACCCCCTGCATTTTGCCTTGAGTAAAGGTCAGTGGAGCGACGTTTCAACTGAGTCTGCTATGGCTGCTGCACCTTTTTCCCCGGGTGTGTGTTCGCTACTGTGTGTGCACTTGGATGGGTTAAATGCAGAGCACAAATTCTGAATATGAATTCCTAACTCTATCTGTCAATGGATCAGCAGCTTTCTGACAGATAGGCAACAGCTAGTGAGATTGGGCAATTCATGTCAAACAGCCGCACCATCAGCACTGGTGCCCCCCAGGGTTGTGTGCTCTCCCCACTGCTCTTCTCCCTCTACACAAATTACTGCACTTCTAAAGACCCCTCTGTCATGCTTCTGAAGTTTGCAGACAACACTACAGTCATCAGCCTCATCCAGGATGGTGATGAGTCTGCATATAGAAGTGAGGTTGAGCAGCTGGCTGTCTGGTGCAGTCACAACAACCTGGAGTTGAACACGCTCAAAACAGTGGAGATGATCGTGGACTTCAGGAGAACACCCTCCTGTCTGGTTTGGCTCAGCAAGAAAATCAGACATTAGAAGTCTACAGAGGATGGTTCAGATTGCTGAAAGGATTCAGAGTGAGGAAAAGGGCTCAAAAAAAATCACTCTAGATTTCTCACATCCAAGCCATCTCCTTTTTTGAACTCTTACCATCTGGCCAACGCTACAGAGCACCAAACAGCAGGACTGCCAGGCTCACTAACTACTTCAGGAACAGTTAAATGTTCTGCCCTACTGTTTAATAAAAAGATGTGCAATACCACTTTTATTTACATAATACTACCCTACATCTTATTCCATTCATTGTAAATTCTATTCTATTCCATCTATATACCACAACTGTACATACATTTTTGTCTATTTCTGTTTACACTTGAGAGCTGACAGTCCATGCAGTCTCCCTTCTCCATTTCATTTTATTTCCGTTTAGTTTTACTGCCAGTCGCACCTGGCCAGTGTCTGTGAATGCCTGCTGTTGGGTTTGTGTCAAGAACAGCTGGAGCCCATGTGGCACTTGGCTGGCTCCAATCTCGATGGCCAAGATGGATTAAGTGCTAACACACCTCGTCACAACAGAGGGCTTGACTTGGAGAAGATAAATACTGTATATATAAACACCCATGAATCAGGAGGTGCTGGCTGAGCCTGGGAAGAGGTGCATGACTTCCCTTCACTAAAATCACACAGGTGCACTTTGAAGGTTAAATTGTGTGGAAGCACAGACATGGCAGAGTCTGTTTGATGATGGAGGTTTTAACAGAATAATCGCTAGTCAATATACACATGTGGGAAACTGAAGGCATCAATCTTGCCATGTAAAGAGGTATGTTGTGCAGCACGCAGATGGAATTTAAACATCCATAGAGGACTTATCTTAATGGTCTCCTATCCTAAGGGGAGGCTGAGAACAAGGTCATAAGATACCTTAGTTATCTTATATGATGTTTATTGTGTGTCATCACATGCCATTGAGTTATATCGCTTTGACAAGGTGTGAATTGCCTGCAAACATTACAGGTGAAAAAATGTGCTGGCTAGAGAATGATGAGAAATTCTCAGTCACACTGGAATGGTTACTCTGATTATTCTTTATAG
Source organism: Sinocyclocheilus anophthalmus (assembly GCA_018155175.1). NCBI lineage: Eukaryota > Metazoa > Chordata > Actinopteri > Cypriniformes > Cyprinidae > Sinocyclocheilus > Sinocyclocheilus anophthalmus. The sequence continues at coordinate 974,348 of JADLZN010011805.1, forward strand.
AATGTGAAATTTAATAAATAAATAAATACAATATGTTCTGTGTTATGTGAACTTACTTGAAAGTTAAATTAATGATTAATTATAAAAAAGTGTTAAAAAAGTTAACATGTTAGTCGTGACCCCTAACTCATATGTAAATTCCCTATTAAGAAATTTTCCATAATTCGAACAGACATGTTTTTTCTCTGTACACACAGCAATGCATTTTTGTGAAAAAAAGGAGAGCAACAATCCAAAATTAGTGGAGCTCTATCTATCTATCTATCTATCTACAGTGGGGTATAGAAAATAATCCCCCCCCTTTAAAATAATCACATTTTGTTGCTTTGCAGACAGGTGAAGATGGACACATCTTTCACTTGGATGTTATAAGTTGCACTGAGTAAGTACAACTGGATAAAACAAACTGTGTCCGTCTTTCAGGCTGCAAAGCAACAAAATGTGATTGACAGCCCTAGAATTACTACAATTGTAATTTCATTTCATCTGCAGACATACTTTACACTGAAAATTTTTACTTTCCCACAATTTTCACTCGGAAATGCCACAAGTAATTATAATGGAACGGCGGGTAACACATCGAATGTGAAATTTTGAAGTAGAAAGACTGAAATTTTATTTTTTTGTAAAACATACTCCAATAAACTTTGTTTTATTTATGACAAAGAAAAATCTTTTTTAAAGTGTAATGGACAGCTGACAGATTTCACCCTTACATATATATAAATCTCAGAACATTGCTAATCAAGATTTTCAAGAAACACCAACCAACAGTTTCCTCAAAGAGCAGCTGTACAGTTCAACAACCCCCTAGTGCTAGCATTGAGCAGCATTAAAGAGTACAGGAAAACCACCATACCTGTGTCTACACTTGATTCACATTACTGCTTGCAGCCCTAAGAGCCTAATCTGAGAAGAGCAGAGTAGCAGTACCACAGCATTTTAAGTGCTCTCTGAATTATAGATATCCCTCAGAGTGCATTTTCCTGTCCTCTTGTTTAATATCACTCCAGTCCATTTTGGCACTATATAAATATGACGCCTATTAAAGCCAGCTAATGGCTTATTGCTGTACAGGGGGATCTCACTCAGTGACAGAATTAGCCAGGTTAATGAGTCAGAATGTAGTGCCTCTCATATACCAAAATACCCTAGATGCCCTCATCTGCTTGTGTTTCAGCTGTACTTCAGAAGGTTAGATATTTTTCTCTTTTTTGACCTGATGCATACAAGTTCAGATTTTGAGAGTACAGATGAGGCTCTCAGGAAAGCTCGGAAAAATTGCTGGCCTAATGGCACATGGAAGAAACAGCCTTGAGTTTGCATGCCATTGGATTTGAAAGCCCTGGCATCATTACAGCATTTCACAATAGCACTAAACGTTCATAACAGTGTGCTTTAGCCACACTGAGGTGCTCGGTCACGGTTGACTGTAATGGCTCAAAATTCACTTATGCCTTATTTTAGTAAATGGGAGAGGATATTGATGTTGATCATACTTGTCTTCTCCCCAAATCGATCTAGTTTATAGAAGGAGACTATTTTTGTAGGAACAATCCCAATGGAGGGTCTAGAGAAGTTGAAAGGAGCCTTGTTCTGCTTTTCTTTTCAGCCTCACTTTTCATTATGTTGGATGATTTTTGTCATTGCACATTTAGGATGAGAAACTCTAACAGTAGTAAAGTGAAAGGAAATAAGTCAAATGAAGTGAGGTGGTTTAGTTATCCTGGGTATATATACAATCAGCTGTCAGCTTTAATGAATAAGATTTAATAATAAGATTTAATAAAACACCCGATGGGCCTTCTGAAACCCCCACAGCTTACAAGAATGAACTTAAATACATAAAAACTCTCTACCAATTTGGCGGGCTCTGTAAATGATACTGTCCCTAAAGGAATTTTACAAACAGTACGTTCATCCTGTTCATCTATTTTGCATATTGCTCAACAACGCTAAATTTGGGGTAAATTAATTATACCCTTAACCAAATTTAACCAACCTATAACATCACATGGGTGAATTTTACACAGACAAGCACTGCGTACATTTCCTTCAGAAAAATCTATATAAAAAAACCTGTATGTTTTAATATAGTGTGATATACTGATATATTGTTTGAAGTGAATCATTTTGATACAGTAAGTTTTAATGTAAAGTTTTTTTTTGCAATACTGTGCTGTATAATTGAGTTTTTAGGATCAAAAAAGCCGTCACAGTGGATGAGCTACACTGACTAGGAATACACCAAAAATATTTTTTTTCAGAGTTGTAAATAAAGATTATTGGAGTACGTACTAAAATACAGTAAATTTTGCAATTTCTTTGTGAAAACTGTTTTAAAGTACAGTAAATCCTACACCAGTTTTTTTTAGTGTGCAAAGATGCTGATGAAATGAGTTTGTTAAGTACTGCATTTTCCTCATTTATCTTTTAACATTCCTACATAAGTATATAAACATATTTACATGCAAACTAGTATTTTGTAGAAAGAAAATCTATGTAGTGCAACATGAGACCTGAAACTAGCACACTACAGCGGTTGCCAAAGGAAAGGGTCAAATATAAAGTATTGTGGTCGTTATAAAAAAAGATTTCAAAGCAGAAACCCTCAATTAGAATGAAATATGCCAGAGATTATGTAAAAATAATTGGTTAATCGCATATCAGTCCACACTAAGTCACATGGAGCTTTAAGGGAGTAGTCACAGAGGATTTGAGTTTTGCAGTCACCAAAGGATTAAAAGTCATTTTTCAAAACAACATTACTCATATTTCTGAAGCCTTTCGGGGAATAATGACTGCCCATCTTGGATCTTTTCATTCTGAAAAAAAAACATTCGGACTAATGTCTAGGTTACGATCAGCATCCATTTTTAATTCGATCTTACTTCTCCAAGTAACTTTTGATCTTCATCCTGGTGCTTCTTAGGGAATTAACCGCCTATGCAACATATGAGTGTTATGAAGAAAAGCCTTTAATTCATCTCACAGAGGAACACTAATTCCTTGGCTAATACCAATAACTTAATGGCCATTAAGAGACTGGATCCATTCCAGCCTCACTGTCCTTCCTATCTTGCTAAAATCCATCAGATACTGGCAGGCATTTACAAAAACACCCCGACATCGTGCACTCTGGGAAACACGATAAACAATCCTATTTCTTCCCTCTTTCCCCTGGTGGCCACTGACTACGCCCTCTGGCATGCTGAACATAACTGTGCGCTCTCTCTCTCTCTCCCATCTTCTATATTTCCAACCTCTTTTATTTGCCACTAGAATGTATTCAACTGATGGAGAAACGAAAACGTGTGGGGGGTTTATAATTAATTTTTCTGGGCATTTTGGGCACATCAGAATAGGGCTATTCATTTCTTTTAAGGAGAGAAAGCTAAATAATGTGCAATTATTGGGCTCTGCAGATTGTGTGGATGACACAAAGCGGAAATACATCTGCATATCTATATATTGACACTGGAAGGAAACAGATTTATGCAACAGCGACTACTTGTCTCACGCATAAACAAACCTGCATTAAACTCACAGGAAATAGCTTAAGTTATAACTGAATTTCACAATATAAAGAACGCAAATGGCTCTTGTTAAATGTCCCATCTGGGTTTGGTTTAAAAATAAATGACCTGTAAACAATGTCGTCAACGCTCAAGTTTTTTGTCGAGAACGTAGCTTTAATAAGGCGCGTGAGCGATTTAAGTAATTAATGTATGTTTCTCTCAGGTTTAATGTACTCATAATAAACTTAGTTCCCCAGTCTTTCTTTTCGATTTAATTGATAAATCAAACAGATAAACGGCTCTAATGTGCACAGAAGGGGCTTACGTGTAAACTTTGAGCACAAAGTCTTTCTCCTCTTTGAGTTCAGAGATGGTCTGAAGGACGTCGCTCATGGCCAGCACTGCGCATCCGTACGGCCGGCGGTACTGGATGTGAGGGGGGCCTTTCTTCGAGTCGTTTAACAACATCCGCCCTGAACAAAGAAGCATTATTAATCACTGTCAGAAGAGGACGTGTACATTCTACCGTCTACATGATTACACAAATCCTGTCCAGTAGACAATTAGGCATCGACTTGAATGCAAGGATCTGCAAATGATAGGTTTTAGCTTGTTAGCAAAGGTAGAGCAACATTTCCCCGTGAATCAGTGGCCATTATACTGTTGTTACATTAATGTTTGTGCCAATTTATTGGAAAATTATATCACTTTGCTGTAGCTGGAAAATATAACTCAAACTATAGTATTTCAATGTTTTTTATCCTTCTGACTGTATTTAACATATTTGTATATTTTGCTCGTTTTTGTGTTGTATATTAAAGTCATTGTTGAATTAGATAAAATAGTCAAATATATACAAAAATAGTTTTGTATATAAAATGCATTCAACGATCAAGAACCTTTTTTTTTATGAAGAAAATGTTTAAATATCTAGTCAAATATGACAATAGATATACTCATTTAGAATAAGTTCTTCTTATTAAAGACTACTTTACATACACCTATTTTATTATTTTTATATGGAGCAATATAATAATATATATAAATAAAAAAAGGATAAACAAAATCAAATGGAATAGTTTTGTCTCATTCCCAGTCGCCCGTCCCTTTATAAACTGGAATGGAGCTTGCTGTGCCACACTTATGTAAGAGCGCTAGAGATGCAGTTGCTGGCAGAAATGCAATGCCTTGTGGCAACGTTTGGCTCCAAATGAAGGAAATGGACAGAAGATGAGACAGAAATGGAAAGAGGCTAAATGAGACGGGATACTCACCCGTCCTGATGACCTGGGACACAATGTACAGATCTCTCTTCATGTCTTTGTTGCTTAAGTCCTGTGGGAAAAAAAGAGAAGCAACTTAGTGTCTTTTTTTTCCCCAAAATGAGTATTTTCATATGTAGTCCTGTATTTTTTAGCCGTAGCAATAACAGTTGTTGGTCCCACCGTAAAGAGGGCGCAGAGACGGTCGACCTTCTCTGGGTTTTTTGGGCCACCATTTTTGTTGAGTCTCACCATAAACTTCTCACTGGAAGAAGAAGAAGAAGAAGAAAAAAAAAAAAAAAAAAAAAAAAAAAAAAAAAAAAATAGTTTGAGTTCACTTCGAATGTTGTCATTTAAAACGTTCATCATTTGGACAAGAAAATACAGCAAAATATTTTGCTTCAGACCCAGATTTTACTTTTAGACATCAATTGGTTTTCATTTAAAAATGAACAACATTATCCTAAGTGGTGAAGTGTGTAATTTCTGTGTCAATAGTGTCCCAAAATTGTCACGGAATTTTTATGCAACTA